>JARBWK010000012.1:0-360581 GCA_030556195.1 Anolis apletophallus
CCCAAGTTGGCCCAGGCCTGATGTAGACCAATCAGAGAGCAAGATACATGCATTATTATTATTACATTTATTATAATAAGTTGGCCCACGCCTGATGTAGTCAATCAAATAGCAAGATCTCTCTCTCGGCATTACTTCGCGACGAAGATTCTTAGGAAGGACTCACCCACGCTTTTTTACAAGCGCGTTGATGACTAAAAAGGCCAATCTGAGATAGGCAAGTCCGGTTGCAGAAAGCACAGCAGAAAGTCTCCTCGGGTGATGTCGTTTCCAAGCTGTGGTTCTTTCTGCGTTGTTGAGACCCATTCGGCGTGTCTTCTCGAAGAGGGCGCAGCATTGTGGGTAGTGCGTCTCCATGCCTCCGGTGTGAGGCCAGGGTGGACCATTGTTGGTGATCAATCTGGCTGAGCAGGCTACAAAAGGTCGAGCACCCACCTCGGCCGGGCAGGCCTCGAATTCATGAAAGAGGGATATTATGCAGCTGACACTTAGCTAGGACGAGACGAAGGAGATTCCTTCAAAGGTTTTTGCTGCAACATTTGGTTACAAATACATTATTATTATTAATACTAATATTAATAATACTAATAAATGTAATAATAATAATGCATGTATCTTGCTCTCTGATTGGTCTACATCAGGCCTGGGCCAACTTGGGCCTTCCCTCCAGGTGTTTTCAGGGAGTCCTTATGTCTCTTTTGGGGCGTCTCTCTTGCGCTGACCGTGGCGAGCTCACCGTAAGTGTGAAGTATCTTTGGGAGGGCAGTGGTCCTCCATCCTAAGACGTGCCCTGCCAAGCGCAGCTGTGTTCCTCAATAGCATGGCCTCAATGCTGATCCTCTTGCCTAAGGATAGCTCTGTACGCGTGATTTTGGTACTTTGCCTCAGGTGCTTGTTGCTCTAGACTCTTTTGTGAAGCCTTCCGAATGCACTCTATCTATGCCTTTGCTAATCTGTGATCTATCTCTTTGTCAATCTTGTCGTCTGAAGAGATGATGCTTCCCAGGGAGGTGAACTGCTGAGGCGGACTTAAGCACAGATATTGCCTATGCTGGCGATGGGGATGATGGTGTTCTTCCTGTGGTGCAGGCTGGTAGAGGACTTCCATTTCCTTCAGGCGGACTTCAGCCCAAACAGCTCTGCAGCTTCAGCATGATGCTCCAAGGGCCTCGGCAGACCTCGAAGAAGAAGACGGCATATATATACGCTATAGTACTGATGGTAGCTTGTTCAACTTGTGCTGTCTGAGGGCTCGCACTAAGACTCTAAACTATCTAGTCCGTGAGCAGATGGGAGTTGTAGTCCAACAGGAATAGATTGTGGCCTGAAGGAAGGCACCTGGTTATGAAGAGCAGGCCTTGAGAAATCTGGAGGTTTGGAGACCGGGTCTGGCCAACAGGCCTTCCCATTCCCTCAGGTGTTTGGACTCCAACTCCAACAATTCCTAACAGGCCTGATGTAGACCAATCAGAGGCAAGATACATGCATTATTATTATTACATTTATTAGTATTATTAATATTAATAATAATAATGTATTTGTAACCAAATGCTGCAGCAAAAACCTTTGAAGGAATGTCCTTTGTCTTGTCCTAGCTAAGTGTCAGCTGCATAATATCCCTCTGTCATGAATTCGAGGCCTACCCGGGTCAAGGTGGGTGCTCGACCTTTAAGTGTAGCCTGCTGTCGACCTTTGCAGCTCAAAAGGCAGTTGCATCTGTCAGGTAGGAGGAAAGTACCACATTAAGTGGTGAGGCAAATTTTGACTGAATTATGAGGCCATTAAAGAACTCCAGGAGCGCTGAGGAATGCGGAAGGAACAACAAGGGACGCTGGGGCAGCTGAAGATGAGGAGTGCCTCAGCTCCCCTGGTGGCCAGAGTTTGCCTCTGTTAGTCTATGTGTGTGTATGTGGAAGCGGCAGGGATTGTCTGCTAAGTATGTGTACCTGTAATCCGCTCTGAGTCCCCTTCGGGGTGAGAAGAGTGGAATATAAATAAAGTAAATAAAATAAATAAATAATAACTGACGACCGAAATTCCCTTGGTCCGCCCTATCCCTTACAGCAGGGGTGCCCACACTTTTTCAGCATGTGAGCTACTTATAATAAAACCAAGTCAGAAAGATCTACCTTCTGCGCACGTGCGCACCTCCCGCACTGCGCACAGTCACGTTGCTTCCGGACGAGAGAAAGCAGGGAGGAGCAGGGGAGGCGGGGCTTGGCATGGCCTGGCTCTGCCCTTCTCTGTCTTCCGCTCTACCAGCAGCTTCTCCAGGCTTGAGGATGGCAATGCCAAGCCAGTGGTGACATAGCTAGCACAAGGCTGGCTTGGCACTGCCATCCTCAAACCTGGAGAAGCTGCTGGTAGGCGGAAGCCAGAGGGGCAGAGCCAGGCTGCGCCAAGCCCCGCCCCTCTGGCTGGGCTCCCAGCAGCTTCTCCAGGCTTGAGGATGGCAGTGCCAAGCCAGTGGTGGCATAGCTAGCACAAGGCTGGCTTGGCCCTGCCCTCCACAAACCTGGAGAAGCTGCTGGGAGTGCTGAAGTCGGGGGAGGGGCAGGGCTTGGCGCGGCCTGGCTTCGCACCCCTCTGAGAAGAGCCCCATCCGGCTGCGATCGACCTCCTTCGGTCCTTCGATCGACTTCCTGGGCAGCCCTGCCTTACAGCGATAATGTAATGGGTGGAGAGTTCCCTTCAGTATTCCTCTTTCTTGCAGACGTTCTTATATATTGTCGTAGCTCTTCCCAACCCAATTTTTCTCTTTCCTCAGCCGCCCCTTGAAATGCATGAAGTGCAAAGAAGGTTCCCCAGTGTTAATCATTCGTGTTGGAGACGCTTTTTGCAAGTAAGTGTGGTGGTCAGTTGTTGCAGTAGGAAGCCAGCACAGTTACAGTCTGATCTCATTCCACCAGTAAGATTGCTAGAAAACGAATTAGGGGTGTGTGTGGGGAAAACCCTTGCTGCTGCCAGATAAATCAAAAGAGCTAATGATCCTGACCTCATCAAACACTCCGTGTTTAATTATCTGGCAGCTGTGTGAGAAGCTGAAATGTCACTTCACTCCCTGAGCATTGTAATGAGCAATGATGTTTGCTAGGTATAGGATGGTCGATGTGACCCATAGTCGTCATGAGATCTTCCAGGCTGTACTTTAAAGCCCCTCACTCCCAAAATCTACTTAATGTGAGTCAAACCATTTTGCCCCTACATAATGCCCCAAACTCTTAAATATCAGGAAAAAACAATGAGCTGAACAGGAACCTATACGGTTCTGGCCCAGCTTACTTGTCCGAACGCATCAGCCGCTATGTCCCACCTCGTAATCTAAGATCATCCGGAGAGGCCTGCTCTCGCTCCGCCCTACGTCTCAGATGAGGCTGGTGGGGGCGAGGATAGGGCCTTCTCGATGAGTAGCTCCCCGCCTGTGGAATGCACTTCCTATGGATGTACGATCCACCACATCTCTCCTGGCCTTCAGGAAAAAAGTAAAATCCTGGCTGTGGGACCAGGCATTTGTACACCAGCACAAGGCAGCATTTTAGATTGGTTTTTAATGGAAGTGGGTGATTATGGCCAATGTTTTTATGGACTGAACATTGTTTTAATCCAGAGTGAATGTGTATGGTGCTAATGTAGTTGTATTTTAATGTATTTTTAATGTATTTTAATTGTTGAAGGGGTTTGGGGTTTTATATTGTGATTATGTGGGCATCGAATTGTGCCGTACTGTAAGCCGCTCTGAGTCCCCCCTTGGGGGTTGAGAAGAGCGGGGTAAAATCCCGAAATAAATAAATAAATAATAACTCATGTGCTGTTATATCTCGTCACAGCAGTGGCAGAGGTTTGGCTTCCAAAGTGTTCCAAGTTACCTATTCCCATTGCCATAGGCATGTAGGATCCTGGCTTTCCTTTCCATCCAGCTGCATGATCTACCTATTCTGTTTTGCAGGACCTGTTTCAAGGATTATTTCGTCCACAAATTCCGTGCCACTCTTGGGAAAAATCGATGCATCTATCCTGGAGAAAAGGTTATTATAAAAAGGAGTTACTTTTTGGAGAAGGAGTAAGAAAAATGTCAGCTGAAGGAAAAGGATCCATGTTTTCCTCCTAATCGGTTGCTTTCCTTCTGTGCTTCAGGTTCTCCTTGCCTTTTCGGGTGGCCCTGCCTCAAGTTCGATGGTGCGGCAAGTGCAAGAGGTATCTGCTTATAATGATCAAGTGGGACAAGCTCCAGGGCAATAAAACTGTACATTACAAAATAATCATTAGTGAGACATCTATTCAAATATAATATATTTTAAAATCCTCCAAGGGGCTGAATGGCTTTTCAGAGGTATTTGTTGTTTATTCGTTCAGTCACTTCCCAATCTTTGTGACCTCCTGGACCAGCCCATGCCAGAGCTCCTTGTCACCTGTGGCCACCCACAGCTCCTTCAAGGTCAAGCCAGTCACTTCAGGGATAACCTCCATCCACCTTGCCCTCCGTCAGCCCCTCTTCCTTTTTCCTTCCATTTTCCCCAGCATCATTCTCTTCTCCAAGCTTTCCTGTCTTCTCATTATGTGGCCGAAGGACTCCATCTTTGCCTCTACTATCTTTCCCTTTTGTATGTGGGGTTCCTCAGGGAGCCATCCTCTCCTCTTTGCTATTTAACATATACATGCGACCACTCGCTCAGCTGGTGCGAAGTTTTGGGCTTGAGTGTTATCAGTACACTGATGACACTCAGCTCGTTCTGAGGATGGAGGGCCGACCAGACTCCATACCTGATAATTTCCATCAGTGCCTTGAGGCAGTTACTGGATGGCTGCGTGCCATTAGTTTGAGGGTGAATCCAGCGAAAACGGAGATCTTATGGCTGGGCTGTGGGGATGTCCAGTTGCCTACCTAGATGGCGAGACATTATGCCCATCATCATTGGTAAAGAGCCTGGGAGTCCTTTTGGACTCTCTGCTGACAATGGAGGCTCAGGTCTCCGTGGTCAGCAGAGCTGCATTTTTCCATCTGTGTCATGCGAGATGACTGGCCCCCTATCTGTCTAGGAACGATCTAGCCACGGTGATCCAGGTTACGGTCATCTTAAGATTAGACTACTGTAACGCCCTCTTGTAATGATGTTGATTATTTGTGTGTAAATGTTGTGTGACATGTGTTAAAATGTATGTTGTTTTGAATGTTCTATGGTTTGTTTCTGTGGGTGAAACAGAAGGGAGGCATGGCAGAAGCTTAGAAAAGCTGTCGCCATGGCAGCCAGAACTAGAAGGCTAGTAGAATGTTCAGGTTTGAATTCTACAGTTGGAAAGAGCGGGAAGCCAACTGCCAAATGAGAGGGGAGGAGTTATGTTCTAGTTTAGAGTGTCCTAAGGACTGAAGAGACGGTCAGTGTTAGTGTGTGTCTTAAGGTCTGCTAGTGAGCAGTCCAGTTAAAGGAGTATAGAGACCTAGTTAAAGTTGCAGGGGTTTATAGAGGTTTAGTGGAAACCTATAATAGGTCCCCATTGTGTTATGTAACAGAAAAGTTGTGCCTCTAAGGAAGTTTGAAACCAACCAGATTGTACCCATTTGTGTCAAAATAAATTGTTTGCATCATAAAAGGAAAACACCTCTCCTGATTCTTTTATTGGTGGTGGCCCTCAAAGTCAGTGGTCAGCCGGATAAATGGTGGCAGCGTGGACAAGTGGTCACTGAGAAGTTTTAAAACTCCAGTCAGTTAAATGGTGAAGGGGTGAGACAGTACCCTGCCCATAAACGTTAAGATGCTGAGGTAACATCGAGGTTTCCTTGGATTGGAGGTCAGCAGTGTGGACATAGAGATTGTCAGTCTGAGGCCAGTCAAGAAGTGGAGTGGTCACATATTGGCGGCAGCGGTGGGATCTTTAAGAGAGGGTCCACCCTGTCAGCCGGTTGATTTGAGCGTAGCTTCACCACCATATGGCGGCAGAGCGGTGGGATCGTGTAAGAAAACTGATCCAATGCGAAAGCAAGGCTACCAGAGGAATTTGTTTAATTTCTCAGTTTACTGACCAAAGTCGTGTGGTAGTAGGAACTTTAATAGTTTAGTTTAAAGTTCTGAGGTAAAGTTCGGCAAAATGACCACCAGGAGACAAGCGGGGCTTTGGAGGAAGCAGGGCAGCCTGAGGTTCTGCAGGAAGGAGAAGACTCTGAAATTTCAGAATCAGAGTCCAAGTAAAATGTCTGGAGAATACCGGTTTAGGCTTGAGGTGATGAAACTTGAGATGCGAAGAGAAAGAGAAAGAAAAGGAGAGAGATGCAAAGAAAGAGAAGGAAGGAAAGAGAAGGAGAGAGAGAGTTGCAAGAGAAATAGCCAGGTTGGAGTCTGAGAGGAGGAATGCCTCTCAGCGTGCCAGGCCAGTTCAAGAGGTGCAGGCAGAAGGTTCTATAGACCGACTCCTGAGGAGATTCGAAGTATGTAAAAGGGGATAGTGTGGAGAAATTTTTGGTTTCTTTTGAAAGATGTTGCTATGATTTTGAAATTGAAGAGGAGAGATGGATGACATATTTACGACCACAGATCTGCGGACAGTTGCTGGAGATTTATAGCGATATGGCAGAACAGGACCACAAGGTTTACCAAGTTTAAACAACAGGTCAACAGAAGCTTCAGTTGGCAGAACATTACAGAGTTAAGTTCAGGTCCTTGAAAAGGAGAAAACCGAAAGTTTCTGTCAGCTAGCATCAAAAGCAAAGCCAGTATTTCGATAGTTGGTTAAGGTGCTCAAATTACCAGTTTTCAGCAACTTAAGGATCTGATGATCCTGGAACAGTTTTATCAAAATGTTCCCTCAGAGCCATACAAAGTGAGGCGGCGGCGCTGCTGTCGGCGTGCGTGAGGGGAGGAGGGCGGCGGGAGGCGGCTCCTCTGTGGGACCGTTCCCCCTCTCCCCCCCCCCCCCCAACACCCGCAACACCCAAACAACAACCACCACCACGTCGTGCTTTGAGGGAGCGGCGGGGAGGCGAGAGAGGGCGGCGGACTCGTGCTTTGGGCTCCCCCCTGGCTTCTCTGTCTCTGGCACTCTTGGGCGCGCCCCCCCTCTCCCAGGACTCCAGCCATCCCCTTCTCTAGCACTCTCGGACGCTCCCCCCGCCCCCTCCCAGGACTGCCACCGCTCCGTGTGCTTGGGAAGGGGCCGCCCGGGTGTTGTCCGCCCCTTCCCCCCGGCCATGGGCTGCACGCTGAGCGCCGAGGACAAGGCGGCGACGGAGCGGAGCAAAATGATCGACAGGAACCTGCGCGAGGACGGAGAGAAAGCGGCGAGGGAGGTCAAGCTGCTCCTCCTGGGTGAGCCACGGGCTCTCTGGGCCTGGCCTTCTGCCCTCGGGGGCCCCCCAAGAGACAAGAGCGCTGCGGCGGGGCTGGCTGGCGGGCTGGCTGGACGGGTGGGTGCTTCTCCTGCGGAACTGGGCGGCTTGTCCCAACCCCCCTCACCCCCCCTCACCCCCCCCTCCATGAGTTCCCCTCGGGAGGGGTCAGGCAAGTCACGTCCATTCTGAAATCGCCCCGAGTGCTGTTGCTTCAGCCTCTCCCCCAAGAGTCCACCGGGCCCATGGCTTCAGGACCATGGACAGGGCCCTTCCTTCTAGGACAGGCCTGGGCAAACTTCGGCCCTCCAGGTGTTTTGGACTCCAACTCCCACAATTCCTGACAGCCGGTGGCTGCACCAGGACATAGAGTGGGTCTTGGGGGGGGGGACACGGGGAACGGGGATGGACGGACTGTGTGCCAAGTTTGGTCCTGATCCGTCATTCGTGTGGGCCACAGTGCTCTAAGCAAGTGAGTTTAAGTACTGCCAGTCCCGTCATCCATGGTCCATCCTCTCTCAAACTGCGCCAGGGCGTAGAGTGGGCCTTGAGGGGACGGATGGGGGACGAGGACCGGACGGACTGTGTGCCAAGTTTGGTCCTGATCCGTCATTGGTGTGGGCAACAGCGCAAGAAGGAAGTGGCATTTGAGGGAGGATGGACCATGGATGACGGGACTTGCAGTACTTTAACTCACTTGCTTAGAGCACTGTGGCCCGCACCAATGACGGATCAGGACCAAACTTGGCACACAGTCCGTCCGTCCCCGTCCCCATCCGTCCCCCCTCAAGACCCACTCTACGTCCTGGTGCAGTTTGAGAGAGGATGGACCATGGATGACGGGACTTGCAGTACTTTAACTCACTTGCTTAGAGCCCTGTGGCCCACACCAATGACGGATCAGGACCAAACTTGGCACACAGTCCGTCCGTCCCCGTCCCCATCCATCCCCCTCCCAAGACCCACTCTACGTCCTGGCGCAGTTTGAGAGAGGATGGACCATGGATGACGGGACTTGCAGTACTTTAACTCACTTGCTTAGAGCACTGTGGCCCGCACCAATGACGGATCAGGACCAAACTTGGCACACAGTCCGTCCGTCCCGTCCCCTCCCAAAACCTGGAGGACGAAGTTTGCCCAGGCCTGTCTAGGAAATGGCTTCAAGTCCCACCACCCATGGTCCGCCCTTCTCCAAACTGCAATATCCTCTTTCAAACAGCACCAGGGTGTAGAGTGGTTCATGGGGGCTCTGTGTGCCAAGTTTGGTCTGCATTGGTCATGGGATGATGGTCGCAGTGGGTTCAGTAAGTGAGTGAAGGGACTGCAGATCCCATCATCCATGGTCCACCCCCCTCAGAACTGCAGCAGGGTGTAGAGTGGGTCATGAGTACTCTGTGTGCCAAGGTTGGGCCTGGTCTGTGATTTGTAGGGCTACAGCAGGGGTGCTCACTAGGTAGATCGCGATCTTCTGGTAGATCGCGTAGGGCGTCCTAGTAGATCGCAGGCAGGGCGGGAGGAAGGCTCAGTCCCGCCCCGCAGGCTCCCGACGCCGCCCAGGTGCAGAAGGAGGTTGGACTGGATGGCCCTTGGAGGTCTCCTCCTATTCTAGGAACCCATTGTTGTTGTTATTATTATTATTATCAGAGGCTGAATGGCCATCTGTGAGGAATGTTTTGATTGTGTTTTTCCCTTATGGCAGAAGGAGGTTGGACTGGATGGCCCTTGGAGGTCTCCTTCTACTCTAGGAACCTATTGTTGCTGTTGTTACTATTATTATTATTATTGCAGGCTGGGTGGGTGGATGCTTTTCCTGCGGAACTGGAGTGCTTGTCCCAACCCCCCTCCGGTAGGCCCACTGCAGCCCCCCCTCCCCTCCGTGAAGGTTTCTCCATGAGTCCCCCTGCGAAGGGGTCAGGCAAGTCACGTCCTGTCTGAATTCGCCCTGAGGTGCTGTTGCTTCAAGCCCCTCTCTCTCCCCCAAGAGTCCACCGGGCCCTTGGCTTCAGGACCATGGACGGGGCGTTGAAACAGGGCCACCTCCTTCTAGGACAGGCCTGGGCAAACTTCGACCCTCCAGGTGTTTTGGACTCCAACTCCCACAATTCCTAACAGCCGGTAGGCAGCAGGATGTATAGTGGGTCACGAGGGCTCTGTGTGGCAAGTTTGGGCCTGGTCTGTGATTTGTAGGGGATACAGTGTTCTGTGGGAAATGAATTGGGTCTGGGGAAGTCAGTAGAGGTACTTCAAGTCCCATCATCCATGGTCTGTCCTCCTTCAAACTGCAGCAGGATGTAGAGTGGGTCATGGGGGCTCTGTGTGGCAAGTTTGGGCCTGGTCTGTGATTTGTAGGGGATTCAGTGTTCTGTGGGAAATGAATTGGGTCTGTGGAAGTCAGTAGAGGTACTTCAAGTCCCATCATCCATGGTCCGTCCACCTTCAAACTGCAGCAGGATGTAGAGTGGGTCATGGGTACTCTCTGTGCCAAGTTTGGCCCTGGTCTGTGATTTGTAGGGGCTGGAATGTTCTGTGGGAAATGAATCGGGTGAAGGTACTGTAAATCCCATCCTTTGTGGTCCATTCTGCAGTAAACCACAGCAGGTTTGTAAAGTGGGCCATTGGGCCTCTGTGTGCCAAGTTTGGTCCTGATTCGTCATTGGTGTGGGCCATAGTGCTCTAAGGAAGTGAGTTAAAGTACTGCAAGTCCCGTCATCCATGGCCCATCCTCCCTCAAACTGCACCAGGATGTAGAGTGGGTCTGGGAAGGGGGGGGGGCGATGACGACGAGGACTGTGTGCCAAATCTGCCTTACTGCCTCAGACTCTTTCCTTTCCTCCCTCTGCCACTTAAGAGTGTTAGAATGTTGAGGCCGGCCAATCAGAAACCACATGCAAATTCTAGCACAGTGGTTTTCCCACCCTGCCCCCCTGCCGATAGGCCCACTGCAGTCCCCTCGCCGTGAAGGTTTCTTCATACGTTCCGATCAGAAGGGGTCAGGCAAGTCACGTAGTTTTTGAATTCGCACCGAGGTGTTGTTGTTTCAAGCCTCTACCAAGAATACACTGGGCCTTTGGTATCCGCTGGGTTTGGTTCCAGGACCCCGTGGACGTTCAAGCCATTGAAATAGAGCTCCTTCTATGAAATGGCAAAACCAGGGGTTGCCTCAGAGTTTGGTTGTGTTGGAATATTTTACCTCTGTCAGATTTAGCATGAGTAGCCTATAGAGAAAACTCTAGCCCCTATGACTCCAAGTGTGATTGCATAGCTCATAAAGAAAAACACATGAGATTATAGCTTTAAGTAGAAGTACAAAAGTCCAAACTGTATTGACAGCATACAGCATAAGGAAAATACAAAACAGATGAATGGCTTTCTCAGCAACATAAACAGTTTCTTCATTCAGAGATAAGAAGGCAAAAACAAAATTCAGTCTCTCTTACACAGTCCATAGAGTGACCTTGTTCCTTCTTCACTTAATCTTTCTCTTCTCCTCCGGCAACAAACTGAAAGCAAACTTCGACTCAAAACGAGTTACACGTGGAGCACAGAACACAATCTTCAACGTTCCATCACGCTCAAGAATGCAAGCACACAGCAACTTACTTTATACACAAACTTTCAATTATCTCATTAATTAGCGAAGTCAGCTGCAGTAGAAACAGCCCTAATCCTTATCAAAACTTAGGAAAAAGTATAACATAAACTCATAGTAGCAACAACCTCCCCTGCGACAGACCCTCGTAGCTAGCAAGGGCCGTTTGTATCAACCGACTTGGAGTTCTGCTTGGAATGGGACCAGCTCCCTCGGCCTCTTCTTTGGAACAACACTACTCCCAAGTACACATTGGGAGGGAGGAACATCCTTTTCTGGAGGTTTTCTGAGCAGAGACAGGGCGGCCATCTGTCAAGAGTGCTTCTGTTGTATTTTCCCTCATGATGTCTGGGGGTTGGTCTGGATCAGTGCTGCCCAGGAAGTTGATCGCGATCGACCAGTCAATCCCGGGACCGAAGGAGGTCGATCCCAGCCAGATGGGGCGCTTCTCAGAGAGGGCGGAGCCAGGCCATGCCAAGCCCCTCCCCCTCCCCCAGCTTCGGCACTCCTAGCAGCTTCTCCAGGCTTGAGGAGGGTAGGGCCAAGCCGGCCTTGTGCTAGCTATGCCACCACTGGCTTGGCACTGCCATCCTCAAGTCTGGAAAAGCTGCTGGAAAGTGCCAAAGCTCAGGGGCGGAGCCAGGCCACGCCAAGCCCCACCCCCCTCCCCCAGCTTGGCACTCCCAGCAGCTTCTCCAGGCTTGAGGAGGTAGGGCCAAAAGCCAGCCTTGTGCTAGCTATGCCATCACTGGCTTGGCACTGCCATCCTCAAGTCTGGAGAAGCTGCTGGGAGTGCCAAAGCCAGAGGGGGCAGGCCAGGCCACGTCAAGTCCCGCCCCCTCCCCCAGCTTCGGCACTCCCAGCAGCTTCTCCAGAGAAGCTGCTGGTAAAGCTGAAGCCAGAGGGGGGCGGAGCCAAGCCGTGCCATGCCCCGCCCCCTCCCCTCTCCAGCCTTGAGGTAGGTAGATCTTTCTGACTTGGTTTTATTAGAAGTAGCTCGCATGCTGAAAAAGTGTGGGCACCCCTGGACTGGACGGTCCACGGAGTCTCTTCCATCCCTGTGAATCAGTGTTGCCTAGTTTTCAACGAACCTCACAACCTCTGAGAATGCCTGCCATAGATGCACGCGAAACGCCAGGTGAGACTGCTTCTGGGACATGGCCATGATACAGCCCAGAAGACACACAGCAACCCAGCCTTGCCTTTCTGCACTGGTTACACTCTGCCTTCCAGTTATTTCTGCATGTGGGGACTCAAAGGCGAATCTGTCAGGGTTTGTTTTGGGGGGGGGGGGGTTGCCTTTGACTTCCTTCGAGGCCATGAGAGTGTGGCCAAGGTCATCCTGCAGGCAGGCCCGGATTAACCCCTTTTGGCGCCCTAGGCCACACTTTGGAGTTACGCCCCCAAACCAATCTCTACCGCACCCCCCACCTCCTCCTCCTCGTGGCGCTGCACGTTCTCCTTCCTTGAGGCAGCGGCCCCAGGGGCAGGGCTTCCCTTCGCCTCCTCCTCCTCCTCGCGCCCTCCTTCCTTGAGGCAGCAGCCCCGGGGGCGGGGCTTCCCTCCGCCTCCTCCTCCTCGTGGCATGCCATCCTTCCTTGACTCAAGGAAGGAGGGCGCGCCGCAAGGAGGAGGAGGTGGAGGGAAGCCCCGCCTCCTGCTTGCACCCTCCTTTCTTGAGGCAGTGGGCCCGGGGACGGGGCTTCCCTCCGCCTCCTCACGGCACAGGAGGGTGCGCTGTGAGGAGGCGGCAGAGAGGAGTCCCACCCCCGGGGCCGATGCCGAGCATGCGCAGCAGGAGGGCGCGAGCACCTCTGCCTCTTCCGCCATGTTCCTGGGTGCTACGCATACCCGGCAGCGGCCCTGGGGGCTTCCCTCCGCCTCCTCCTCCTCACGCCCTCCTTCCTTGAAAAGGGGACGGGAGCAAAGGTGAGGGGGGCGCCATTCCCTCCTCCCCTGTCTCCTCGCAGCGCTCTCCCCCCGCCCTCCCCGAGAGAGAGAGAGAGAGCGTCATCTCCATGCCACGCGTTGCGGTTTTGTTTCAGCATTTTTTTTGGTCCGTGTGAACTGCGCCCCCCCCCCCCCTTGGTTTGCGCCTCTAGGCCATGGCCTTATGGGTAATCCGGGCCTGCCTGCAGGCTTCCAAGGCCAGGCAGTCCTAGCGCAGGACTTAAATCAAAACACCGCCTTTCTGACACGTAGCTGTAGTATGTCATTTGGATCTCTGGTGTCTGTATGACTGGCCATTTCCCCTGGGTCGTTACAGTTCTACGGGTGTCAAGGTAAAGCTATGAGCAATCCGGCTGTAGATAATTCATCTCAATGAGACCTAACTCTGGAGGAATGGTGTAAGAAGGTGCGTAAGTTTGGAGTGTTATCTTTCTTAGGATAGATGATGCCGGGATCCAAAACGGTCCAGCAGTGTTTTCCCCTAACCCTCTAACAAATTCTACGTGCTGAGTGGGATTAATGTTAAGGGAAAAGGGAAAATCCATCCATGTGTGGCACATGGAGAAAACCATCAGGCATTTGCTGCATTATTAAGATCATATTGTAGGGTTTGATGCGCAAGGAGACCAAGTCGATTATCCCCTTCCCCCTTCAAAAGAATCCATTGGCCTCCATCATGCTCCAGCTCCAAGTCATTTGATGCAAGACTGCTTCTTATGGAAGCGAATGTTATATAGTAGAGATATTTGTGTCATTTATTTCACAGGTGTCTTTGTCATAGCTAGGTAACATTGCTTTTGATGGCAGTCTCACATGTGATAGGAACTGCTGCCAGCTGCAGCAGTTCCTCAATGACACAGCCAGATTAGATCCCTCCCAGTCCGGCTTCCGTATTGGGCATGGGACGGAGACTGTGCTGGTCGCCATCACGGACCAGCTCCGCTGCCAACTGGACCAAGGGGGATCAGAACTGCTTGTGTTATTAGACCTCACAGCAGCTTTTGATACAGTCGACCACGCACTGTTAACCCACCGTCCGGCCATGACTGGGGTTAGGGGGACTGCCCTGAAATGGGTGTCCTCCTTTCTCCTTGATCGGGGCCAGCGAGTGGAGATGGGGGGGGGGGGGTGGTTTCTGAGAGAATCCCACTAAGTTGTGGGGTGCCTCAGGGAGCCATTCTCTCCCCTTTATTGTTTAACATCTACATGCGACCCCTTGCCAAGTTGGTGCAGAGTTTTGGTCTGGAGTGTCATCAGTATACTGATGACACCCAGCTGGTGCTGAAGATGGACGGCCAACCAGACTCTGCACCCGATTGTTTCCAACACTGCCTTGAAGCTGTGACTGTTTGGCTACGAGCCAGTCGGCTGAGAGTGAACCCCTCGAAGACGGAGATCCTCTGGCTGGGTCACCCGGGCGGGTGTGAGCTCCGGCTGCCGGCTTTGGACAGTGAGGCACTACGCCCATCGTTCTTAGTAAAGAGCTTGGGGGTCCAGTCGGACCCACTGCTGATGATAGAGGCTCAGGTCTCCACTGTCAGCAGATCTGCCTTTTACCATCTGCGGCAAGCTAGGCGCCCAGCGCCCTACCTCTCCGAAAATGACCTAGCCACGGTAATCCAGGCAACGGTCATTTGGAGGCTAGACTACTGTAACGCCCTTTTCATTGGTCTTCCTTTGTCGGTTATCCGGAAGCTCAAACTGATGCAGAATGCTGCAGCGAGACTCTTGGCTGGAGTACCGGCCAGGGCTCATATCACTCCAACCTTGCAGCAACTGCACTGGTTACCAATTGAGCACTGGGTCATCTTCAAAGTGTTGGTTTGCATGGTCTGGGGCCGGTGTACCTAAGGGACCGTCTACTTCCATACGTTCCTCCAGAGATCCTTCCGTTCAGAAGATCTCAACCTCCTACAGATTCCGCCCTTGCGAACTATCCGCCTGTCGTCAACTAGACAGAAAACCTTCTCTGTAGCAGCTCCATGCTTGCGGAATAGTTTACCTCCTGAAGTGCGAGTAATCCGTGAGCTGCCAGCTTTCTGGAAAGCGTGCAAAAGCGTTCAACCTATAACCATCCTTGGTTGGTGGACTATTGTGGAAACTGTTTTTATTTTATTGTTTTTATGTGCCATGTTTGTTGTTTGATATGCTGTAAATCGTCCTGAGCCAAATAGAGAGGACAGTATACAAGTCGAAATAATAAATAAATAAATAAAATCCTCACATAAAAGTACTCAATCAGCTACGAGTTTTAGTAGAACTATAGGATTTTAGGGTTGAAAGGCAGGCATGAGCTCACTTGATCTTACCTACCTTTTGCTCAGTGTGGCCGTCTTGCCACAACAGTCTCCCAGGCAGATGGTCACGTGAATGACTCACACGAAGGACAGCGCTACATCTCTTGAACCAGCCTATTCATACTTGATCAGTTCTTGGCATTAGCTGAATTACGGTACATTGAAATTTCTTCCCAGTTCTGTTCTCTTGAGTAAGTGAAGACAAGTCGGCTCTGCCTTCAACATGACAGTCCTTCCGATATTTGAGTCCAACTGTCAAGTCCTCTTCGTCTTCTCTTAAGGATAAACACACAGCTTTTGCAAACATTTCTGATGGAATTTGGTTTCTGGACCTTTTGCATCATGCTTGGCTTTTTCAGAACTTGTTGTAGTGCAGGGCTGTCCAACAGGCGGCCCTGGGGCCGTACATGGTCCCCGAGCCCCTTCCCTCCGGCCCCCTAACTTGTTTTAATAAAATACAAATTAAAAAATAAAATGAAATAAAAATACCTAATTCCGGGTTTAGGCAAGCATCGCGAGACTACGCCAGCCACAGACGGGATTTCGAGGAGGTCGAAATCCGTCTGTGGCTGCGTAATCTCACGATAGCTGCCGAAATCTCGGTCCCGCGGGATTTGCAGCTGGCCTAGGCGCGCGCCTCCTCCTCCCTCGCGGCTGCTTCCAGGCCAGCCCCATTCCCTCAGAGAGGGAGGAGGGAGTGAGGCAGGAAAGCCTCTCCTGGCTCCGTCCTCTTCCTGTGGAGGGCCTCGCTTCCCGCCCGCGGATGGGAGAGCCGCCGCGCCCGGCCTGAGCTTGGCCTCGGCTCCAGCGGGGCTCTTCGGGGGACGGTGGCGGCGGCGATGGCGCTTCGGCCCTGTGGCGGGGCTCCCGCAGTATGGGTAAGGAAGGGCCTGGCTCAAATCAATCAATCTAAAAACAGTGGGACGTTGGCTGAGGGGGGGAGGGGTCCCTCAGGGGTTTCCTTGGCGATGCTTCCTTCCCCTCCTCCGCGCCCCCTCCCCCTTGTTGTGCTGCCTTCCCCCACGTGCAGGGCGCAGCGTGGCTTCCTTTGCGCCTGCCCCCGTGGCTTGTTTTCCCTTCAGGGAGGAAGTGAGGGAGCTCTTTGGGCCTCCTCCCCCCGCCTCTGGGAAAGGAGGCCCCATCAAGCCCTGCAACGGCATTGAGGTGTTTGGTTTTTTTTGGGTGTGTCCCAATTTGAGTGTGGACTCAAATAACTCAAAGGTATTAGGAAACATTTCCTCAAATCCACCAGAGTTCCCATTTGCGTATATTGAGTATTCATGCCAAGTTTGGTCCAGATCCATCATTATTTGAGTCCACAGTGCTCTCTGGGTGGAGGTGAACTACAACTCCACAACTCAAGGTCAATTGTAAGTAAATTGGAGCCAGGGAGGGGGCGGAGCCGGGGGAGGGGGCAGACCCTTCAGCCCCCCAGGTGATCAGTGACCGGAATTCTGGCCCTTGGGCCCGTAGAAGTTGGACAGCCCTGTTGTAGTACAAGCGCAAATTTTCTGTTGTCACTAATACCAGCCACCAAAATTGTGGAATACAGCATTTTTAGGTTCTGTGAGATACGACTCTGTGTCATAATCCTGAATGGGTTTCATGGTGCCGGATAGGAACGTGCACTGTCACCTCCCTCCCTGCACCACAGATGTGGCAGTTGCTGCTGAATTTTGGGGGCGGGTATAGTGGCTCCTCCCAAGTTTGACAGCAATATTAATAGATGCAGCTGTGGTTTGTTTCCCTCATGGATAAGGGTATTTGTTCGTGTGCTAATGTCACTCTAAAGTGGGGCATCTGCAGCTGGACAGAGTCTGTCCAATGCTGAGCAGAATGTAAACATGAAGTATTCTATAACAGAAGTTTATTACGATATACTGTATGCATGTATATGACTAAGTTTCTGTAAGGATAGTCTCCTGTGTGTGTGTTAGGGAAAAACACCTGGGTAATTGAATGCAGATTTTGGAAAGGCTAAACATGAAAGATTGTAAAGGGGTTCAGTCACCCATAGTTTTGGGTTTTACAAATGAAGTGGAAAATTCTTGTATAAAAGCATCATTGGCCACAAGAGCAGACATTGCATTTATTGTGAATTTCCTAGATAAATACATAAATAAATATTTTTCAGGAATTTCAGCATCATTTCCCTTTAAATAGGCCCATATGTTATCTTTGGCCATCCTAAAGGCAGAAAAATCCTAACTAGAAATGTGAATTTGTTTCTAGGTAACTGAAAACTGTCGTGAAAGAGAAAACATGTACAATTAAGTCATTTGAAAGAAAACATTTTTATTCAGTCCGCTGCACAACTTAACTATTTAAGGGGACTATATGTGTTAGTTAGACCAGTGATTTTCAACCAGTGTGCCGAGGAACACTAGTGTGCCGTGAGAGATCATCAGGTGTGCCGTGGGAAATTATTTTCAAACTTCATTCATATATAAACTATAAGGCGCATCTGTCCCTTTAAGAAATGGAACCATAGCACTCTCGCGTCACCTAAGAAGTGACACGAAAGTACTATGGTCGCGCCATCTTGGATTCACTCAGACGCGGCTAAGTAAACAAAGTTAGAGTTAGCGCTGCAGCTGCGTGTCAAGTGACAGTGGCAATTTGGGATCACCGCCCCAGGTTTCACACTAAGTGAGTGTATAAATACATTTTAAAAATATTAACTATATGTATTACTGTGTTCGAGTGTCATTTTGTGCCATTTTGGTTGGTGGTGTGCCCCAGGATTTTGTAAATGTAAAAAATGTGCCGCAGCTCAAAAAAGGTTGAAAATCACTGAGTTAGACAGCCAAATCAGTATACAAGCAGTCCCCGAGTTACAAACATCAGACATATCCGACTCATAGTTAAGAACGGGGTGGATGAAACAGCAGGGAGTGAGAGAAATCTACCCCTTGGAAGGGAAATTCACTCCTGAAAGCATTATCATGAGGAAAAGGTGTCTCCACTGAAGCCTTCTCATCAATCCTTGTTTTCACAGCAAGTCACATTTTTCAAAATCCAATTATCACAGGGACGGAAAGTGAGGTGAACAGGGACACAGACAGCAAAACAAACGCCACAGGGGTGATGGATGGTTTGGATAACATAGGGAAGAGTTAGCACCCCTGTGGAGTTTGTTTTACTGTCTGTGCCCATGTATGTGTGTATATGTATGTGTGCGTGTGTGGCTGGAGTGATACTTTAAACTGTACCTGTTCTGACTTACATACAAATTCAGCTTACAAACAAACCTACAGAAACCTATCTTGTTCATAACTTGGGGACTGTCTGTATAGGGAAGAATGACATTGTTTGAAATTATTTGGTTATCAATATGCCAACAACACAGAGAAGGAGTCGCAGAATATTCATACGATTTGGAGAACAACATGGAAGTGTGTAGCTACGTATTCTCTATTAATGGTGAAACATGGAATACATAATTTGGAATTCTGAGTAGGATTGCGTATCTCAGGCTGGGATGTGGGGATAGGTCAAGATAGTAGAAATAGCTGCAAGATGAGTAGTAGTGGAATACCATATTTAAAATTTGGGAGAGACCAAGAAAATAATAATAATAATACTGTATGAAATCAGAATAGAGGTATATGACTTTGATAAACAATGAAAGAAAGACAACGTGCTATTTGTTTCATAAACAAGTTTGGTTTTTTTCACTAGAGATGTTGATAAGCTGGTCTCACAACAAAGCCCCCACTTGTATTTTATAGGTCTTGGTGAACAGTTATTATTCCAAGTTGTACTTCAGACATCGGCCATTTGTCTCTAGGTTATATATTTATTCATATCTAGAAAATGAGAAAAAAATTAAATTGAAATTATGAGATGGCCATCCGGACTCTGTACCCGATTGTTTCCAATAATGCCTTGAAGCCGTGACTGGTTGGCTACGAGCCAGTCGGCTGAGAGTGAATCCATCTAAGACAGAGATCCTCTGGCTGGGTCATCCAGGTGGGTGTGAGCTCCAGTTGCCTACTCTGGACGGTGAGGCGCTACGCCCAACGCGCCTAGTAAAGAGTCTGGGGGTCCAGTTAGACCTGCTGCTGACGATGGAGACTCATGTCTCCGCTGTCAGCAGATCCGCTTTTTTCCATCTGCGGCAGGCTAGGCGGCTGGCGCCCTATCTCACCGGGAATGACCTAGCCACGGTGATCCAAGCAACGGTCACCTTGAGGCTAGACTACTGTAACGCCCTTTACATTGGTCTTCCTTTGTTGGTCATCCAGAAGCTTAAACTGGTGCAGAACGCAGCAGCGAGGCTCCTGGCCGGAGTGCCGGCCAGGGCACACATCACTCCAACTCTTCAGCAACTGCACTGGTTGCCAATTGAGCACCAGATCATCTTCAAAGTGTTGGTTTTAACCTTTAAGGCCTTGCATGGTCTGGGGCCGGTGTACTTGAGAGACCGCCTACTCCCATATATTCCCCAGAGATCTCTTCGTTCTGACGACCTCAATCTCCTGCAGATTCCCTCCCTGCGAACCAGCCATCTGTCGTCAACTAGACACAGAGCCTTCTCTGTGGCAGCACCTCAATTGTGGAACAGCTTGCCATCTGAAGACCGAGCAGTAAATGAGCTACCGGCCTTCCGGAAAGCTTGTAAAGCAGCACTGTTCCAGCGTGCATTCAATCTGTGACCACTTTTGGTCATGGCAGAACATTGTTAAATTGGTTTACTGTGTTGTTTTATATGCCCTGGGTTGTTGATATGGTTTATGATGTAATTTGATATCCTGTAAACCGTCGTGAGCCAGTCAGAAAGGACGGTATACAAATCAAAATAATAAATAAATAAAATATATAATGACAAAGATAAAAGCAGATCTGTAACCCGTCTTCAATTATTCCGTATTTCCATCATCCCCACATCAAAGGTATTAGCCGCTTTCAATGACCTAGCTTGGGATACCCTTATGATTTAATTTTCTATGCTTGTGGCCTTGAGAAAGACCTGAATGGTCGAAACGAGCAGGAATTCCGAGGTATGCACTCCCTCGTCGGTCCGGAGTAACTCACCTTTCATTACGTATGGAGTACCAGCGTCTACACATTGAAGGGATCCTTAGAGCGCTTCCAAGCGTCCTTAGCGTCTGAATTTGCTGCATTTGTTTACCTTCTGTGGATTATAAAAACTATTTGGCAATACCGCCACTGTGGATTACAAATACCACATTTGTGGTTTTTCAGAGTGGACGATAGACTTCGAAATATATTGTGAATCACACAAACCATTTCACAATACCACCACTGTGGATTACAAGTACCACATTTGTGGTTTTCCAGTGTGGATTATAAACTTTGAAATGATGGACTTTCACTGAGGAACATGAGTTATACTTGAACCTATAATTTCCCACTGATATATTGATTGTTTATGTTTAGAAGTTGCTTATTGATCCATACCAGTGGTTGGCTTTCTGAATGCACTGTATCATTGTGTTGAACTATTAGATATAATTACCACAATAATACGTATAGTTGCTCCTTCTTGTTTTTCTGGTAACACTGCATTTAGGTCATCCCACTTTTTTGGCTTATGGGCTTCAGTAGGTAGTTTGTCCTGCCACCTCAGAAACTATATATACCTGACTCAACTTTACAGACTTTTTTTCTTTTTTCCATATTTTTTATTGAGTTATCTATTATATAAAGGAGGTCCCGTCGTCGAACGACTGACAGAGACAGAGAAACCATCCAAGGCAGAGACACCAAACTTGCCAACAGAAATAGGCCTCAGGCAAGGAAGGTTTATAGCAAAAAAAACTTTCCCCCAAAAAACCTTGAAGTCCCCCAAAACAACGATACAAAAAACTACATTTCCCAGCATCCTCTGCGGCAGCCAGCGAAACCTCTACATCAACACAGCAGACGGAAAGACAAAAAACATTGTATATCCACAAGCTCTGCAGAACGCCAGCAACACCACACACCCACAACTCCACAGGACTTCAACATCCCACCCACCAGAACAACCCACAACGAAAAAACAGCCATGACCCCACCAAGACCATAAGTAACATCAATTACAACCCTTACATACTCTGACTTTCTCCCATCTCCTAAATAGGGCACAGTACAGCGTGCCGGGTACAGCTAGTTTTTACATTTATAAAATCTCAGAAGAAGAAAAAAAGAGCAGGAGGGGGGAGAGAAGAAAGAGAATAGCAAAAAGAAAAGTGGGGAAAAAGAAAAAAGAGAGAAAAAAAGAAAAAGAAAAAAGAAAAAGGGGGGAAAGGAGAAGAGACAAAGGAAAAAAGGAAGAGAGAAAAAGAAGAAGACAAAAAGAAAAAGAAAAGACAAGAAGGATTGGTATAAACCAACCAAGAATAAAGAGTAAGTTAGATTAGTAAGAGGAGAGGAGAATATCTAGATAAAGTGATAGAAAGTGTATAGAGTACAACAGTCCGGTCCAGTCCACGGAATATGACCATTTCTTGTGAAGCTTGATCTTCCCTCTTGATCCGCTTTTTTTCGCCCTCTATACCAACTCGCACTTCTGGTTTCTCCCGAATGTTCTCTTTCTTTTTATATGAGTTTTACCTCTTTTAGATATGTTGATAGCTGTTTCCAGTCCGTTTTGTTTTTTGGATTTTGATCATTAACTAGGTCTTTCAGAATATCTCGACAAGGGTAGCCCAATGTACAGCGCATTAAAGTAATCGAGCCTCGAGATGACCGTGGCTTGGATCACCATGGCCAGGTCGCAGCGGGAGAGGTAGGGACCCAAGCGTTTTGCCTGCCGCAGATGGTAGAATGCTGTCTTGCAAGCGCAGGCAATCTGCGCCTCCATAGACAGCTGGGTGTCCAACTGGACCCCTAGGCTCTTAACTAGAGGCTGTGGGCAAAGTGCCACGCCATCAAACGTCGGCAACTGGGTCTCAACCCCCCCCCCCCGGGGTGGCCCAGCCACAAGATCTCCATCTTCGCCGGGTTCATAGAAGAAGAGTTCGTCATTATTTCTCTCAATATTGTCTTCCATAATGTTGAGGAGATAGTATTGTGGTTTAAATTGTAGATTGTAATTCAAAATTTTCTGCGCTTGGACGTGTACCTTCATCCAAAAGCTTTTTATTTGTTTACATTCCCACCAACAGTGTAGAAAGGTTCCTGTATGTCCTTGGCATCTCCAGCACTTGTTGCTGGCATTTTTTAAAATAAATCTTGGCAATTTTTGATGGAGTTAGATGCCACCAGTAGAACATCTTATACCAGTTTTTGGTCACTGAAGTAAACCCGGAGTACTTGATCTTCCTCTTCCAGATATCTTCCCATTCTTTTAGGCAAATTGGGTGTCCCAGTTCTTGTGCCCATTTGATCATATTTTCTTTTACCAATTCTGGTTCCGTGTCCCATTCAAGTAATTGATTGTATAACATTTTAATTTGTCTTTTTTTCTGAAATCATTACTTTCTCCCATAGTGTTTCCTTTTCACCGAAGTCCTTTTTATTGTCTTTACAGACTTTGAGCTTCTAGTAAAAAGCAAGGAAGGGGGGAGTCCCACAAGCCTGACATTTGCTTTCACTTGGCTCTCCTGCACATTGTCTTGGATTTCAAGAGAAGATCAGTAATGATGAGCAGCCTTATATATAAGAATGAGTACTAACTTTTCTTTTGTTTGCAGAATCCCCAAGTCCCATGGGAAAAAGTTCAGATATAGTCTAAGTCAGTGTTTCCCAACCTTTTTTGAGCCGCGGCACACTTGTTACATTTACAAAATCCTGGGGCACACCACCAACCAAAATGACACAAAACGACACTCTAACACAGTAATACATATAGTTAATATGTTTTTAAATGTATTTATACACTCAGTGTGAAACCTGGGCCTGTTTCGATGAACACAACAGAGGTATCCTGGCAGGAATGGCAGAAAGATTCCAACTTCCCACACAGAACTCCCATAACCAAGAGAAAATACTATAAGAGTTTGGTGGGCATTGACCTTGGGTTTTGGAGTTGTAGTTCACCTATATCCAGAGAGCACTGTGGACTCAAACAATGTTGGATCAGGACCAAACTTGGCATGAATACTCAATATGCCCAAATGTGAATGCAGATGGAGTTCAGGGGAAATAGACCTTGACATTTGGGAGTTGTAGTTGCTGGGATTTATAGTTCCCCTACAATCAAAGAGCATTATGAACCCCACCAATGATAGAACTGGGCCAAACTTCCCACACAGAACCCCAGGAGGCAAGAGGAGGCCTCTACTTTATTTATTTATTTATTTATTTATTTATTTCTTCGATTTTGTATTCCGCTCCTCCCCACAGGCTCGGGGCGGATAACACAATGTATATGGGCATCATGTCACAGACATGCAGCCCTACAATAAAAAGCATAAAACACATTAAAACCACAATCCAACACATTACGAGGTGCAGGGTGACATACATAGGTTTCTTGAGGTATAATCCTTCTATGCCTAATTGAAGGCTAGTCCAAAGAGGGCGGTCTTACAGGCCCTTCTGAATGGTACTAGCTCAGAGATGGCTCGAGCACTGTCCGGCAAAGAGTTCCACAGCGCTGGGGCTGCTGCAGAAAAGGCTCTCTGTCTGGTCGCAGATAGGTGGCAGGAGCGGACTGATGGTATCGTCAGCAGATTCTGTTCATCTGACCGCAATGATCTCGGGGGTAAATACGGGGTAAGGCGGTCTCTCAAGTACGCAGCCCTAGGCCGTTTAAGGCCTTAAAGGTCAATACCAACACCTTGAAGGCAATTCGGTACTCAATAGGAAGCCAGTGCAGCTGCCGAAGGATGGGCGTGATGTGCTCCCTCACCGGCGGCCCGTCAGCAAGCGGCGGCATTCTGCACCAGCTTGAGTTTCCGGATTGTCGACAAGGGAAGGCCAACGTAGAGGGCGTTACAGTAGACCAGTCTCGAGATGACCGTCGCTTGGATCACCGTGGCCAGGTCATCCCTGGACAGGTAGGGTGCCAGTCGCCTAGCCTGTCGTAGGTGAAAGAAGGACGCCCTGCTGACCGCAGAGACCTGGGACTCCATGGTCAGCAGGAGTCCAACTGAACACCCAAGCTCTTAACCGAAGATGACGGGCTAAGCCACTCGCCATCCAGGGTAGGCAACCGGCACCCACCCAGCCCAGGGCGACCGGGCCACAGAATCTCCATCTTCGACGGATTCACCTTCAGCCGGCTGGCACGCAGCCAACCAGTCACGGCTTCGAGGCATCGATGGAAACAATCGGGTACAGTGTCCGGCCTGCCGTCCATTCTCAGCAGAAGCTGGGTGTCATCCGCGTACTGATAACACTCCAGACCAAAGTCACGGGCCAGCTGGGCCAGGGGGCGCATGTAAATGTTGAATAATAAGGGGGAGAGGATGGCCCCCTGGGGGACCCCACAGTTACTTGGGGAAAGGGAGGCGGGTCTTCCCAATGCATGGAGAGGGAGAGACCAAGTAGACAATGGGTGGGGAGGGCCTTTATCGAGGTAGGTTTCTTAGAGTTTTTATACTTCAACACACTAGACTCTCCCCCCTCCCCTCCTGGAGGTTCCAATTTCCCACGGCACACCTGACAATCGTTCACGGCACACTAGTGTGCCCCGGCACACTGGTTGGGAAACACTGGTCTAAGTATGTAGTTTCAAACATGGAACAGACAGTAAGTTTCCATTTAACAATGTGTTGAATGTTTGTGTTTTTCCTTAGGAGCTGGTGAATCGGGAAAGAGCACAATTGTCAAACAAATGAAGTAAGTTTATTTTAAAGAGTGAAAGTATTCAGTTCATAAAGTTACCCAATGATATGTTAGTCAAAACCCTTTTTTTTTTCTTGTTAGGATTATCCATGAAGCCGGCTACTCGGAAGAAGAATGCAAACAATACAAAGCTGTTGTTTACAGTAACACAATTCAGTCCATTATTGCTATAATCAGAGCAATGGGAAGGTTGAAGATAGATTTTGGGGATTCTGCCAGGGCAGTAAGTATTGCAGTTCTTTACTTGACATTCATGTTTAATGTTGCACTTAATTCTGGAATTGATTTATAAGAATTTATTAACTTTATTATTAACTAGCTTGAGGACCCGGTGATGCCCGAGTTATTTGAAAAAGGCATTGTTTGTCTATGCTCCAAGTTTAATCTAGATCAAATGTTGGCTGGGTTCATTGGGTGTTGGTGAACTATAGCTCCCATATGCAAGTCCCATCGTCCATGGTCCATCCTCCTCCAAACAGCAGCAGGATGTAGAGTGGGTCATGGGGGCTCTGGGTGCCAAGTTTGGTCTTGATCAGTCATTGGGTGAGGGTGGCAGTGGTCTCGGAAAGTGAGTGAAGTTACTTCAAGTCCCATCATCCATGGTCCATCCTCCTCCAATCAGCATTAGAATTTAGAGTGGTTCATGGGGGCTCTGTTTGCCAAGTATGGTCTTTATCAGTCATTGGATGAGGCTCATAGTAGTCTCAGGATGTGAGTGAAGGTACTGCAAGTCCCATCATCCATGGGCGGTCCTCCAAACTGCATCAGGATGTAGCGTGGGTCATGAGGGCTCTGTGTACCAAGTTTGGTCTTCATCAGTCATTGGGTGAGGGTGGCAGTGGCCTCTGAAAGTGAGTGAAATTACTTCATGTCCCATCATCCGTGGCCCATCCTCCTCCAAACAGCACCAGAATGTAGAGTGGGTCATGGGGGCTCTGTGTACCAAGTTTGGTATTGATCAGTCATTGGCTGAGGGTTGCATCGGTCCCGGGAAGTGAGTGAAGGTACTTCAAGCCCCATCATCCATTGTGTGTCCTCCTCCAAACCTCACCAGGTTGTAGAGTGGGTCATGGGGGCTCTGTGTGCCAAGTTTGGTATTGATCTGTCATTGGTGGGGGCCACATTGGTCTGTGGGTGATCAAGTGTTTAAAAGTACTACAAATCCCATAATCCGTGGTCCACCTCCTCCGAACCACACTAGGATGCAAAGTCGGTCGTGGGGGTTATGTGTGTCAAGTTTGGTCCAGGTCGGTAATTCATGGGGGTCGTAGTGGCTTGCGGAAGTGTCAGCCAATCAGAAAGCTGCCACATACCCACAAACATACATACAAACACTGACTTTTATTATATACATAGATTACGTTTTTACTGTCATCTACCCCAATTGATTCCCAGAGGGGAAGCTTCATATCTTAGCATTCTATAATGGGTGGGTGTTAAACAAATAAATACAAAATCTTCCATTCAGCAGAGAAATATGTCGGAAATCTGCCATTGTAATCGGTTTATGCCAGCCTCCAATGCGAAAGCAGCTGAAATGTTTGTATAATGTTTCCAAAGTAGGGGGATTTAGTGTTTTATAATGAATTTTAATTGTATTTCTTATATTTTAACTGTATTTTTTAACCTAACACACATAATTCTATTGAATTGGGGTTTTTTATTATTGTATTTGCCTTGTTTTAAATTGAGCAAAGTGTTTGACTATTAGCTGCCTTGAGTCCCCTCGGGGAGGAAGGCGGGGTATAACTAAAGTAAATAAATAATCTCTATCTCTATCTATTATATAAATGGGTTCACGTCATGTGATGTATACCTCAAACAAAGAAACCATACAACGCAGAAACACAATACTTGCCAACAGAAATAGGCCTCAAGCAAGGTACGTTTGTAGCAAAGAAACTTTCCCCCAAAACCTAAATGGCCCCAAAACAACGAATAAAAATAAAACTACATTTACCAGCATCCTCCGGGCAGCCAAAGACTCACCCAGCCTCTACATTCTGAACAACATGATTGGCTGCCAATAAGGGCGGATTTGCATAACTGCTGCACTGGCCAGCCAACATGAAAATTCCGATCCATAATAAACTGCCAAAACAGAATAAGGAAAAGGCCTGAGCCAATCCCCAACACAAACACCCAAATCACTTCCAACCGAAAATTTACACCCCAAAAAATCACAGACCACGCCCAAAATTGACAGTAAGACTTCATTAACTTGATTTCCCTAACTAGCCCTCACTTACTGGGAAGCTGGTTACGCTCTGAATTGACAGTAAGGCTTCATTAACTTGATTCTCCCGACTAGGCCTCAGCTCATTGGACATTGTGTATGGCCTGAATTGACAGTAAGGCTTCATTAACTTGCTGTTCCTAACTAGGCCTTAGCTCATGGGACTGAATTTACAGTAACCTACCTTGGCACACAGAGCCCCGACCATGCATGATGGGACTTGAAGTACCACCATGGAAAATGGGATTTGTAGTACTTCAAAACCCATCATTCCCCACAGACCACTGTGGCCCAGAACCAAGACCAATAAAGACCCAACTTGGCACACCATGCCCCCCATGACCCACACTCCATCCAACTGCAGTTTAGAGGAGGGCACACCGTGGATGATTGAACTTTATCGCATCTCCTAAAAAGGGCACAGCAACGCGTGCCGGGTACAGCTAGTACCTTTATAAAGCGAAATGTTTGTATGTATGTATGTTTGTATATTTGTATGTGTCCGGAGGGCGGAAGGGCGGAAGGACATGTGGCAGCTTTCGGATTGGCTCCCACTGTGGGGCTATTTGCATAAACAACTCCCATTGGCCAGCCAACGCGAACATTCCGAGACTCAAAAGTGCCAGAGGGAGGTAAGGGAAAGGCCTGAGCCAGTCAGGCATGGTGGGAGTTAAGTCCAATACACTTTGCAGCCCCCAACAATGAGACAACAAAACCAAACTTGGCACACAGAACCCCAAGACCCACTTTACATCTTGGTGCAGTTTGAGGGAGGACGGACCATGGATGGGCCAGCATTCCAACATCCCAAATCTCAAAGGTGCCAGACAGAGTTCTTTACAAAAACGCTTCCTTCAGCTGATTTTAAAAACTGGCCCTCAGCCTGAATTGACAGTAAGGCTCCCTCAACTTGAATCTCCTGACTAGGCCTCAGCCGGACCTGAACCAAACTTGGCACACATAACCCCCATGATGCCCTTTACGTCCTGGTGCAGTTTGGGAAAGATGGACCACGGATTATGGGATTTGTAGTACTTCCAAGCGCTTTGCTTCCCAAAGACCATTGTGGCCCCTAACAAAGACCGATAAATATCAAACTTGGCACACAGAGCCCCCATGACCCACTCTACATCCTGCTGCAATTTGGAGGAGGGCAGACCATGGATGATGGGACTGGCAGTACCTTCCCTCACTTTCCAAGACTGCTGCAAACCTAATCCAATCACTGATCAACACCAAACCTGGCACACAGAGCCCTCATGACCCACTCAACATCCTGATGCAGTTCTGTGTGAGATGGACCACGGATGATGGGACTTGGAAGTACCTTCACTCACTTCCTAAAAACAATACAACCCTCATCCATTCACCAATACAGATCAAACTTGGCCCACAGAGCCCCCATGACCCAATATACATCCTACTGAAATTTGGGGGAGGTTGGGCCACAGAGGATGGGACTTCCAGTACCTTCAGTAATTTCATGATAGCACTGTAACTCCCAATACTGATGGATTAAGACCAAACTTAGCACACAGGACCCCCCCCCAATGACCCACTCTACATCCTGCTGCACTTCTCAAATGACCCGGGCACCGCCGGGTCCCCAAGCTAGTAAATAATAATAATCCATTTTTCTACTTATATGTTAGGATAATTTTAACACTTCTATACATTTACAGATGTCCTATTTTAGCGGTTCACAACCTGGGGGTTGTGACCCCCGGCGGGGTCATTTGGCAATTTGGGAGGGGTCGCGAAAGTGTCTCCTTAGGCCCCACCTCCCCAAAATGGCTGCCGGCCCCCTCTGCCAGCCTGCATCCGCACCCATGCCACTTTGCCTCCAAGTTGGCGCAGAGGGGTTCCTCCTCCTCCTCCTCTTTGGCAGCAAGGAGTCAAGGGGAGGCACTTGGAGGCAGAAGGAAGAGATCCCTGCATCTGTGGCCTTAGTGCCATGGCCATGCGCTGCCCCACCACCCCTTGGCCCTGTTGGCCTGACTGGTGGTGTTCTCGGCTGGGGAGGAAGAGAGAGGCGGAGATGTGGACACTGTGGGTGCTGGATCGGAATGGAGGGAGCAAGCAGACGGCCAAGCGCAGAGGCCCCGGGGAAGGAAGGCAGGCAGACCGGGGCCTTCCTGCTCCCCCAGCCCCGAAGGGCACTGACCTCGGATGCTCCAGCTCCACCGGTAGAGCTCCAGGGTGTCCGAGGTGAGGTGCGGCATGGTCGGAGCTGAAGAGCTGGCATGCAGCGGGAGGTGCATCTGTCTCTCTTCGCCACACTCCTAGTCTTCAGCCACTCTCCTCTTGCTGCCCCTTGGCCCTGCTGCCGGCCAAGGGGCAGCTAAAAGTATCTAAACATCCAAAAACATCTAAAAACAATTAACAATCTAATCAGGTTCTCAGCCGAACGCCCTCTCAAACAGCCACGTGCGAAAGTCTTTTTGATCACGCATGGCTCTGATGTAAGGAGGGAGGGCGTTCCAGAGTGACGGGGCGATCACCGAAAAAAGCTCTATGCCAGGTTGATGTCAGATGGGCTTCCTTAGGGACAGGGATATGTAATAAGTTCTGATGGTCTGGCGAGGCGATCTCAAGGGTTGACACGGAGAGAGGCGTTCCCGTAGGTACACCGGCCCCTGGCCACGCACGGCCTTAAAGGTTAGTACCAGCACCATGTGAGTAATCCGGAACTCAACCGGAAGCCAGTGCAATCGGTATAGAGCAGGTGTTATATTGTTTCTCACGGGAGTTCCCGTGAGAAGTCTGGCTGCCGCATTCTGTACCAGTTGAAGTCTCCGGGTCACCGACAAGGGAAGGCCAACATAAAGGGCATTACAGTAGTCAATTCTTGAAGTTACCGTGGCATGAACCACTGTGGCCAGGTCATCCCCGGACAGGTAGGGCGCCAGCTGGCTAGCCTGCCGAAGATGGAAAAAGGCTGACTTACTGACGACGGAGACCTGGGTCTCCATTGTCAATAACGAGTCAAAAATGACAGCAAGGCTTTTGACGCTGGTAGCTGGAGAGAGAGGTTCACCGGCTAAGGTGGGCAACCGAACCTCATCTAATCCCGGACGATCCAGCCACAAGATCTCCACCTTTGCCGGATTCATATATACGTGCACACACATACATACTGTACATGAATAAGCAAGCAAGCATTTCCTAAATAGTATCCTACTAATTTTCTAACAAGCCTGGCATTATAGAAATACTGTTTTAGAAATCTTAATCATATTATAGGAATTAAGATTATATTATAGTGATTTGGTTCATATAGATCAGGGGTAGGAAAGGGCCCGTTCTTGGGCTGCATGTAACCCCTGAGGGCTGTTTTTTGTAGTGCCCAGGAATAAAAAAATCTTGATTCCAAAATATCTGAAAATCATTTTTAGAGATTATTTAAATTCCTCTCCAACCCTGAAAAGTATTAAGTTTCCGGATTACCGACAAAGGAAGGCCAATGTAAAGGGCGTTACAGTAGTCCAGTCTCGAGATTACCGTGGCCTGGATTACCGTAGCCAGGTCATCACCGGAGAGTTAGGGCACCAGCCGCCTTGCCTGGCGCAGATGGAAAAATGCTGCTTTGCTCACAGCGGAGACCTGAGCCTCCATCGTCAGCAGAGGGTCCAGTTGGACCCGCAGGCTTTTAACCAAGGGCGACGGGGTAACCATCCTACCGTCCATGATTGGCAACCGGAGCTCCCCCAGTACGACCCAGCCACAGGACCTCTGTCTTTGACGGGTTCACCTTCAACCTGTTGGCCCGTAGCCACCCAGTCACGGCTTCAAGGCACTGATGGAAATAATCAGGTACAGAGTCCGGCCGGCCATCCATCCTCAGCACCAGCTGGGTGTCATCAGCGTACTGGTGACACTCCAGACCGAAACTATGCACCAGTTGGGCCAGTGGACGCATATAGATGTTAAATAATAGAGGAGAGAGGATAGCCCCTTGGGGGACCCCACAATTAAGGGGGACCCTTTCCGAGACCATCCCCCCCCTCTCCACCCATTGTCCCTGATCATGGAGAAAGGAGGCCACCCATTTAAGGGCAGACCCCCTAACTCCCATCATGGCTAAACGGTGGATCAATAGCGAATGGTCGACTGTGTCAAATGCTGCCGTAAGGTCCAATAACACGAGCAGCGCTGACCCACCTTGGTCCAACTGGCAGCGCAGCTGGTCTGTGTTGGAGACCAGCACAGTCTCTGTCCCCAAACTGAAGCCGGACTGGAAGGGATGTAATCCGGCTGAATCGTCCAAGAACCGCTGCCGCAGTCCCACTGCTGCCCTCTCAATTACTTTGCCCAGAAACGGTAGGTTCAAAATTCGGAGGTAATTGGAGGGAACCGAGGCATCTAGACACGGTTTCTTCAGCAGCGGACTTACCATTGCCTCTTTTAAACTCTCTGGAAAAACTCCTTGCTCAAGGGAGCCGTTTACTATATTCAACAGAGGTCCACGTAACCCCTCCCAGCAAGATCTAACAAGCCAGGAGGGGCACGGGTCGAACGACCGATTTGCTCACTGACTGGATCAAGTTAGTGGTCTTCCTAACAAGTTTTTCTTTCCTTTCAAAAGGACGATGCCCGCCAACTCTTTGTTCTAGCCGGTGCAGCGGAGGAAGGCTTCATGACGACAGAACTGGCTGGAGTTATCAAAAGGTTATGGAAAGACAGTGGCGTTCACGCGTGTTTTAGCAGATCAAGAGAGTATCAGCTCAATGACTCGGCAGCATAGTAAGTATAAAATAAGAACTCCTACAAGTTTGTAAGACTTCAGGTGCCAAATTCATGCCATTGCTGAAAATTCATGCGCCAATTGAGAAAGTGGTTGTGTGTCCCTGCATGGCGAGGGTTTGGACTGGATGCCCCTTGTTGTCTTTTCCAACTTTATAATTCTACCGGTCTGGTGATCTGGAAAATAAAGTAATGAGAAGGTGTTGGTTTCTAATATATGGAATTTCTTTATGTTTGTGGGTAAACAGTATTTCTTGCTGTTTCTTTGTCAGTGTTGATGTGGAGATTGTCTGGTTTGCCTACTCTGGAATATGCAACATATCATTGTCCTTCTTTAGGGGTCCCTTTCAAATCTATGATACTATATCTCTCTCTGTGTGTGAATCATATATATATATATATATATGGCTGGATGGCTCTTTGTCAAGAGGGCTTTGATTATGTTTTCTTGCCCTGGTGAAGGGAGTTGGACTGGATGGCCTTAAATATTTTCTGTTGGTCATGGGGACTCTGTGTGGGACGTTTGCCCCAATTCAGTTTTTTTATATAAAAATATATTATTGCATTAACCGCAAGGCCATAACAAGCAGAACAAACCATGCAAAAGAAATACATGTATCAAGCATTGAACAGTGGTTCCATAATGTGCAACAGTACATTAAACCAGTGTTTCCCAACCTTTTTTGAGCCGCGGCACACTTGTTACATTTACGAAATCCTGGGGCACACCACCAACCAAAATGACACAAAATGACACTCTAACACAGCAATACATATAGTTAATATGTTTTTAAATGTATTTATACACTCAGTGTGAAACCTGGGCCTGTTTTGATGAACACAACATAGATATCCTGGCAGGAATGGCAGAAAGACACAAACTTCCCACACAGAACTCCCATAACCAAGAGAAAATGCTATAAGAGTTTGGTGGGCATTGACCTTGGGTTTTGGAGTTGTAGTTCACCTATACCCAGAGAGCACTGTGGACTCAAACAATGTTGGATCAGGACCAAACTCTGCATGAATACTCAATATGCCCAAATATGAACGCAGATGGAGTTCAGGGGAAATAGACCTTGACATTTGGGAGTTGTAGTTGCTGGGATTTATAGTTCCCCTACAATCAAAGAGCATTATGAACCCCACCAATGATAGAACTGGGCCAAACTTCCCACACAGAACCCCCAGGAGGCAAGAGGAGGTCTCTACTTGGGGAAAGGGAGGCGGGTCTTCCCAATGCATGGAGAGGGAGAGACCAAGTAGACAATGGGTGGGGAGGGGGCCTTTATCGAGGTAGGTTTCTTAGGGTTTTTATACTTCAACACACTAGACTCCCCCCCTCCCCTCCTGGAGGTTCCAATTTCCCACAGCACACCTGACGATCGCTCACGGCACACTAGTGTGCCCCGGCACACTGGTTGGGAAACACTGCATTAAAGAACTGTTCCGCAATAAAATAACAAGTACTCTCCTGGCACCTCTGCCTTTCTGCTTCATTTTGGTCAAAATTCCTAGCCCAGATACCCACCTATTTGTTCCTCAAGTATCCTCATCCCCTCTGCAATGAATTCCAATTGAGGCAATATATCGTTGCCTACTTTTACTAGCTTTGTAGAAGAATGTTGCTACTTTGGTAATTAATAACTGGTTGGGATTAGAGAGGAGGAGGAATATAGTTCTATTAGTCGGAATCCAGTGGGATTTATTGAGTAAGAAAACTTCAAGTAGAAACTTTCTTTCTTTTTCATATATTACACATTGGTGGAGGATATGATTTAGATCAGTGTTTCTCAACCTGGGGGTTGGGACCCCTGAGGGGGTCGCGAGGGGGTGTCAAAGGGGTCGCCAAAAGCCATCTGTTGATCATAGGAGTTCTGTATGCCAAGTTTGGTTCAATTCCATCGTTGGCGGAGTTCAGAGTGCTCTTTGATTGTAGGTGAACCAGCAACTACAACTCCAAATTATCAAGGTTTGTTTTCCCCAAACTCCACCAGTGTTCACATTTAGGCATCTTGAGTATTTGTGCCAAGTTTGGTCCATTCTATCATTGTACGAGTCCACGATGTTCTTTGGATGTAGGTGAACTACAACTCCAAAACTCAAGGTCAATGCACATCAAGCCCTTCCAGTATTTTCTGTTAATCATGGGAGTTCTGTGTGCCAAATTTGACCCAATTTAATCTTTGGTGGATTTCAGAATGCTCTTTGATTGTAGGCGAACTACAACTCCCACCAACTACAACTCCCAAATGATAAAATCAATACCCCACCCCACCCCCAAATCCCACGAGTGTTCAAATGTGGGCATGTCGGGTATTTGTGTCAAATTTGGTCCAGTGAATGGAAATATGTCCTGCACATCAGATATTTACATGACGATTCATAACAATAGCAACCTGACAGTTGTGAAGTAGCAACAAAAATAATATTATGGTTGTGGGTCACCACAACATGAGGAACTGTATGAAGGGGTCCCGGCATTAGGAAGGTTGAGAACTACTGATTTAGATCTTCCACCTCCTGGGCCCCACAGACACATGTCCTCTCTGTGTAAGGGGTGGAATGGTAACTACCATATCTAACCACTGATTCGTTCTGTTCAAACCTTGCCCTTGTCAGAGCCACTCTTAGGTGTCTTGGTAGATTGGCCGTCAGGTAGGGGGCACGACTGTAGGTGGGATTCAGTGCCGCTAGCCATTTCAAAGAGCCTGCACTAGCGAGGCACGCAAGGTCTTCTTGGGCTTGAATGTCTAAAATTCTCTGTTTCACCTCTGCTCTAACTTTGATGGTATTATTGCTCAAGGCGTCTGGGGGTAGCCCACATGATCTTAGTGAGTGGATTAATTTATTTGCCCAAGTAGATTGGGCAGTGTTTTTAAGTTGTTCTTCTAGACAGCAGCGGGGGAGTCTGTGAACCTCAAGGTTTTTTTGATTTTGCTACCATAGTTAAAGGCTCTGGTCAAAGCAAGGCCTTCTAATCGGTGCATCTCCGTCTCAACTGACTGCTACTGCTGGTGTGCTTTTATTAACTCCCAACACCTGTCTTTAAAAAATTGTTTGGTTCTGATCAAACGTGGGCATTTTGAAAGGTCCCCATTTGTGGGAATTATGGGCGGCTCCCCCACTGATGACTGTTATTATATTGTTATGTTGGTATACCTGCATATTGCAGTAAAATTCAGTTTGGATGATTTTGCTGGTCTTTAAAAATTGTTTGGTTCTGATCAAACGTGGGCATTTTGAAAGGTCCCCATAATTCGGCTGAGCAAAAAGGATGATTTTGGCTGAGTACACTTTGAGAATGGAGCCAAGAGATCTGGGATGATGGTGATTTACCAACCGTAGCAATTGGTTGGAAGCACTCGCTTTTATTGTGCAGGAGTAGCACTGATCTAGCCATTTGCCTGTCTCTGAGAAGGTGAGGCCTAGATAGGTGTAGGTTGCTACCTGTTCTATGCCTACTCCATCTAAGGACCATTTGTGCTTCTTTGATCTTGTGGCGAAGCGCATGACTTTGGATTTGTCTTTACTGATAGATAGACCATTTTTGGGGGCATACCCTTGGAATGTTTTCAGGGTCCTCCTTAAGCCAACCTGAGAGTGGGAAAGCAGCACAATGTCATCAGCATACAGTATAATTCAGTTGTTTGTGGGGTTCAGAATGCTCTTTGATTGTAGGTGAACTATAAATCCCAGTAAGTGCAGAAGAGGTCTCAGATGAAACCATTTTATTATCAGAGTCTATAAATCCAATCTAAAAGTAAGGAAAACCATCTGTAGATCTAATTCATCTTGAGTCACTGTAATCATACGAGTTTGAAATAGAAGATAATGGGAGAAGATTTCTCTGTTAGTTTGAAATTAGGCATAAACATAATATTTTGAATTAGGAAGAGTCAGCTTAATGGATTTCAACAAAATAAATCATAATATTTTTTTCTTTCCATGAATCTTTTCCCTTGCTGTGCAGCAGTCTTTGAGAAATCTTACAAAGCAATTTTAAACTTGTATGTGGGATTAAGCCTAGCTGTAAAAGTATGATTTGGTAAATCAAAATGTTTTATGTTTATATTGATGTGTTGCTTAGTTTTAACAGTTTTAATTCATAGTTATATGTTATGTTTTAGATAAGTTTTCCCAGAGAAGTGTAGAGGATTAGTTTTATTGGATTGCAACTCTATATGCATTTGTCTGGGGGTAAACCCAGTAGAGTGCAGTGAGATTGCACTTTAAATGTAGCGTCGCCTTTCCAACCTGCTCCTAAATTCAATTGTAAATGGAAAACAATTTGTTGTTAACTTTATTAAATGGTATCTATATATATAAAATCCTCCATGTCGTCCTGACAGGCTTATAGACAAAGAAACCACACAAGGTAGACACACAAAAACAGCCCACATACCCAGAAAGCCCAACGAGGTATGCATGCCACCCAATTTTTTTTAAAAAAATTAAACAACAAGGTCAAAAACACAAAAATAAAAAGAACTACAAATCCCATGACCCCCCATGCTTATGCAGCACAGCACATGCGCGTAAACAACTCCCCCACGCGTGAAAGTTTTCCCTCCTCTTCCTCCCCCCCCCCCACCACCACTGAGAAACTAAGAAGAGGGCCCGCCATCTCACCAAAGGCCAGCAGCTCGACTCCTGCAGCAGACCGCTGTCCTTTCTTTCCTCCCTTAGTAGGAGGAGGAGGGAGGGAGGAGGAGCCTCCACGGACTGTTACGGAAGGAAGGATGCTCCCTTTCGCCTCCAAGGAGAGAGAGAGACAGAGAGGGGGGGGGGGTAGCGAGCTTCCTTCATTCCCAAACAGTCTGTGGAGTCCCCTCCTCCCTCCATCCGCCATTGCCAAGCGCCATGGGACAGCCTGGCCCACGGCGCTTGGCAATGGCGGAGGGACGGAAGAGGGGACTCCACGGACTGTTTGGGAACGAAGGAAGGAAACTCCCTCCCCCTCCCTCCCTCCCTCCCTCTCTCTCTCTCCTCGGAGCTGAAAGGGAGCTTCCTTCCCTAATAGAGAAAAGAAGGAAAAAGGAAGGAAGCAAAGAAAGGTAGGATGGATGGATGGATGGAAAAAAGGATGGGGGGAGGAGAAAGGAAGGAAAAAAAGAAAACATGCCTACGGGGGTGGGGGTGCGGGGTGCACACACAAGAACGATGGGAAATGGGGAGGAAGGAGAGAGAGAGAGAAGGAGGGAGGGAGGGAGGGAGGGAGGGAAGGAAGGAAGGAAGGAAGGAAGGAAGGAAGGAAGGAAGGAAGGAAGGAAGGAAGGAAGGAAGGAAAGAAAGAAAAAAAGGAAAGACTGGAAAGAGGTAAAGAAGGCAGGAAGGAGAAACTACACAATATACATATACACATAGACACACAAACATGATCACACACACACACATATACATAAAGACATGCACACATACAGTACATGAATGGATGGAAGGAAGGAGGGGAGAAGAAAGGAAGGAAAAATGAAGGATAGCAGGAAGGAGGGGAGGGGAAAGGAAGGAAAGGATAGAAGGAAGGAAGGAAGGAAGGAAGGAAGGAAGGAAGGAAGGAAGGAAGGAAGGAAGGAAGGAAGGAAAGAAGGAAGGATAGAGGGAAGAATGGAAGGAAGGAAGGAAGGAAGGAAGGGAAAAGAAAGGAAGGAAAAAGGAAGGATACAAACACACATATACATAAATACACACATATACATGCATACACATATACACATATACATAACTACACACACAGTCCCCAAGTTACAAACATCCCACAGCAACGTGTGGCCGGGTCAGCTAGTTACTTAAAGAAAACAAATCTGAAGTTGATGTTTCTTGTGCATGCAGATTGTTTTTAAAATTCCCTGTGATAGAGATGTAATGTTTTACTGATGTTTTTATCTTTTATCTTTATTTCATTCTATCAATAATTATATATTTTCAGTTACTTGAATGACTTGGACAGGATAGCCCACACTAACTATATACCAACGCAGCAGGATGTTCTCCGGACCCGAGTGAAAACTACAGGAATAGTGGAAACTCATTTTACTTTCAAAGATCTTCACTTTAAGTGAGTAGCTACCGGAAATGTGTCCGTATTTCTTATACTAGTATTTAAAAGAATAAAAGAAAATGTCTACACGTTTGCCCATGACAACAATAACACATCAGGTGTCATTCCAAATGAGGGTTGAGCATGCAGTGTGGTTAAAGCTGTCTGATCCGATCCCTGTAGATCAGGGGTGCCCACACTTTTTCAGCATGTGAGCTATTTACTGTATAATAAAACCAAGTCAGAAAGATCTACCTACCTCCTCAAGGCTGGAGAGGGGAGGGGCGAGGGAGGGGCTTGGTGCGGCCTGGCTCCGCTCCCTCTGGCTTCAGCTCTACCAGCAGCTTCTCCAGGCTTGAGGATGGCAGTGCCAAGCCAGCCTTGTGCTAGCTATGCCACCAGTGGCTTGGCACTGCCATCCTCAAGCCTGGAGAAGCTGCTGGTAGAGCGGAAGCCAGAGAGGGGCAGAGCCAGGTCGCGCCAAGCCCCGCTTCCTCCCCCAACTTCAGCTCTACCAGCAGCTTCTCCAGGCTTGAGGATGGCAGTGCCAAGCCAGTGGTGGCATAGCTAGCACAAGGCTGGCTTGGCCCTGCCCTCCTCAAGGCTGGAGAAGCTGCTGGTAGAGCTGAAGCTGGGGAGGGGCAGGGCTTGGCACAGCCTGGCTCCGCCCCCTCTAGCTTCAGCTCTACCAGCAGCTTCTCCAGGCTTGAGGAGGGCAGGGCCAAGCCAGCCTTGTGCTAGCTATGCCACCACTGACTTGGCACTGCCATCCTCAAGCCTGGAGAAGCTGCTGGGAGCTCCAAAGCCAGAGGGGAGGGGAGGGGCGGGGCTTGGTGCAGCCTGGCTCCGCCCCCCTCTGGCTTCCGCTCTACCAGCAGCTTCTCCAGGCTTGAGGATGGCAATGCCAAGCCAGTGGTGGCATAGCTAGCACAAGGCTGGCTTGGCCCTGCCCTCCTCAAGCCTGGAGAAGCCGCTGGGAGTGCCAAAGCCAGGGAGGGGGCGGGGCTTGGCGGGGCCTGGCTCCGCCCCCTCTGAGAAGCGCCCCATCTGGCTGGGATCGACTTCCTTCGGTCCCGGGATCGACTGGTGAATTGCGATCGACTTCCTGGGCAGCCCTGCTGTAGATTTTTGTAAATTTATTTAATTCCCTGTGAGAGAAGTTATATCCTTCTGGATGAAAGGCAAGACTGCCTCTCTGATAAGATCTCGAAGCAAAGACTAGCAATTAAAAGCTAGTTGCAAAAATACCTGGGAGCAGAGAAAGTCATAAATCTTGCAATTGAAAGCAGCAATTTCAAAGCTGCGTCTGGAGGAGAGGCGGGCTGTGGACTGGAATCAGACTATCAACATGGAGAGACTCAAAAGGTATTGACAGCTGATGAAAAAATTAGATTATTTAACGAGCCTAATTAAGGACTTGGACTTACTTGTAAAAAATAATTGATGGTGGAAGTTTGGGAATCAAAGGCTAGACTGATGGAAGTAAAAAATCTTGGAGAGGAAAATCAAAGGAAAATATCTGGATTACAGAAACAAGTTGGAAAATTTGACTGACTGACTAATCCAATCCTTTTCTTGGGAATCAACACTATAAAGCTTTGGAAGGACCCTTTCCTCTCCTTTGGGCTTACATGTACTTTTGGGAAACTAGAAACAAGTTGGAAAATTTGTTTCTGGATATCTGGATTACAGATTTGGAAAATTGACATAGGCACCGTAATTTAAGGATTAAGTGACCGCCTGAACACATTAAAACCTGATTTAATGGAATCCTTGATTCAATGGTTCTCAGAGTATGGATTACAGTTGTCAGATTAAGATTTTGAAAGAGCCCACCAAATTTTACCTTTTAGGAATGCTAGGAAAGAAGTTCCTACAGATGTTGTTGCTTTTTCTATACAAAGGATCAGACAGTCAATCTATATGAAGCTGAGAAAAAAATGGAATTTACAATACAATTATGAAAAGGATCTTAAAGACCATAAAATATTGGTCTACCTTGATCTGGCTAAATAAACGATAAATGAAAGAGAAACTTTGTGTCCAGTTACTAGAATATTGGTTGCAGGTGGTATAAGATTTACTTGGGGCTTTCTGGCAGTAATAGCTGTCTTCAAGAATGGGAAAAAGTATACATTAGCAGAAGGGCAGAAAATGTTACAACACTTTTGTGGTGAAGTCATATTTCTTTATTACAGGTTTTAAATATGGTTTGTGTGTGTGTGTGTGTGTGTGTGTGTGTGTGTGTGTGTATTCTGAAGGGGTAAAAACTTGGCAAACCCTAAAGGGTTAACGGAGATATTAGTGTGCAGAACCTCTAAGAGGTTTCTGTTACCGTGGAAACAGGAAGCGGAGCCTGCAACTGGCCTTAGAATCTTCGAATTCAAACTTTAGCAATTGGGAGTTGACAGCGAAAGTCGAAGGAGAGAGGGTGCGTGGAGAGTTAGAGAGTCCGTTTTAGCCAGCTGTCAGCCGGTTTTAAAAAAGACTCTGACTCTACTCTGTGGGAGAGTAGAAGAAAAGCTGTGTCTGAACTGCTAGGAAAGCAGTTGGGTTTAAGGGCAAGCAGTTAGTGTAAAGACTGCTGAGCTATTGGTTCTAGGATTGCAGCTATATAGTATCAAGGTGTATCTCCATAGTTAGTGTATTGTAACCTTAAGATACGTGCCTCTAAGAAGATACTGTAACCACCTAAGCTTTGAACTCTGAAACCTCCACACTTAGAACATTGTTTGAATAAACTTTACAGTTCTTTAACAAAGGTATTTCCCCGCGTAGTTCCTTCACACAAAAGCCTCAAAAACAACTTCTTCCTAGTGGGTAGCCAAGTATAATGAATGGTGGCAGCGAAAGTTAACAAATAGTGTCAGTGGGAGTTTGGGTTAGAGAAATACCCTGGCCTGACACAGTAATCAAAAGGTCAGTGGGAAAGCTGACCTGTGTGAATACTTATTACATTATATGGTGGCAGCTAGATAAATTAAAAGAAGTCTTTATATAAATTGGTGGTAAGGGTGGAATAAGAAAACTACTCGGCCACAGTTGAAAGTGTAATATAGAGAACCCTTACAACTTTCATCTACATTTCGACACAACAGAAGACCAGTTAACTAGAAATGAGCCAGAGCCAGAGGATGAGAGTCAGCAGAGGGAGAGAGATAAACCCATGGAAGAGCAGAGGTAATTCCCTGCGCCTGCGCAGACAGTTCAGAATCTTTAGAAAGATAATATCACTTTAAATGGAAGCCCCGCCCACTCCCCTTGAGTATATATAGCCAGTGGGAGGGGCTGCCACCTCAGATCCTTTACTCCGCCACAAAGAGCAGCTTGAAGGACCGAGGCATGACAACAGCGGGGAGGATGGGCGGGTTGTACGAATTCACAGGTGACCACTCAGGGAACTACGATTACAGGTAAGCAACCAATAATTCCCTGTCGTGGTCCCTGTGAATACGTACACATGGTAACAGACTACCGAGCTAATACTGCGGTTGGTGGGTGTATTTTGTTGCCTCTTAGCAATGTTGGACAGTGCAATACGGAAATTATCCTCAAGCAAAACAGGTTCTCATACCAAAATGCTCAAAGGAATAATATCTCATGAGAATTGCATATTAGCTCAGTCAAAATCATCATTTGATTTTCTGTGTCCATTTTAACAAAAGTCTCCTGTTTTTTCCACCTTGCTAGGAAATTATATGTCCTTCTGCAGCTCTGTACTCAGTGCAGAGTCATGGCCTTCCCTTGTCAACAACCCGGAAACTAAATGCAAAATGCAAAATGCTGCTGCTCGATTGCTGGTGGGAGCATCGACAAGAGAGCATATTACACCAATTTTACAGCAATTGCACTGGCTACCAGTAGAGTACCAGATTGTTTTCAAGGTGCTGGTTTTGACCTTTAAGGCCTTGTATGGTCTAGGGCAGGGGTGCTCATTAGGTAGATCGCGATCTACTAGTAGATCGCGTAGGGCATTCTGGTAGATAGCAGGCAGGGCTGGAGGAAGACTCAGTCCCGCCCCGCAGGCACCCGACGCCGCCCAAGTGCTGCCAGCCCTGGGTTATTTATTTATTTTATTTGTCACATTTCTATACGGCCCCTCTCAGCCCGAAGGCGACTCGGGCTGAGAGGTTTACACAGGCAGTCTCTGCCCTCAATATAACACAGCAACAAGGCAACCCCCCCCCAATCCCATATAATAACAAATTAACAATTAAAAACATACAGTTATCTGAGGTCCTTTCCACACAGTTGAATAAAATCCCATGTTATCTGCTCTGAATCAGATTATATGACAGTGTGGACTCAGAAAACCCAGTTCAAGCAGATATTAAGAACATAAGAACATAAGAAGAGCCATGCTGAATCGGGCCTCAGCCCATCTAGTCCAGCATTCTGTGTCACACAGTGGCCCACTAGTTGTACACAGGGATCTCGAGCAGAAAGGAGGGCAAAACCCTTACCTGCTCCCGACCCCCCACAACCAGTACCCGGGGAAAATCCTGCCTGCCTCCATCAACACAGAGGTGGCACTTGGATGTCCATTTCAGTAACTACTGATTCCCTTGGTATCCATGAATCTGTCTAATCCTGCCTTGAAGCTGTCCAGGCTGACCGCTGTCACAACCTCCTCTGGAAGTGAGTTCCATAACCCAATGACCCTCTGGGTGAAGAAATATTTCCCTTTATTAGTCCTAACTTTCCTACCTTGGAGCTTCAGGGAGTGCCCTCTAGTCCTAGTGTTGTGTGACAGAGAAAATATTTTTTCTTTATTCACCTTTTCTATCCCATGCATGATTTTATACACTTCGATCAAGTCACCTCTTAGACGTCGTCTTTCGAGGCTGAACAGACCAAGGCGTTGCAGCCTGATTTCATAAGGGAGCTGCTCCATCCCTTGGATCATTCTTGTTGCCCTTTTCTGTACCTTTTCCAGTTCCGTTATATCCTTCTTGAGGTGCGGAGACCAGAATTGTACACAGTACTCCAGATGTGGCCTCACCATAGATTTGTAGAGAGGCAATACAACATTTGCCGACCTATTTTCGATTCCCTTCCTGATCATGCCAAGCATAGAATTTGCTTTTTTCACTGCTGCTGCGCACTGGGTTGACATCTTCATTGAGCTGTCCACCATAACCCCGAGATCCCTTTCCTGGTTTGTCTCGGAAAGCTTTGACCCCATCAATTGGTAGGTGTATTTGGGGTTCTTTGCCCCGATGTGCATGACTTTACACCTGATTAGGTTAAAATGCATTTGCCACTTTGTTGCCCATTCACTCAATTTCGAGAGATCTTTCTGGAGCTCTTTACAATCAGTTTCATTTTTAACTACCCTGAACAGTTTAGTGTCGTCTGCAAACTTTGCTACCTCAGAATTCACTCCTACATCCAGATCATTAATGAATAAATTAAAAAGTAACGGACCCAAAACTGAACCTTGGGGTACGCCACTTCTCACCTCTTTCCACCCAGAGAAATGTCCGTTTATTACCACCCTTTGTTTCCTACAGTTTAGCCAGGTTCCAATCCAGGACAAGACCTGTCCCCTGATTCCATGGCTGAAGAGCTTATTTAGGAGCCTTTGGTGAGGGACTTTGTCAAAAGCCTTTTGAAAGTCAAGTTAAACAATATCGACTGGGTCCCCTTTATCTATGTGTTTATTTACACCCTCAAAGAATTCTATCAAGTTAGTAAGACATGGTTTGCCTTTGCAGAAACCATGTTGATTTTCCTTCAGCAATGCCTGTTCTTCTATGTGCTTGGTAATATTTTCTTTAATAATGGTTTCCATCACTTTGCCTGGAACTGAGCTTAGGCTAACTGGCCTATAATTTCCTGGATCACCCCTGGATCCTTTCTTGAAGATCGGAGTTACATTTGCCTCCCTCCAGTCCTCGGGTACGGTGCCTGATCTTAGAGAAAGGTTATATATTTTGGCTAGAATTTCAGCAATTTCACACTTGAGTTCCTTAAGAACTCTGGGGTGGATGCCATCTGGCCCTGGTGATTTGTTGACATTTAGTTTGGTAAGGCATGTGAGAACATCTTCCTTGTTTATCTCTATCTGGTTTAATTCATTTTGTGTTATATGTTTCACATTTTTGTAGTGGGGAGGTAGATCATTTTGACTTGGTTGCTTTATAAGTAGCTCGCATGCTGAAAAAGTGTGAGCACCCCTGGTCTAGGGCCAGTGTACCTGAGGGACCGCCTCACCTCATACGTTCCCCTGAGATCGTTGCGTTCAGAAGAACAAAATCTCCGAGCATTTCCATCAATCCATTCCTGCCACCTTTCAACAACAAGACAAAGAGCCTTTTCTGTGGTGGCACCATATCTATGGAATGAGCTACCAGACGGAACTCGTGCTATCACAGAGCTGACCCCCTTCCGGAGGGCCTGGAAGACGTTCCTCTTTAGGCAGGCTTTCAATCTAGGCGCCTCCTGATAATCCTGTCCACACCCTTGTGTTTTTACATATCCAAACTGTTTTTGTGTGTATTTTATTGTTTTATGTAAACCGCCCCGAGCCTGCAGGGAGGAGCGGTATACAAAAGTGAATAATAAATTTTAAAAAATAAAAATAAATGTTAATGAGCATAGAAACAAGCTATTTTAAATATTACATGGTTTAATTTTGCTTTCACATAACACAAAAATGATTTGGAAGACCATTTCAATTTGCAGGAACTTTGACGTTTGCATTTTATATAGTTGGCCTAATTAGAGGAAATGTTTTGTTTTCAGAGGAATCCTTTATTTATTTATTTTTAGTAAAATGCTAATTCTTGAGTTTTCCGTGGCAGGATGTTTGATGTTGGGGGCCAAAGATCAGAAAGGAAAAAATGGATCCACTGCTTTGAAGGAGTCACAGCCATAATTTTTTGTGTGGCACTTAGTGATTACGATTTGGTCCTGGCTGAAGATGAAGAAATGGCAAGTAAACCCACATTGCGAACATCAGATAGGTGTCGAAATACCTTTAAAAGTTAGTCTGTAATCCACTTTTATTCTATCGGTTCACTAGAGGTGTATTTTAAAATTTAAAAGGTAATAATATCCTTTCATAAACTGGTAATAATGCATGTTTATCTATTTATTTGCTTCAATTATACCCCGCCTCCCCCCCCCCCAATATTTTTGGGCATTGACTTTCTGAGGAATTAAATAATTTGCAGAATGTACTAATAGTCAATATTAAAACAAATGGGGTTTTTTTGGGGGGGGCCTGATTTTTGGATAGACTAAAGTGATGTATCATCTTCTCTTTCAATTGCAGAATAGAATGCATGAAAGCATGAAATTATTTGACAGCATTTGCAACAATAAATGGTTTACGGACACCTCGATTATCCTCTTTTTAAATAAGAAGGATCTCTTTGAAGAAAAAATCCAAAGGAGCCCTCTCACTATTTGTTATCCAGAATATCCAGGTATTTATGTTTTAATGGAAAGGGCAAGGTGAGATAACCCCTTTGACAGTGAGCGGGGAGGGTGTTAGCTTTATAAATAAGACTAAACACCTGGTAAGCTTCGGGTGGCTTTCGAGCTCAGAGGGAATCATTTTGTAGCATATGTGTCAGGATCAGACGCCACTTAAACAGTCACAAGTAAGTGTGGAAAAGGGTTTATTTTCCACAAATCGCTGTGCTTGCCAAGTCCTTTAAACTAACTGAGCTCAACTAAAGATAGCCTACTTCAGCATAAAACGAACAGTCTTTGAGCAGCAATCAGGGAAAACACAACAGAAGAAAGATTCAAACGCAGCGTCGGTATGCAGTCCTGAGTCGTCACGGAAAGGCAGTCCAGAGGGTTGAGCTTCAGTCATCGTCACGGATACCAGGTCAAAACAGAAGGAGGAGGCAAGTCAAAGGTCCAGAGCAGCAGCTAATTCATGGGAATAATTACACAACGTAACCCCTGCAAACAGACCCCATTCCACCCTCCTCCATACTATACCCCATTCCTGCAGGCAGTCAGCATCTGGCACTCACAGTAGATTAAAGCAGTTCAAACAGCGAACTAAACACAAAAGTACAAAAATGAAATCCCCCCAAACTCCCACAACCCCAGCTGAAACAACAGCATGCCAGCCCCCAAAAACAAAGCAGATTTCCCAACTCATGTTACTCCGTACAGGATTCAGAATTCAAGATACAGGATACAAGGCAGAAGTCCCAAACGCAACACTTTGCCAGCTGCAAAGTGAAGCGTCCCAGATTCCACAATTTATTAGTCTTCCACCTCAGACCCACCCAAGCTTGACAACGCCTTATCATCAACAGGCTCAGCTGCTGTTGTCTCAGCAGCTGCAGGCCCTCTCCAAGTGTACCATCTTCTCTCAAGACTTAGGTCTCCCCAGCAGTCATCAGGATAGCATAAGGGCCATTCATTATCATCAGAGAATCCCAAAAATGTGTCACTGCTTGTGGGTTCCTCACAAACAGCCTGAACCTCCTGCACCCTGGCCCAGTCCATCTCTGGCTCTTTATCTAAAGTACTCCCTTCACTCTGACTCCCATCCTCCCCAGGGAAGCCCTCAAAAGACTCCTCATCAGTAGGCTCTGTAAGCATTTGTCTTATTCTCTTGCACTGAGAAATCTCCTCTGCACTTTGTTCTCGAGTAAGCCTTTTGCTTCCTCTCTGAGGCATAGAATAGCTATCATCAGCCCCACCCAGTTCCATACTACTGCTAGATGTTGAAGAATCAGCCCCACTCAACTATCTACTACCAGGAGCAACAAGAGCCTCAGGCTCTACTACAATATGTGGGTTCCACTGACACTAACTAACTAATTTATTTATTTTTTATTTTTTATTTACATAAGATTATACACCTTACATAAGCTCTATCAATTGGTAGTATTGTTGTCAGATTAACCAGGTACAGTATGTATAATCTATGTGTGAATGGAGTTTGATTTTAATGTAAACTTTTGACTGATTTGTTGATCGTAATAAATTTCATTCAATATAAGATTGAAAATGGGCTATGTGTTCACTTTTGTACAGTACCTAGAAAGCTTCAGGTTTGCCATTATTTTCTTCTGAAGAACCAAGTTGTGACGACTTACTACTTATTAATGTTTAAAAAGATATTAGTGTATTGGTTATAGACATGTCTCGCATGAAACTCCATGTTTCTCAAGGAGTGAAAAGATCAGGAATGCAGACAGGCTAGCACGTCTGGCTAATTCCTCTTTACGAGCTATGTATTCCCTAGAGCAGCGGTCCTCCAGGTGTTTTGGACTTCAACTCCTACAATTCGTAACAGCCGGTAAGCTGGCTGGGATTTCTGGGAGTTGAAGTCCAAAACAACTGGAGGATCAAAGGTTGGGAATCACTGCTCTAGAACATGTCTCAGAATTGCTTCCAACTCAGAAATGTTTATGGCAGAGGTTTTGAGGTTGTACAGTGGATGAGTCACAAAGAAGAGCATTTCCTAGTAGAATGGGTGGGTGGGAAATCTGTTAGAAGAGGTGTAAATATTTGACAAGGAAGATCCTTTGGCACATCCTTTAGAAAGGATATACACATTTCATAAGGTTACTTTTTGCTATAATGATTGCTGACACGTCTGGAAAATGAATGGTATGTACTTTCTAAATCTTACTTGCCATAGCAAAAATTGGAAACTGGCCAGTAGACATTCAGGGTAATGAAGGGCCATGCCAGCACAAGCTTTCCAAAGAGAGTTCACATTCGGTCTTGCTTTCAGAATGCATTAATAACAATAATTTCATTAGACACTTATATGAAGGTTAAAACACATTGAAATGGCTGCTGTCCTTTCTCCACAACCGGAGACAGCGAGTGGAAAGGGGTGGTTTGGTTTCCAAGAGGGCTCCACTTACCTCTGGGGTCCCTCAAGGTGCCGTTCTTTCCCCTTTATTATTTAACATCTATATGTGACCACTTGCTGGTCTGGTCCGAAGCTTTGGGCTGGAATGTTATCAGCTCATTCTGAAAATGGCCGACCTGTGGGTCTTCGTAGCCTCTTGTTTCCAACAGTGCCTTGAAGCCGTTACTGGTTGGCTGTGTACCAGTAGATTGAGGGAGAATCCAGCAAAGATGGAGATGCTGTGGCTGGGCCGCCCGGTTGGTGGGAAGGCCCGACTGCCTAGTTTGGATGGCGAGGCATTATGCCCGACATCCTCAGTTAAGAGCCTTGGGGTCGTTTTTGACCCATTGCTGTCGATGGAGGCCCAGGTCTCCAGCGTCGGCAAAACCGCCTTTTTCCATCTGCGGCAAGCTAGGCGTCTGGCCCCCTACCTATCCAGAGACGACCTGGCCACGGTGCTCCAAGCCACGGTCATCTTGAGACTGGACTACTGTAACGCCCTTTACATCGGCCTGCCCTTGTCCGTGATCCGGAAACTTAAGCTTGTCCAGAATGCCGCTGCACGACTTCTCACTGGGGCTCCAGTGAGATGTCACATAACTCCCATCCTGCAGCAGCTCCATTGGCTTCCGGTCAAGCACCGGATCACCTTCAAGGTGACGATGTTAACTTTCAAGGCCTTGCATGGTCTGGGGCCGCTGTATCTGAGGGACCGTCTCACCCCCTGTCAACCCCAGAGGTCACTTCATTCCGAACAAATGAACCTCCTTGAAGTGCCGACCTTCAAAGCAATCCGTCTCACATCGACCCGGCGCAGAGCCCTTTCTGTAGTGGCGCTGTCAATATGGAACATTCTTCCTAGTGATGTGCGGGCCATGCAGGACCTTAAGCACTACTAGCAATCTAGTTACTATCAGTCTACACACAATATATACCACACTCAGGGATGGTAAAATATAACAAATTGTATTGAGGCTTCCAAATAAGCACTATAATCTCATGTAATTATCACAACAATTATATATCTTCAAAAATACAACATAAACCGAGTGAACATGTTTGTTTCACTCACGATGCTGGCAGTAGCCCTTCAATGGGTAAAGTTCAGTTCTTTCCGTAGATTTTCTGTATTTATATCCAGGACCCGATGGTCACCACTATTTTCTTCTAGACCCAATGGTCAACATAAATTTAGTTATAATCCGCGGCCCGTTGGCCAAAACAAATCAATCAGAATCAAAGGTATTAGTTGGGTTTCCGTCAGTCGTCGCGAACTCCAATGCGCAATATCCCACTCCGTTTAGTAGTTATCGCTGGGCAGTCCACCTACGGGGTAAATCCATGTCCGGTTACCGACCCGTTTCGATCAAATCTTCGTCAGGGTGGCCCCAAAATACACAGAGATGCACAATAACAGTATATCTGTAACATAAACATATACTATAGTATCCCATATAATACACAGAAAGATAGTAACAAAGGGTAGGAGTGAATTCTCGTTACTCACCAATATAAATCATATAAATGCTCAATAGCATAGCTGATATCTCAGCTTACAAATAACTCGCCCACATGGCGTAGACCGCAATCCGGTAAAAGCTAAGGCTGAGAAGCTGCTTACGTGCCTACCAGTGGCGCAAACAAATTAACATACAATGGATAGAGGCTTCTAAGAGTCCCTTAAAGCAGCAGGTCTGTTAGGCTTAAATTCTCATTGAGGCCTAATGGTTGCTCGCATTTGGTGCGGATTATCCACATCTGTTCACATTTGAGTAACGTGGTATGAATGTCTGCATGTGGTGGTACTGTCACTTGCTGTAATCCTACAAATTTAAAGTCTGGTTTCGATTTATGTGTTGTTTTAAAATGCCTGTACAGGAATGTGTCTTCATTACCTGCTAAAATGCGGTTTTTGTGCTCCCCTAATCTTGTCCTTAAAGATCTTTTAGTCATACCAACATAATCTCTAGGGCACGAACAAAATAATAGATAAATAGCCTTCTCAGAAGCGCAGGTGAAGAACTGTTCGAGCTTGATAGGTCTGGCATTGCCTGGCAGTATAATCTCTTTCAGTGGTGATACAAAATTGCACATATTACAGTGCCCGCATCTAAACGACCCCGCTTTCAAGTTGCTCTTGATTGTCTGTTTCTTACAATGGTCTGTTCTTATGAGCCAATCTTTAATATTTTCCGTTCTTTTGAAGGCTGGCATAGGCATCTTTTCCAGGCCCTTAATATCTGATATTAGGGGCCAATGTTGTTTAACTATACGAATGACCGCCTGACTTTTGGAGTGTATGTAAGAGGCCATATTAACCTGTCAGGGGCTTTTTTTGATGGTAGGCACTAATAAATCTTCTCTTTTCATTGAGTCTGCTTTGGTTTTTGCTCGTACTATGATGTCTTGCGGGTAGCACTTCTTCCTGAAGTTCTCCATCACTCTGCTGGCTTCTGTCTGGTAGTCCTTCTCCAATGTAGAGTTTCTTTTGGCCCTGATAAGCATCGAGTATGGTAGATTGTTTTTCAATGCAGGTGGATGAAAGCTTCTATAGTGTAACATCGCATTTTTTGCAGTTGGTTTTGTGTACGGTTTGACCGCTAATGTATCATCTTTCCTGTAGACTGTCACATCTAAGAAGTTCACTTCCTGTTTGCTGTACGTAGTTGTAAATTCTATATCTGGGTGCCAGTTAGATAACCAGCTATCACAGTCTTTTAAATTCGTATTGGGGCGTATGAGAAATAGCACATTGTCTATGAAGCGCCACCAGTGGGTAATGTGGTCCGAAAAAGGCAAATCCGGATTATTTTTCACGATAAATTTATCTTCAAGAGATTTAACAAATATATTGGCGATGGATGGCGCTGCCGGGGACCCCATGGCCACGCCCCCTTTCTGGATGTAGAACTCTTCTTCAAATTTAAAATAATTATCCATTATACAGTCAAATAACTCTAACAGAAAACCCGTAGGGGGGTGTAAAGGCTTAATTCTTTGGTTAAGCAGATCCTCAATGGCTGTTCTAGCTTCATTCAAAGGCACATTTGTGTACAAAGACGTAATATCTGAATGGATAGTGTAAGCAAAGAAGTCATTTCAGGTTTGAGATTTTATTTGTGAATGTTATGCTTGTGTCTCTTTTCCCTTTAGGATCAAATACATATGAAGAGGCAGCGGCATATATCCAGTGTCAGTTTGAGGACCTGAACAAGAGAAAAGACACCAAGGAAATTTATACTCACTTCACATGTGCTACGGATACGAAGAATGTACAGTTTGTCTTTGATGCCGTGACTGATGTTATCATAAAGAATAATCTGAAAGACTGTGGCTTGTTCTAAAAGTTTACGTCGTGTTGCTCCCCTCCCCTCCCAATTTTTAGGTTCACTAAATGAGCCACAGACTTTTTTTAAAAAAAAGACCATGTATATTTTTTGAGCTTGTTTGTTCTTATTTATGTAATAATCTGATCTTGTTTTGGGTTAGTTTGTGCAATCAGTTCACAAATAATAATACACTTTATTTATATCCCGCTCTTCTCACCCCGAAGGGGACTCAGAGCGGATTACAGGCACACATACTTAGCAGACAATCCCTGCCGTTTCCACATACACAACATATAGACGAACAGAGGCAAACTCTGGCCACCAGGGGGAGCAAAATTCAGATCTGTTGATTTATGTAGTAACAGGTGCAAACAATGGCCAGAACACTATAGTATTTGCTCCTTTAAACAATTTTATTGATGTTTGTATAGATTTAAATAATGTTGGTCAGGAATCAAAACTCGTTGATTATGCGTCTGCTTTTAATTCTATGGATTTTGTTTATGCAAACATTAAGCCGGTCTGAGTCCCTCTATGGAGGTGAGAAGGTCGGGGTACAAATCTTTTAAATAAATAAATAAATAAGTCAATAACATGACGGATCCTCCAAAGTATCTATGTTTTAAAAACAGATTTTTCTCTAAAACAGAAAATAGTAGGCGTTTTTGATTTCTCATCGTTGAAGCAATTCCTTTAAAAATAATGTTGTATATAATGCAGGTTGATTTACTTTTTCCTTAATTTTATTTATAGACCTGTAATTAGTTTGACAAGGTTTGAGTAGTGCAAATGGTTCTTTACATTTCCCAAAGATGTTTTTTTTGTTTTATTTTTCTGATTTCTTTCCAGTTTCAAAATTATGTGAAACAGCCCATACTTCTATCTTGTATTTTTCAATGCAAGACATTTAACAAATGGAAGCAGGTATGATATAGTATGTGGAAGGAATATACTCAAGTATATGTCAGACTACGTGGTCTATACGTGAGTAGTAGGGGTGGATGTCTCCGGCCGTAATACTTTGATTTCCGTTAATTTTTCGTATTTAAAATTATTTTGACCCTATATCGACCCTCGGCATCCAACCCGGAAGTGACGTTTCGAAACCGAAGCCATGATCGTCATTTCTGTAAAGGGCACGTTATTAGGTCATTATTTCCGCCCTTTCTTATTAATCCGTGATGCTTCTGAGCTGGGGGGGGGGGAGAGTGCAGGGCATCCCCTCGCCTCCTCCTTCCCTGTTGAGAACTAACGCGCGATAGCGCCTTCAGCGTCCTACTCACCCCCACCCCTCCTTGCCAGCTGGGGATTAATGCATGGGGGTTGATTACCAGCTGGTGCAACGAATAATAACGAATTTCATTATTAATTACGTTTCAATTTCAAAATTATTACAAATTATTTCGGAACACTTTCTATTTAGAAACAACAGCGGCAATTCCCCCCCCCCCCCCACATGAGTTTAGAAACAAATTTTTTATGGATCAACCACCCCTAGTGAGTAGCACAGAACATAAAACTGAGAATCCAATGTAGGGATTTTGAAGATGTTTCATATTTGCTTTGGGTATATGTTTTTAAGTGTGTAAAGTATCTCAAATGTGTAATTCATGTCTTGGAATTAAAACAAATAACATTAAGGATTGGGAATTTCAGACATAGTGTAGCTTTACCTTGTTGACTTTCTTTTCCTCCTCCCAGAGATTTAACCATTAGCTTTTACTAGTGTTCTGTTAAACTAATCCTACCATTTGAACATGAATCATTTTTAGATAGATCAATAGATATCATATCCGTTATCATCAAAATATTTTTGAAATACAGATAATTTTTCTATGGAATATTGTCACTGTTTTCGTAACTTTAACATTATGGCTTGGATCCTATTAGGCCCCAGGTGCAAATGATGGTAACTTGGTTTATTTTATTTTTTTTAAACCCAACACATGTTGTCTATTACCAGCATTGGCATTCCTCAGTGACGTCACAGAAATACAAATATAATTCAAATTAAACTCTTAAAAGGTGCATATTATTGTTCTGAAGATGGAAGGCCGACCGGACTCCGTACCCTCTTGTTTCCATCAGCGCCTCGAGGCCGTTACTGGATGGCTGTGTGCCAGCAGATTGAATCCAGCAAAGACGGAGATACTGTGGCTGGGGCGTCCGGTTGGTGGGGTGGTCCAGCTGCCTACCCTGGATGGCGAGCCTGGGGGTTGTGTTAGACCCATTGCTGACGATGGAGACTCAGGTCTCTAATTTCAGCAAAACCGCTTTTTTCCATCTGCGGAAGGCTAGGCGGCTGGCCCCCTATCTGTCTAGAGACGACCTGGCCACGGTGGTTCAAGTCACGGTCATCTCAAGACTTGATTACTGTAACGCCCTTTACATTGGCCTACCCTTGTCAGTGATCCAGAAGCTTAAGCTCGTCCAGAATGCCGCTGCACGACTTCTCGCCAGAGCGCCGGCGAGGTGTCACATAACTCCCATTCTCCAGCAGCTTCATTGGCTTCCAGTCGAGCACCGGATCACTTTCAAGGTGATGGTAACCTTATAAAAATGGCATATCTTTTGAATGTAACTTTATGACTGCTTTGCGACAAGGAATCTGCGGTGGTCATCCTTCTCAGCTGACAAGAATAAAAACTTCAGTGGCACCTTCTTCCGGACTCCTTTGGTGAGATCATTTGGGAAAGGGATTTTTAGGTTGCTTTTAAGAATTCGCCAGAGGTTCTGCTGAAATCCTCGTTTTAGGGGTGCTTTGGGGCCTTTGCCCTCCTGGGCCAGGCTATTCTAAAATGTTTGGTAACAATATAATCCAGTTAAAAGTGGATAATCTGGGATCAGATCCTGGGATATAAGTGTAGAAGGGGCCTAGGTTTGAAGTTTTGGCTTTAAGATTTCAGGGTTTGACATAATTCTTACCTGACGTGCTTGCTCTAGTTGTAAAATAAGACTATGCACAAAAGTGTACACACTTTCTAGAAAAGAGGCAAAATCCCAATTTCTCAAGCTGTCAAGCACTAGGGAAGTGGCCATGTCTTTCCCACACTTTACTTTCCTCATACTGTTTCAAACAGTGGGCGTTAATTAGTTCAGCTTACTCTCAAGCGCATGTTGCTGAAAGGATGCTTTTCTCAAAAGCAGAATTAAATGATGAAAGCATGCCCGTCCAAGGGGTACCTTTTCACAAGACAGTGAGATCTTAAATGGCCATAAACTCAACTCAAGAATACAGAATGAGAAGTCAATATGCCATTGTCTGAGGGGTATTTAAAAACTTTAAATTAAAATACAATCGCAATTGTTAATCTAGCCAGAGGGGAAAGTAACATTAAATGACTTACAGAACTGACATCTGTTTACTGCTGATTTTTCTCCTGGTAATGATGTGTTTTTACTATCTTTGTGGTTTTCAAAGAACACATGTTTTATTACTGTGGTGTTTATACACTGGATACATTTTAGGTTTGTGCTTCTCTTCCTCACTGGGCTCTGCAATACCCAGGATTGGCCAAACTTTGGCACCTGAGATCACAGAAGCACCTTTCTCCAGCCCCACCATCAAATACGCTGATGACACTCAGCTCATTCTGAGGATGGAAGGCCGGCCCGGATTCTGTACCCGATAATTTCCATCTCTGCCTTGAAGCCGTTACTGGATGGCTGCGAGCCAGCAGGTTGAAGGTGAATCCAGCGAAGACGGAGATCCTATGGCTGGGTCGCCCGGGCAGTGGAGAGCTCCAGCTTCCAACCCTGGACGGCGTGGCCTTATGCCCATCGTCATCGGTAAAAAGCCTTGGTGTCCACTTGGACGCCCGGCTCTCCATGGAGACTCAGGTCTCCATGGTCAGCCGGGTCGCGTTTTTCCATCTCCGCCAGGCTCGGAAGTTGGCCTCTACTTGTCCCGTCACGAACTGGCCTCGGTGATCCAAGCAACGGTCATCTCAAGGTTAGACTACTGTAACGCTTTTTACATTGGCCTACCCCTGTCGGTGATCCGGAAGCTTAAGCTGGTGCAGAACGCTGCAGCCCGGGTGCTTACATCATGCCCATTCTGCAGAAACTGCACTGGCTACCGGTTGAATTCCGGATCACCTTCAAAGTGTTGGTTTTGACCTATAAGGCCTTGTATGGTCTGGGGCCAGTGTACCTGAGGGACCGCCTTACCCCATACTGTCCCATGAGATCACCGAGATCAGAAGACCAGGATCTTCTCCTTATCCCGAGTGCAAAAACCTACCGCCTCACTTCGACGAGGAGAAGGGCATTTTCCATCATGGCCCCCACACTCTGGAATTCCCTACCACCGGAGACCAGGTCTCTCCGTGACATCTTGGCTTTTCGTAAAGCCTGTAAAACCTGGTTGTTCCGGCAGGCCTTTGCAACCCAGGCCCAACTGTTTGAATTGTCGAGTCAAATACTGTTGCTATATGCTTAATGTTAATTTTTTAATGTTTAAATTTTAGTGTTTTATGTTTTCTGCTGTGTTTCTGTTGTATTGTAAGCCGCCCCGAGCCACTCCGGGAGTGTCGGCCTAGAAATCCAACAAATAAATAAATAAATAAATAAAACTGCAGCAGACAGTCGGACAGTGAAAGCTTTATTATGGAAGGCAATAAATTACAATCATATTAGCACATTAGCACAATTCTCTCACACCAGAAGCAACTTCTGACATGATAAAAAAAATGTTGGTAGGGGCATATTGTGTGACATTGTGTCCCTCCCATTCTTGCACTGCATTTCAATTGTTATTGGTTTGCATCTTTTCACTGACAGAAAAGCCTATTCGTGTCTGCAATATCCTTCTTGTTCCATTATTGTTTCTGGCTTGATCATTTCATTCTGCTGCAGGTACAATATTGTGGTAGCCAATTGATATAATAATATATAATATACTAATAATTTTTTTTTTAAAAAAAAGGAAAAATAAAAAGAGATTTGTTGACTTCCTGAGTTCTGTTCATGTGGAATCTTCCTTTTCCTATATTATATCCTCATATCTTTCCTCTCATCATTCCTCCTCTCACTGTTCTTCTTTTCATTCTTTCATATCCATAGATTTATATTTCTTTGCTTCATATATTCTGTTACTTTTATCGGAATCCCTTTATTTTTGGATATTAGATATGTCAGTCTGCCCGTATTTCTTACGTCAGCCATTTTCTCTAGCCACCTTTCTTCATCAGGTATATCTCCGTTTTTCCACATTTTGCCATAGCAGATTCTTGCCGTAGTATTCAAAAGAAAAAGAACTTTATCAGTACTTTTATCAGTATTTTTGTCAAGTTTCTTGTCTAGTATACCTAGTAAAAATATCTCTGGTTTCAAAGAAATATTGATCTTTAATATTTCTTATATTTTGGTTTGTATATTTTTCCAATATGTCTTTGTCTTTTCACTAATATGACCCTTCTACCTTCCCATACTTCCAGCATTTTGTACTCATGTTTTTGTACCATTTCTCTTAAAAAAATTGGCGTCATATACCATCTATATCAGGGGTGGGCAACTATTTTTTCCAAGGGGCCACATGAGAGCCAAAAAATATTATGGAGGGCCGCACCTAAAGGCGGAACTACATGCTAATCTACATAATTTATTTATTTATTCACTTACTATATTTACTGTATATTACACATCATTAATATTAACATATTAATATATCAAGAAATATTCATATATTATTAGTATTAATATCATAATTATTATATTATAGTATATATATATATACATAATATATTGAAATTATAATATATCATATAACATTATATTATATTATTTATTATATTATTTTATTATTGTTATAAAATTATTATACAATAATAATAAAAACCACTAAAATAAAATAATGCTTCCTTATAGTCCCCTTCTCTGGAGATTTTTATGCAGAGGCCAGGCAGGGGAGGCAAGCCAGGGGCCCTTAGGCGGGCCGGATAGAATCAGCCAAAGGGCCGCATCCGGCCCCCGGGCCGCAGTTTGCCCACCCCTGATCTATATGCTATTTTTATCCATTTTTTTTCTTTTAATTCTGTCGCATATGTGTATCTTATTTCTTTCTCCAAATTTCTTCCCATCAAGCTATTATTTTCTGAATTATTTTGGTTCACTGCCCCTTTTGGCAGTAGGTTTTATGTTTGATAGGTTTTCTTCTTTCTATGATAATCCATCTAGTCTGGGAACACAGAGTGAATGTGACAATTGCAATGTCACTGTCATAGCAACCATTATGTGGCTAGGTGATAACATCACTATGTCATCACACTTTCATGCCTTCTTACTCACTGAGAGAACATCAGTTCCACTAACCTTCAGTGAGATATCTGAGTAAATATGAATTCAGCTGCATCACTGAAGGGGCCAAATTGTTCCCCAAGTTTAAACAAAAACTGGGAGTTTTTCTTACAGTTCTAGACTACTGCTTCACGGTTCGCTTATTGCAGACTCGCTGTTTTGCGGATTTCAAAAAATATTAATTAAAAATATATATCAAGGTATTTTTGCTGTTTTGTTGGGCTTTGCCGCTACCGCTCTCCAAGCCGCTTTTCCTCCTCAGTCCTCCTCTTGTGATTGAGCCTGTGGCTCTGCCTGTGAGTAGGGATGGGGAGGATGCTGAATCTTCAGCGTCTGAGTGTAGTATGGAACTGGTTGGGGCTGAGAGTAACCTAAACGCTGGAGCAGGCAAGTGATTCCAGCAGGGAAAGTTTGGCACAAAGGAAGAGAGTACGGCAAATACTTATGGCTCCTACTGATTCTGAGTCCTTTGAGGGTTTTTCCAGGGATGGGGAAAGATTGTCGGAAGACAGTGATACTGAATTGGACTGGACTCAAGTACAGGTAGTTCAGGGTGTGTGTGATGCAGCCACCAGTAGTGATACTTTTCTGGGGTTTGATAGTGATAATGAGTGGCCCTCTGACACCTCAGGGAATGATTGGGATACGCTAAGTTTTGAAAGACGCTGGGGATCTTGGAGGGACTTTCAAAGGGTTTCAGCTGCAGAAAGGGAAGCAGCTACAGTACATCACCTAATCAGGGGGAGTTGTCCTCTCCAGGCGAGTCTGATCTCAAGGTCTATTTAATGTCGGGTTTTTTTGGGAGTTTCCTTGCAGAGAGCAAGGAGTTGTTCTTGATATCCTGCGTTGTATCCTGTTTGGTATCCAGATATCTTGCATCGTGTTCCTGATCCAGTTTGCTTGTGAGTTGAGGTTTTACTCTGCCCTTTTCGGGCTGAGATGCTGCTGCCGCAGTTGGGAAAGGTGGGTGGTTTTGGGTTACAATGTTCTGTTTTCTGTCCAGCTACAGCCGCGTGTTCCTTGTGGTGGGGTTTGAACTCCGCTGGACTTTCTGTGAGTGTCACAAGCTACAAGAATGGTATTGTATATATGGAGGGAGGTTGACAATGTGTTTTGTGGGGATTACGTTGAATGTTGTCCCCATGCAGTTAGCTCCTGTGGACCTTGGATTGTCTCCTCGTTTCTCCATCTTTCTCCTGCCCACGACTCCGGACCGGTTATCGACTACGCTATTGGCTCAACCCTCTGAGGACGTCGCAGATGACGTCTTTAGTTTACTTTTGATACTTCCTTCTGCAATGTGTGGGTTTCTCCATGGCTTTTTTGGGTTTTGGCCAGTTAAGCTAGTTTTTTGTTAGCCTCATTTCCATTTCTTGTATAGTAAACTCTTTGTTGACCCTTTTTACCCTTGGGTTTGGCTTTAATTGGCATCTGCATCATGACACTTCCCTCCAGCCTTGAAGGACTTTTCCTTCTTTTCCTTCACTTTATTTTAAGTTTATTTTAAGTTCACCCTGACCTGGGCAGGCCTCGAACTCATGACCTTCTGGTCAGTAGAGATCTTATGCAACTGACTCCTAGCCAGCTGCAACACAGTCCTGGTGATTCCAAGTTTCTGAATAGTCTTCAAAAATAGTCCAGTGCTCAGTATGTGATTCCCTAATAGGTTAGGATAATCCAGATGATTGAACAGGAAGGACCCCCTCTCATGCACCAGATTCATGCACCTCAATGTACCATCATGGCAAATATACATAGAGTATTATCCCATTTACTACACCATATCTGACTGAGATTGCCAATGTAGCTGAGGCCCCATCTACAGTGCAGTTTTAAAATGTGGTTTAATTGCACTGAATTGTATTATATGGCAGTGCAAACTCCTATAGTTCAGTTCAATATGGTTTATCCACATTCTATATTATTACATAGCAGTGTAGATGGGGCCCGAGAAAGAAAAAAATAGTGCTGAGGCAGTAGGGGTGGATATCTCCAGTTTAAAATACTGTGAAATCCGTTATTTTTCATATTTAAAATTAATTTCAAAGTTTTTTGACCCTCGGGGCCCAACCCAGAAGTGTAATTTCTATACCGAACCTGGGCACCGCCAATTTTGTAATGGGCACGTAATTGGTTCATATGTCTTCTTTGCCCTTACTTGACGCATTTTCTCATTGGCTAATGGAGACCAGGTGGTAGCATGAAGCCACCTGCTTCCCTTTAGCCAATCAGAGTCGAGTCCCCTCTTCCTTCCCTGATGCTCCTGTCCCTCCCCTGCTTGGCTGCCCCAGTTTATTTCCTTTGGCAGGGGAGGGGAAGGGGCTGACGCGATAAGCCTTGCCGCGGTTTAGATGTTAGCAGGGGGGGAGATGCGTCCGCATCTCCTCCCCTGCTAACTTCTATACCGTGATAAGCCTTAGCGTGGTGTAGATATTAGCAGGGGCGGGGGGGAGATGCTAACATCTATACCGCGCCAAGGCTTATCGGGGGAGGGAAGGAGGGAGAGCAAGCACTCCTTTCTTCCCTCCCTACGATGCTTCTGAGCTGGGGGGGGGGGGAGGAGAGCAAGCCCTCCATTCTAGCCTAGCCTCCCCGCTGGCCTATTCAATAAAAACGAAAATCGTTATTAATTACATTTCAATTATGAAATGACGCCAAATGTTTTGGTAATAATTTCTATGACAACCCAGGGACAGAACACACCCCCCCATGAGTTTAGAATCAAATTTTTTATGGCTCAACCACCCCTATGGGGCAGCAATATAGGGGTGAAAAATCCAACAGTATTTTAAGGTGAACCATTCTCATAATACGAGGACAGGGAGATATTACCTCAGAGCACTCATTTCAATCTAGAAATAAAAGCAAGGGGAGCATGCCCAGCCCTGGGGAGACACACTTTTATTTTCTTGAAATCCGAGCCAGGCTCATTTGGGAAAAAAGGAACCTGGTATTAAATCAGGGATATTTTCACATAGTAGCAGCAAAAAAACAAACAAAAAAACCCCCTATGGCTTTTTGCTGTTGTGGAAACAAAACTTTCCGTGAGGTCTTTTCATCCTAGAGCTCGTTCCCATGTGGCATGCTGCTCTCGGCCAGCACATTTTTGGCCCATGATACATTATTTATTGAACAGTTTACTAGGCAATGAGCAGGATGACTCCACAATCATTTGTTCTTGGCAGAATTTGGCCATATCTCTTGGCCGATCAATATTTCTAAACAGATTTTTTTTTAAAGTGAAAGCGTGTTTAGCATGAAAAGGCAGTGACACAGATTCAACGAGTGGCTTGAATTTCTCCGCTCTCTGGCATCACATCTAACAGAAGCAGAGGATATCAAAATTGAACCAAGACATACAAATACAAAAGTTGTTATCTGAGTACTTAATGAACATAGATCTTGCTTGTTGGGGAATGCTCTGGCCATAGACCTCCAGTATTATTTGGCCATAGTCTTTCAATGATTGCACTTTACAGCTACATTTGCATGGGGCTCTTACACATGATACGCATCACAATGGAAACAATCAGAGTCCTGGATAATAAGAAAGAAACTTGCACGTATAACCATAGAGGTATTTTAATTCCATTACCTATTGATACAGAATATTGTTCAAAAGAGCATATTGTTGGAATCCAGTTATAATTCACCACAGAGAGACTCTTATGCCACCATTAAGAATGTTTTTCTTTTGCTCATACGGATGCTAAAGCTTAGTGTGGGATGGTAAAGGCCTTGAGTTATCTCCCACCTTTCTTGTTGAAGCACTCCATGCTTCCTATGGCTACATGTTCAGTAGACACCACAGAGCTGCATACTAGGCCTGGGCAATCATGGTTCTATCTAAAAGGTTCTAAAGTACTTACAAAACTAAAGTCCTGGTGGTGAAAACTAGGTGGCGCTGGTGCTTTGCTTCTACAAAGAGATAGCATAGCGGTAACAGCAGCTGTGCTAGCAATCTGAAGATCTGAAGATTGCAGGTTCGAATCCCGGGCTGGCTTGACACCCAGCTGTGAGACCTGTCCACTAGGCCTGGTTATCTCCTATTTAAATTTATTTGAAATCCGTTTTTTTTTCTTATTTAAAATTATTTCCTTACTTTACCGACCCTCAGACCCTAAACAGGAAGTATAATTTCTTTACCGAACCTGGGATGGCAATTTTTCTTTAATTTTTGTAATAGATCGTATTTCCCCCTTCTCCTCTCGCCAGCTCAGAGATTCTTCTAACAGGAATATTTATCTCCTCCAAAATTGCTTTTCAGGGTCACTTACAGACATCAGAGTCCTGTTCCTGCCTTCTGCCTGCTCCCGGGAAAAAGGAAAAGTGTGCGAAAGTTTTGCCAAAAACCGCAGACCAGAGCAATGGATTGCCAGAGAGAATGGATCGGATCCATTGCTCTGGCAATCCATTGCTCGGGTCTGTGGCTTTGGGCAAAGCATTTGCGCACTTTCCCTCTTTCCTGGGAGAAGGCAGGAACAGGACTCTGATGTCTGTAAGTGACCCTGAAAAGCAATTTTGGAGGAGATAAATATTCCTGTTAGAAGAAGCTCATACTATATCTGTGCATTTCATTTGCATTAATTGATTATTTGTTGATATAGCTTGCTTCTATGATGTTATTAGTGATGTTTAGGACTGATCCAGGCTTGCCTTCCATTCTTCCCTCCCAGCTGAGGTCACGAATAATAACGAATATTTGATACGTTTTAATCACGAACTTTTTTGAATTTTTTTGGTAAGTATTTCAATTACTAATTTAATCCCCCCCCCCCCCGTTAGTAGTTTAGAACCATTTTTTATGGATCAACCACCCCTACTGTCCACTGTTCACCCAACAGTTTGAAAACAGCTCAGCTGTGATTAGATAAAACTGGGAACTGGCGGGAAGAATTTTTCAAAAAGGAGGACTTACAACGTCTAAATAAAAAGTAAAGATTGGCTGCCAGAAAAAAACAGGCTCTCCGTCACGAGGATGAAGCAACAGCACCCCCTTGTGACGTGGTGACGTGATGACGGAATGATGGAATGGAACAACCACACTCCGTGACGCACGCCTGTGACGCAGCCTGAAGAAAAATCCTTCTTAAAAAATTGTACTTGTCACATGTTGTATGTTGTATGTAATTATATGTGGATCCAGCAGGGGCTGTCTGCCGTATATGTGATGCAATCCGCTCGAGGTGAGAAGAGCGGAATATAAATAAAGTGTATTATTATTATTATTATTACAGTGTTGCTAAAGTTCTGGTGGTGAACATTTCAGAACTCTAACAAAACTTTCAAAATTTCATTATAAATGGCAGTTCCTAATTGGTTCTGTCTTAAAAATCACCAATAATGAAATAATAATGAAATTTTGAAAGTTTTGTTAGAGTTCTGAAATGTTCACCGCCAGAAATTTAGCAACACTGAAGAAGCAAAGCACCAGTGCCACCTAGTGTTCACCACCAGGACTTTAGCAACACTGTAGAAGCAAAGCACCAGCGCCACCTAGTGTTCACCACCAGGACTTTAGCAACACTGTAGAAGCAAAGCACCAGTGCCACCTAGTGTTCACCACCAGGACTTTAGCAACACTGTAGAAGCAAAGCACCAGTGCCACCTAGTGTTCACCACCAGGACTTTAGCAACACTGTAGAAGCAAAGCACCAGCGCCACCTAGTGTTCACCAACAGAACTTTAGCAACACTGTAGAAGCAAAGCACCAGCGCCACCTAGTGTTCACCACCAGGACTTTAGCAACACTGTAGAAGCAAAGCACCAGTGCCACCTAGTGTTCACCACCAGGACTTTAGCAACACTGTAGAAGCAAAGCACCAGCGCCACCTAGTGTTCACCAACAGAACTTTAGCAACACTGTAGAAGCAAAGCACCAGCGCCACCTAGTGTTCACCACCAGAACTTTAGTTTTGTAAGTACCATTTAGAACCATGATTGCCCAGGCCTACTGCATACATATTGTGTTCATCCATCAGATTGAAAGCCTGCTTAAAAGAAGAAACTGTATGTAGACAGGGCTCCTTCTTCATAAATGCTCAATTTTCAAGGTTTCCTTGAGAAGACATCTTGCTATAAAGCAGGGCCATAGCCAAAGGAGGAGTTTAAGGGTCGTAATGGGCCCCCCCAAAAGGGTTCTACCTCCCCCAAACCTGGTTTACTCATGAATTTTAACTGGTTAACCAATTTATGAGTAAACCCGTTTTCTTTTTTAACCTGATACATTTCCGAGCAGGGTTGAACTTTTAACCCCCCCCCATCCCCCCCCTCCAGCTATGGCCCTGCTGTGAAGTCCCTATTTAGCTGGGTTTCTATTAGAGTTTTGCTTTCAGAGATCTGACAGAGATCAGAAATAGAAGACAAATGCAAAGAAAGTGGAAGAAAATAGAAACAAACAAGCTCAAGGACTGTTGGCGAGAATGAAGCCTAGAGCTGTGGGAATAAAAGGAAATGGATGCGACAGTTAAGGCCTAGGGAGACATCAGTAGTGGTAGGAGGAAAGCGAAGGACTCTCCAATAGCATGGTGACCTTTCAGGCTTCAGGGACCTTTGGGTTGATTGAAACAAACAATGGGCAAGGTAGAGATCCATCCCTATTACATGGTGGCAATAGGGACGGAGGAAAGGGGAGCATGTTGTGGGGAGCAGACAGTCAGGTACACATGGCAAAATTAGAATGGGTTAAAACGAAAACAGTAGGCTAAATCAGTGTTTCCCAACCAGTGTGCCGGGGCACACTAGTGTGCTGTGAGCGATCATCAGGTGTGCCGTGGGAAATTAGAATCTCCAGGAAGGGGGGAGGGAGAGTCTAGTGTGTTGAAGTATAAAAACCCTAAGAAACGTACCTCGATAAAGGCACAAAATTACAACCCCCCTCCCCACCCGTGGTCGACTTGGTCTCTCCCTCTCCATGCATTGGGAAGGCCCGCCGCACGGTCCCCAAGTAGAGACCTCCTCTTGCCTCCTGGGGGTTCGGTGTGGGAAGTCTGGCCCAGTTCTATCATTGGTGGGGTTCAGAATGCTCTTTGATTGTAAGGGAACTATAAATCCCAGGAACTACAACTCCCAAATGGCAAGGTCTATTTCCCCCGAACTCCATCTGTGTTCATATTTGGGCATATTGAGTATCCATGCCAAGTTTGGTCCTGATCCAACATTGTTTTAGTCCACAGTGCTCTCTGGATATAGAGTAGCACAGGACAGCACTTTAGACTAGTTTTTAATGGAAAGCTGGTGAATAGGGCTCAATGCTTTTACGGACAGAACACTGTTTTACATAGGTGAATACATAGGCTGTATGAATGTAATTGTATTTTAATGTATTTTAGTGTCAATGTTTGAGGGCTTTTATACTGTTTTTATACTGTGTTGTCATGAGGGCATCGAATTGTGCCTTTTGGAAGCCGCTCTGAGTCCCCCTCCGGGGGTTGAGAAGAGCGGGGTAAACTGCCGAAAACAAACAAATAAATAAATAAATAATATAGGTGAACTACAACTCCAAAACTCAAGGTCAATGCCCAGCAAACTCTTATAGTATTTTCTCTTGGTTATGGGAGTTCTGTGTGGGAAGTTTGTGTCTTTCTGCCATTCCTGCCAGGATATCTATGTTGAGTTCATCGAAACAGGCCCAGGTTTCACACTGAGTGTATAAATACATTTTAAAAACATTAACTATATGTATTACTGTGTTAGTGTGTCATTTTGTGTCATTTTGGTTGGTGGTGTGCCCCCGGATTTTGCAAATGTAAAAAGTGTGCCGCGGCTCAAAAAAGGTTGAAAAACACTGGGCTAAATCATAAATAAATGTACTTCTCCACAATTGATGTCGTGCTTTGTATGAGTCACAGATGGAGGAACAAGCAGTAGCTGAGGATATTCAATAGTCTGCAAGTGTTACAGCTATGCAGCATTGATGCTGTTTCTGTGGTAACCATGATCTCTCTGTCTCCCCCCCCCCCCCAAACATGGTAGCTCCCTTGAAATTCCAAGTTATGTTCCAGCCAGGCCCGGATCAGGCCCTTTTGGCGCCCTAGGCCAAAGGCTCTGAGTCTGCCCCCGGCTCCGCCCCGCCCTTGGCTCTGCCCCCGCGCGAGAAGCAGGGAAACACAGGCTGGGGGGCGCGAGCCGAGGGAGGGAGGGAGGAACACGTGCGAGAGAGAGAGAGAGGCAGGGAAACACAAACACACAGAGAGACTGAGGCGCGCGAGCCGGACAAGGGAGGCAGGGAAACAGACTGGGCGCGCGAGGAGGCGGGGGCGGAGTCGGGGGTGGGGCGGAACCAAGGGCAGGAGCAGAGCCGAGGAGAGCAGAGCTAAGGGGGAGGGGCGGCCGTGGATAGCGCTTACGCCGTCGTGCGCATGCGCCCTTTTTTTAAAAAAAAATTTTTAAAAATTGGACTTTTTAAAAAAAATAAAGTTTATTAGTTTTCCATAAAAGAAGATACATGTAAAAACCAGCAGAGTTGGTAACACTATAACTCTGTCGATGCATGCACACAAACAATACACATAGTACTACGCTGAAGTTTCAGCGTGGAAGTCTGAAAGAGAAAAGAGGGGGGGAAGGGGAAGGTTTAGGGCAGTGCTGTCCAACTTCTGCCGACCCAAGGGCCGGACTTCTGGTGAGTGATCACTTGGGGGGCCGAGTGGCCACGCCCCTGGCCACGCCCCCAGTCACGTGGCTCCGCTCTCTCCCAAAGCATCACAATAGCCTTGGAAACGGGCGATTTCGCCACTTCCGAGGCTGTTGTGACGCTTGAGAGAGGAGGAGGAGCCACGGGGAGTTTCAGGGCTCCGCCCCTCGCCAAAAGCATCACAACAGCTGTTGTGACACTTTGGGGGAGAGGGCGAAGCTGCGGGTGCCGGGGGGACAGAAGGGAGGCAGGACGGGGTCCTGGCAGGGAGGAGGCAGCAGAACGCCGCTGCCAGGGGGAAAGGAGGGAGGGGGGACGGGGACGAGGAGGAGGAGGAGGGAGAGTTCTCCTCCTCCTCCTCCTCTTCCCCGCCCGCGCCTGCCCCCGATCCCGGCGCCGGCGCGCGTGGGGAAAGAGGGGCGAAGGAGGAGGCAGCCAGCTGACTGCCTCCTCCTTCGTTCCTCCTTCTCCCCCTGCGGACGCGCCGCTCCGATCGCGAGCCGCGGTGAGGGGAGGGAAGGAGGAGGATCTGGCTCCTCCTCCCTGCCCTCGCTCCCCCGGCCACCATTTTTTTTAAAAATCATTTTTTTTAAAAAAATTAAAAATGGCGGCCGGGGGCATAGCAGGGGCCGTGTCCATAAGGCTGGGGGGCCGTGTACGGCCCCCGGGCCGCCAGTTGGACAGCCCTGGTTTAGGGTATGGGGGGGAGGGACAAGATTGGGATTATTAAAGAGGGGATATAGGAAAGTGGTGTAAAGGGTTAAAAACACACACAAAAAGAAAAAGAGAAAACGGGTCACAACATGTGTTCTTTCTACATTTTTAAAGCATATCTCCTGTTCTTCCTTCGGAGCCGTCAAGATTCCTAAGATAGGAGAAAATAGAGGATATCTTAAAGATAAACATAGTAATATTTTCTCTTACTATATTTTAAATTCTACTCTTTAACTTCTACCTTTTTCCTTTCTATTTTTACTCTATACCAGTGTTTCTCAACCTTCCCAATGCCATGACCCCTTAATCCGGTTCCTCATGTTGTGGTGACCCCCAACTATAACATTATTTTCGTTGCTACTTCATGACTGTAATTTTGCTACTGTTATTAATCGTAATGTAAATATCTGATATGCAGGATGTATTTTCATTCACTGGACCAAATTTGGCACAAATACCCAGTATGTCCAAATTTGAATATAGAGATTGATTTTGTCATTTGGGATTTGTAGTTGCTGGGATATATAATTCACCTACAATCAAAGAGCATTCTGAACTCCAGTAACGATGGAACTGAACCAAACTTGGCACACAGAACTCCCATGAACAACAGAAAATCCTGGAAGGGTTTGGTGGGCATTGACCTTGAGTTTGGGAGTTATAGTTCACCTACATCCAGAGAGCACTGTGGACACAAACAATGATGGATCTGGAGCAAACTAATCATGAACACTTGATATGCCCAAATGTGAACACTGGTGGAGTTTGGGGAAATAGACCTGGTCATTTGGGTGTTGTAGTTGCTGGGATTTATAGCTCACCTACAATCAAAGAGCATTCTGAATCCCAGTGACGATAGAATTGAGCCAAACTTCCCACACAGAACCTTCATGATCAATAGAAAATACTGTGCTTTCTGATGGTCTTTGGTGACCCCTCAGCAGGGGCGGTCCTACAAGGTAGGCCATAGGCGGCCGCCTAGGGCGCCATCTGGGAAGGGGCGCCATCCTGGCCGCATGGGGCGCCATCCTGGCCCTGCTGATGTTCCTCAGACAGCACCGCAGCTGCCTGCTTTTGGGCCCTGGCCTTGTGTGCTCCGACGCCGCTTCTGGGCATGCACGGAGCTTTTCGCGCAGGCGCAGTTGCTCCAGAGCTGAAGTTGAGCGCAGGAGCAACTGCACATCTGCGAAAACCTCCGCGCATGCCCAGTAGCTCCCTGGCGCAGAAGCCTGTAAGCAAAGCACTCCCTATCGGGCAGGCAGGGAGTGCTTCCCCTCTTCTTTTGTTTCCACCGCACGCGCGTTTATGGGGAAGAAGAAAGGAATCCGTGAAGGAAGTGTAAGTGAAGGAATGAATGAAGGGCTTTCCTCCTCCTCCTCCTCTGCGATCTCTTCTCTCCCTCCTTCCTTTCTCGGCTCTATTTCTGTCTAGACCTGAGGGGCCTGAGGCTATGAGGATTTGTGGGAGTTGGAGTCCAAAACACCTAGAGGGAGGAGGGCCCAAGTTTGCCCAGGCCGCGCTGCCTGTATTCGACCCTCATTTGAACATTTTGGCTGTTTTTCTATTTACATTTACATTGGGATCCTAATTTTGGACTTATGGGAGACTCCTATGAATTATGAGTCGGGTGATAGGTAATACATTCTGATTTTGATGCATTTACATTGCATTTCTTGTTGATTATTATACAGTTCTGCTTAATATTGTCATACAATATAATAAAAATACAATATAACAATAGAATAATGATATATTTTATATTACATGTAATATTACAAACAATATTGCAGTATAGTGGTATTGTACAAAATAGTAATATATAATATTTTATTTTACTTTATTTTGGGTTATCTGAGTTTTATAGGAGTAATGAAAATATTTAGTAGAGGATAATTTTATTTAAATAAATAATTTTATTTATTATTTTATAATAATAATATAATAGAATGTTATATTATACTATAATGTCAATATATTATAATATAATTATATTGTAATGTAGTATAATATAATTATGATATAATATAGTATGAGTATGGTATATTGTATATACATTGATACAATATAATACTACTAATGGTATTGTGATATTATAATTGTATATTTGTTTTACATGGGGGGGATAATGTTTTTTAAACCAAAATAATGTTCGCCTACCATTTCAAATTACCTTAGACCGCCCCTGCCCCTCAGATGCCCCCTCGTGACCCCCCCAGGGGTCCCGACCCCCAGGTTGAGAAACACTGCTCTATACCGTTAGGTCTAAGTCAACGTTTTGTACTTTTAATAATATTTTGTGAACTGTTCATAGTTTTTTGTGTAGTTTTTCCCTTCCTAGTAATTTCCTTAGGTTATCTGTTAGTCTCTCCATTTGTATGGTGTCAATAATTTTTAACAACTATTCTTCTTTACTTGGCTTTTTTCCTGATTTCCAGTACTTTGCAAAGATCATCTTTGCCGCTGTCGTTGGTAATATAAACATATTTTTCCCCTCTTTATTTAGTTTAGAATCGAATATTCCTAGTAAAAAGGCATCTGGACTCTTTACTAATTCTTTACCCATTATTTGTTCTAATTCCTTGTGTACCATAGCCCAATAATCCTTTGCCTTTTTTACACAACCACCAGATATGGAAATATGTTCCGTTTATATCCTTACAGTTCCAACATCTGGGGCTGGCATTTGGAAACATTTTTGCAATCTTCATAGGGGCTAGATGCCACCTATAAACTAGTTTTATCCAGCTTTCCTTATAGTTTTGACTATAGAAAATATTTATATTTTTTCTCCAAATTGTTTTCCATGTATCAGCATTAATTTTATAGCCCAGATTTCTAGACCATTTTGTTTTATGTTCCTTAGAGCAGTCTTTCCCAACCAGTGTGCCGTGGCACACTAGTGTGCCGTGGCGGACCTCCTGCTGTGCCACGAGAAAAGCTCTCTGCCCCCCTTCCTTCCCCTTTCCTCCTGCCGAACTCCTGCTGCTTGGGGGATGAGGAGGAAGGGCCGGGTGGTGGCGAAGAAAAGGAAGGGGCCGGGGCACTGCCTCCTTCGGCCATTTCCCCAGCCAGCCTCCAATCCGCCATGAGTCTCGCCCATCGCTCGCTGAAGCCGCGTGGAGGAGGAGCCCCGCCCACTGAAGCCCGTCCACCACTCATGCTCCTCCTCTGTGGTAGAGCTGAAGCTGGGGGGAGGGGGCGGGGCATGGCGCGGACTGGCTCTGCCGCCTCCCCCGGCTTTGGCACTCCCAGCAGCTGCTCCAGCCTTGAGGGGACCGTGCCAAGCCAGCAGTGTGCTGGCTCTGGCACCGCTGGCTTGGCACTGCCCCCTCAAGGCTGGAGCAGCTGCTGGGGGAGCTGAAGCTGGGGGAGGGGGGGGCATACCACAGCCTGGCTCTGCCCCCTCCCCTGGCTTCGGCACTCCCAGCAGCTGCTCCCAGCAGGCCACCATCCCCAGCCATTCTTTACTGTGTTCGAGTGTCATTTTGTGTTATTTTGGTTGGTGGTGTGCCCCCGGATTTTTTTAATGTTAAAAGTGTGCCGCGGCTCAAAAAAGGTTGGGAAACACTGCCTTAGAGTGATCCTTCCAGACTGGGCACACGAGGGGGCGGGGGCGGAGTTGGGGGTGGGGCGAAGCCAAGGGCGGGAGCAGAGCCGAGGAGAGCAGAGCTAAGGGGGAGGGGCGTCCGTGGATAGCGCTTACGCCGCCGTGCGCATGCGCCCTTTTAAAAAATTTTTTTTAAAAAATTGGACTTTTTTTTTGAATTTTTAAAAACTTTTGGGGGGGGGGTCCGGACCTGCTGCCCCCCAAAAGGTGCCGCCCTAGGCCATGGCCTAGGGTGGCCTTATGGGTAATCCGGGCCTGGTTCCAACAACAAACCAAATGTCATGGATAGTGAGGATAGCAAGGATGAGAAGATGCTGGTTGAAGGGCCAGAGTTGGAGCTGGAGGCTCAACTTTGCAGGTCCTCAAGGTTATTTATTTATTTATTTATTTATTTATCATTTCGATTTGATTACCCGCCCTTCCCGAGGCTCAGGGCGGTTTACGTGTAAAAACAGCATATAGGTACATAAAACAGCATATAAACGTGATTAAAAGCGCATAAAATTCCGATTAAAAGAGTCATATAAAATCACAACCAGAGCTGGATCATAGGAGTGGTGGTGGTATGACAAGATAGTGAGCGTCGATCGAGCGCTATCAGACTCCAAACGCTTGTCTGAAGAGCCAGGTCTTGCAGGACCTGCGGAACGCCACCAGGTCCTGCAAGGCTCGTGTCTCTGGCGGCAGCGAGTTCCACAGAACAGGTGCCGCTACTGAAAATGCTCTCTGTCTCGTGGAAGAGAGCCTGCAAGAATTCATGCCCGGAACTTCAAGTAAGTTAAGCCCCTCTGAACGCAGTGATCTTCTGGGCGCATATGGGGTAAGCCGCTCCTTCAGGTACACTGGCCCCAAACCATATAAGGCCTTAAAAGTTAAGACTAACACCTTGAAGGAGACCCGGAATTCAATAGGCAACCAGTGCAGTTTGCGCAGGAGTGGCGTTATGTGTGCCGTTCGTGGGGCTCCTAGCAGCAAGCGAGCTGCCGCATTCTGCACTAGTTTAAGTTTCCGGATCGCCGACAAGGGAAGGCCAATGTACAGCGCGTTACAGTAGTCAAGCCTCGAGATGACCGTGGCTTGGATCACAGTGAGAAGCAAGGTTAGCTGAGAAGCAAGCTAGCAATAGGAAACACCCAAGAACCTAGAATTTAAGGAGCAATGTGTTTGGAGCCGTGACTTTGGTCTATTGTTTATCTTGGATTTGCAATCTTTGGACTTTCCTTGGACGCTGGCTTTCAGATTTTGGATTGACCTTGGCCTCTAGGCTCCCCTGGATTCAACTTTCAACCTTGGAATGAACTATCAGCTTCTCTAGTGTGTTGCCCTGCTGTTGCTGCTGCCTCTCAGCTGGACTATTTTGCTTGAACTTGGACAGTTTGGAACTCCCTGCTTGTGAACAGGGTTGAGGCTCACGACAGCTTGATTTTACTAAATAACTAGCTGAGGACCCAGCGGTGCCCGGGTTATTTGAGGAAGGCATTGTGTGCCAAGGTTGGTTCCTATTAGATGTTTATGGGGCTTGCAGTGGCCTCAGGAACTTAGTGAAGGTACTTCAACTCCCATCGTCCGTGGTCCGTCCCACTCAAAACTGCACCAGGATGTAGAGAGGGTCATAGGTACTCTGTGTGCCAAGTTCGGGCCTGGTCTCTGATTTGTAGGGGCTGCAATGTTCTGTGGGAAATGAATTGGGTGAAGGTACAGCAAATCCCATCATTTGTGAGCCATCCTGCTGTAAACCACAGCAGGTTTGTAAAGTGGGCCATTGGGCCTCTGTGTGCCAAGTTTGGTCCTGATTCGTCATTGGTGTAGGCCACAGTGATCTAAGGAAGTGAATTAAAGTACTGCAAGTCCCATCATCCATGGTCCATCCTCCCTCAAACTGCACCAGGATGTAGGGTGCATCTTGGGGGTCTGTGTGCTAAGTTTGGTCTTGTTCTGTCATTGTTGGGGCCTAGTCAGGAAAATCAAGTTGAGGAAGCCTAACAATATCCCACGAGCTGAGGCCTAGTCAGGAAAATCAAGTTAAGGAAGCCTTGCTGTCAATTTTGGGCCTGGTCTGTGATATATAGGGGCTACAGTGTTGTTTGGGAAGTGAATGAGGTGAAGGTATTGCAAATCCCATAATTCGTGGCCCGTCCTGCCCTAAACCACACCAGATTGTGAAGTGGGTCATTGGGCCCCTGTGTGCCAAGTTTGGTCCTGATTTGTCATTGCTGTGGGCCCAGTGGCTGACTGCCTGAGGCTTTTCCTTTTTCCTCTGAGTCACTTTAGAATGTTGGAATGTGGTTGGCCAATCGGAGTCCTTTATGCAAATACCATTTCAGTCTCAACCTATCCCCTCTGTCTGGGGCCGTAGAATGTTGGAGTTTTGAGGCTGGCCAATCAGAGCCCTTTATGCAAATAATCCCACAGTGGCAGCCAATCGAAACGCTGGCACATATTCCTCCCACCGCACCACCCACCGCCCGCAAACACTGACTTTTATTATATACATAGATTGCAATGTTAAATTTTTAAAATCTTGTTAAAAATGGTTAATAGTTTGATACAGTTTTAAGTTTGACTTTTTGTAATATTTTTAATTGTAATCTTTTTAATGTGTAAGCAGACTTGAGTACGAGTCTTGGGAGGAAAGGCAGGATATAGAGGAGGAGACGCAACCCTAATCTTAATTCATAGCTAATGATTTCAGCCCCAAGTGGTGTGATAGATACAACACCACATGCCAATGGGTGTGATCAGGGGCGGTCCGACATATACACGAAGTAAGCGGCCTCTTTGGGGTGTGACAGCACCACAGCTAATATTGTATCTGCAAAGTCTGTATAATATCCTTGAATACAACTGGTTTCTGTTGAGTTTAATTCTACTGTCAGTTCTCTCCAGTGTGGAACAATCAATTATTCAGCCCTGATGCAGACCTCGGCAGAAGAGTTGTGTTGTGATTAATCCTAACGGAGTTTGCAAAAGGCTTAAGAAACTATGGTGACCTTTGTGGAACACTTGGCCTGACTCAAATCACATTCCATCCGCTCCCCGAGAGACTGTTAACTCTGTTCGTGATCATGTTACAGAGCAATACAAAGGTCAGAACAAGACATAGACATAGATACACACACACACACACACACACACACACAACTAGGGTTTTTACGGAACACTCTCACTCTTACATAATTGCAACGTTCTCAAAATGATATGGTATGCAGAGAAGGAATATAGCTGCACAACTGCTATGTTTGTATTACTTTGGTAACTTTGCCTGCCCTTCTCATTTGATGCCTAAACTGTTTCTAAATACTCAAAATATTCGGTTGTTGCTTACAATTTGCAGGTCTCCCTAGCATAGGGCAGTGTTTCCCAACCAGTGTGCCGGGGCACACTAGTGTGCCGTGAGCCATCATCAGGTGTGCCGTGGGAAATTGGAACCTCCAGGAGGGGAGGGGGGAGAATCTTGTGTGTTGAAGTATAAAACCCTAAGAAACCTACCTCGATAAAGGCACAAAATTACAAACACCCCCCCCTCCCCCACCTGTTGTCTACTTGGTCTCTCCCTCTCCATGCATTGGGAATGCCTGCCTCCCTTTCCCCAAGTAGAGACCTCCTCTTGCCTCCTCCCCCCACCCCGGGCCTAATGCCAGATGGTTCAGTCCAGCACCAGCACCAGCCCCGCCCCTCCCTCCTCCCCCTCCTCCCCGAAACCGCTCTCAGACTCCGTCCGGCTCTCTGCCTGCCGCCGCCGCCGCCTTCCTTCCTGCCTGCTTTGTCAGCCCCGAGATGCCCACCTGGGCCGCCCCGCTGACCCCCAAGGAGCAGGTGGTGAGTGAGGCTCCTGCTCCCCATGACCCCAATTCAAGCCTGGCGGGGAGGGAGGGGGCAACCTAAGTGAGAGGGAGACTGCTGGTCTTTCGAGGGCCCCCTCCAGAAACTGTACCTCCCAAATGTCAAGGTCTATTTTCCCAAACTCCATCTGTGTTCGCATATGGGCATATAGAGTATTCAAGCCAAGTTTGGTCCTGATCCAATATTGTTTCAGTCCACAGTGCTCTCTGGATATAGGTGAACTACAACTCCAAAACCATGGCCAATGCCCACCAAACTCTTATAGCATTTTCTCTTGGTTATGGGAGTTCTGTGTGGGAAGTTTGTGTCTTTCTGCCATTCCTGCCAGGATATCTATGTTGAGTTCATCGAAACAGGCCCAGGTTTCACGTTGAGTGCATAAATACATTTAAAAACATATTAACTATATGTATGACTGTGTTAGAGTGTCATTTTGTGTCATTTTGTTTGGTGGTGTGCCCCAGGATTTTGCAAATGTAAAAAGCGTGCCGCGGCTCAAAAAAGGTTGGGAAACACTGGCATAGGGATAGATTTTGTGAGGAAAACCTGAATGATGTTACGGTTGCCACTTTTTGATGTAAGAAATAAGGGACATTTACCTAAAAATACGGGATTCTTCACAAAAACAAGGGACGCTTCATTAAAAACTCCCGCCGCCGCCTCCGCAGACCCAGCACCTCATCCCCTCCCATGCTGCCCCCTCCTCTGCCGTGACCATTACGCAAGGCCCAGAATCCCCAGCAGGCCCGAGACGCAAGCGGCCATGTGTGCGAACTCACTCTGGCTCCCTCTCTCCACGAGCGCCTCCTGCCGCCGTCCCCCCTTCTGCCTTCCCTTCCTTCCAGGAAGGCCCGCCTCTTCTAGTCCGTCACTCCTGGCGCGCGCAACCGAATCACCCCCTCCCCCTTCTGCTCCCCTTCTGCGCTCGCCTCTCTTTATGCTCAAGAGGGAGGGCTAGAGCAGCCAGGGAAGGCGCCAAGGTGGCGGCACTGTCGGCTCGGGTAATCTGGACCAGGCACAGTGTTTGTGTGGGGAGAGCGGCAGCTACCGGGCATTCACCTAGAGTTCTCCCTTCCTTCCTTCCTCACTGCTGGCCCAGCCTCACCTCCTGCCGCCACCTGTCCTGTCCTGTCAATACGGGACAGGAGCTGAAAATAAGGGACATGAAAGTCAGAGCAAAAATACGGGATGTCCCATATAATATGGGACAGGTGTCAACCCTAAATGATGTCGTGGTTTGAATGTTGTACTACAAATATGGAGACAACGGCTGGATTCCCTGCTCAACCATGGATGACTAGATGACCTTGGTGAAGCCACACTGTTTCTATAAAGGCAAAAGCAAACCTTCTCTGAACAACAAAAGCCTGACAATGTTTTGACTTAAGGTCACTGTAAGTGGGAGATAACTTGGACCCTCCTCGGCGCCCTCCGCTATCCCCGTGAGTCCGTTCTCTCTCTCTCCGCCGCCCGGCCACGCCCCCTGGCTCTGCCCTCGCCGCCTCCCATTGGCCCGGCCCCACCGCAGTCCCTGCGGGGCATGCCGGGAGGCATAGTCTTTCTCCTGAACAGAGGGAGGCGGAAGCGGAGAGAGGTGCATGACAGGAAGTGTAGTCTTCAGGACAGGGCCCGCTCTCATAGACATCTATGGGTGAGGCCGAGGGAGGGTGGGAAAAACATGTTGTGTTTTTGTTTCAACACATATTTTTTTTAGGTCCGTGATCTCCGCCCCCCCCCTCAGCTTGCGCCTCTAAGCCATGGCCTAGGTTGGCCTTGTGGGTAATCCGGGCCTGTTCCTACCCCTGTTTTAGCAAGATAATACAAATGCTTTTCAGGATCAAGGAACATTTCCTTGTGGAATTTCTAAAATTATTCTTTTTTTATGTTGCTTTCATGCTAACTTCTCTTCATTCTTCTAAACACATTGAGACAACCATTTTGAAACTAATCTAGCTCTGTTTTGGTACCTAATCTATTATATAAAGGAGGTCCCATCATGGAACGACCGTCCTAGGCAGAGAAACCTTACAAGGCAGAGACACCAAACTTGGCAACAAAAATAGGCCTCAGGCAAGGTAGGTTTTTAGCAAAAAAAAATTTCCCCACCAAAACATAGAAGGCCCCCAAAACAATGATACAAAAAAACCTACATTTCCCAGCGTCCTCCGCGGCTGCCAACGAATCTCCCGGCCTCTACATTCTGACAACATGATTGGTTGCCAATGAGGGAGTATTTGCATAACGCCTCTATTGGCCAGCCAACATGAACATTCCGACCCATAATAAACTGTCAGAGGAGGATAAGGCAAAGGCCTGAGGCCGTCGCCAACACAAACACCCAATTCACTTCCCACAGAAAATTTACACCCCTACACATCACAGACCACGCCCAAAATTGACAGTAAGGCTTCATTAACTTGATTTCCCTGACTAGGCCTCACTTAATGGGATGCTGTTTAAGCTCTGAATTGACAGTAAGGCTTCATTAACTTGATTTTCCGAAGACCTTGGGACATGGCCTGAATTGGCAGTGGCTTCATGAACTTGATTTTCCTGACTAGGCCTCAGCTCATGGGACATTGTGTATGGCCTGAATTTACAGTAACCTACCTTGGCACACAGAGCCCCTATGACCCACGCTACATTCTACTGCAGTTTGGAGGAGGGTGGACCATGGATGATGGGATTTGATGTACCTCCATGGATTATGGGATTTGTAGTACTTTCAAACCCTTCATTCCCCACAGACCACTGTGGCCCAGAACCAAGACCAATAAAGACCCAACTTGGCACACAGTGCCCCCATGACCCACACTCCATCCAACTGCAGTTTAGAGGAGGGCACACCATGGATGATGGGATTTCAAGTACCTCCACTCACTTCCAAAGTACCCCACCCACACAAGCATCAACCTCTACATCAACACAGCAGACGGAAAGACAAAAACATTGTATATCCACAAGCTATGCAGAACGCAGAACGGCACCAACAACACTTCAACATCCCACCCACAAACACCCACAACGTACAGCTAGTTGTATTTAAGGAAAGAAATAGCCCTCACCTCCATCACTGTAAATTCCTTTTAAAGCAACCAAAGAAAACTAAGCTTCCTGTTGTGTGTCATAATATAATCCATGTTTTTCAGACTTCAGACACACAGTGGTGCTGGGTAATCATGGCCCTATTTATAGATACAACCTTGAGCATCTTTACCAGCAGGCATCTCTGTTGGCAAACAATGCTGAGGTCTGTTTTCACTTTCTTTCTCTCTCTCTGATTAATATGACTGTTTTCCATTATCAAAGAGCACTTCTCAACAGCCTTATGTAACAGCCCAGCCAAGCATACCTGGATAAAACTCTAATCAAGTTAATGTTTTCAAAGGAGTATTTAGCAAAAGATGAAGATAAGTAGAGATAGAGGTGAAGGCTTAACATTTCCGTTTAGGACAAATCACAGCTGGAACTGATTCTGCTTCGTGGAGTTTTGCAGATCCTTGGAAATCTGAATTTGATCCCTTAGAGCAGTGTTTCCCAACCTTTTTTGAGCCGCGGCACACTTTTTACATTTGCAAAATCCTGGGGCACACCACCAACCAAAATGACACAAAATGACACTCTCACACAGTAATACATAGAGTTAATATGTTTTTAAAATGTATTTATACACTCAGTGTGAAACCTGGGCCTGTTTCGATGAACACAACATAGAGATCCTGGCAGGAATGGCAGAAAGACACACACTTCCCACACAGAACTCCCATAACCAAGAGAAAATGCTATAAGAGTTTGGTGGGCATTGACCTTGAGTTTTGGAGTTGTAGTTCACCTATATCCAGAGAGCACTGTGGACTCAAACAATGTTGGATCAGGACCAAACTTGCCATGAATACTCAATATGCCCAAATATGAACGCAGATGGAGTTCAGGGGAAATAGACCTTGACATTTGGGAGTTGTAGTTGCTGGGATTTATAGTTCCCCTACAATCAAAGAGCATTCTGAACCCCACCAATGATAGAACTGGGCCAAACTTCCAACACAGAACCCCCAGGAGGCAAGAGGAGGTCTCTACTTGGGGAAAGGGAGGCGGGTCTTCCCAATGCATGGAGAGGGAGAGGCCAAGTAGACAACGGGTGGGGAGGGGGGTGTTTGTCATTTTGTGCCTTTATCAAGGTAGGTTTCTTAGGGTTTTGATACTTCAACACATTAGACTCCCCCCCCCCCCTTCCTGGAGGTTCCAATTTCCCACGGCACACCTGATGATCGCTCGCGGCACACTGGTTGGGAAACACTGCCTTAGAGAAAAAAAATCCCCAGAAATCAATGCACTTCTCTTCTTGTATAAGACATTATGACTTGGTGTCAGAGGAAGCATGCAGGAAACCCCACGTTCAATTAGTGGCCAGTCCTCTGAAAAGGTCTGCCTCTGCCTGAGCTTAGATCCAGATCTTAGAAGGGTTACCTTTCGACTGATGTTCCCATTTTCATTGCGTGGGCAAGGGTGATACACCTCACGCCATGAACCAATAACACAAACACACGTGGCTGGATGAAAATTGCCACAACTCATTTATTGAAAACAGGAACAAGTATTGGCGACCACGCATGGGTTCTTGATCAGGGGTCGGACAGCCCACAATTGTCCAAAGGCACTTGGGAGCCTGGGTGCCACCGGCCCAATACCTGTCCATGGAAACTCGGCACCCCAGGGGGCCAGGGCATTATCCCCCTTTACAACCAAGGGGCGATAAGCCAGCCTGATCCAGGGCCCATGCCGCACGCCAAACACATTGGCATGGCCGCTGCTCATCTTCCTCCTCGGTTGCAATCCGTGGCTCAGGGAGAACTCCCCTCCGGGGACTTCCACCTCCAAGCAGACCCTCGTCTTCCTATTGGCCAAGTCCGCGGAGTTAAGCCCGCCCAGGAGGGAGGCTCCCCGATTGGCTGGCTGCCTCTCTTCAGCTTTGATCAATGGCTGTCACAAGGCGGGAGGTGGGGCCAGGAGGCGAGCTCAGAGGACTCACTCCTGGCCCCGCCCAGTCCCCGTCTCCCAGGGAAGGAGGGAGGGAAGGAAGGAGGGAGGGAGGGAGGTCACCCTGGGAGGTGACGGAGCAAACAAGGAAGGCGGGCCTGGCAGAAGAGGAGGGAGCAGGCATGTAGCCAGGGGGCTAAGGGGGCTTCAGCCCCCCACGAAATTCTCAGGGTGGTCCGCGAAAAGGCCTCACTGGTACATTATTTAAACTGTTATGTTTATTCATATCATGATCTGATCACCATGCTCATTATATCCCACATTAGTGGGGTTATTGGGATAACAATACAAAAGGTTTGCTAGGGTAGACCCTCTTCCACCCAGTCTCAGCCCCCCCGAACCAAACTCAGCCCCTCCCCCCGAAACAAAATCCTGGCTACGGCCCTGGGAGGGAGGGAGTGATGTCACCCTGGGAGGCCCCACCCCTGGCTGAGTAGCGGGGAGGAGGTAGGGAGGAAGGGTCTGTGAATTGCGCCCCCCTCAGCTTGCGCCCCTAGGCCAGTGTTTCCCAACCTTTTTTGAGCCGCGGCACACTTTTTACATTTGCAAAATCCTGGGGCACACCACCAACTAAAATGACACAAAATGACACTCTAATAGAGTAATACATATAGTTAATATGTTTTTAAATGTATTTATATACTCAGTGTGAAACCTGGGCCTGTTTCGATGAACTCAACATAGATATCCTGGCAGGAATGGCAGAAAGACACAAACTTCCCACACAGAACTCCCATAACCAAGAGAAAATACTATAAGAGTTTGGTGGCCATTGACCTTGAGTTTTGGAGTTGTAGTTCACCTGTATCCAGAGAGCACTGTGGACTCAAACAATGTTGGATCAGGACCAAACTTGGCATGAATACTCAATATGCCCAAATATGAACGCAGATGGAGTTCAGGGGAAATAGACCTTGACATTTGGGAGTTGTAGTTGCTGGGATTTATAGTTCCCCTACAATCAAAGAGCATTCTGAACCCCACCAATGATAGAAGTGGGCCAAACTTCCCCCACACAGAACCCCCAGGAGGCAAGAGGAGGTCTCTACTTGGGGAAAGGGAGGCAGGCCTTCCCAATGCATGGAGAGGGAGAGACCAAGTAGACAACGGGTGTGTGTGTGTGTGTGGGGGGGTTTGTAATTTTGGGCCTTTATCGAGGTAGGTTTCTTAGGGTTTTTATACTTCAACACAGTAGACTCCTCCCCCCCCCCCCCGGGAGGTTCCAATTTCCCATGGCACACCTGATGATTGCTTGCGGCACACTAGTGTGCCCCGGCACACTGGTTGGGAAACACTGCCCTAGGCCATGGCCTAGGTTGGCCTTATAGGTAATCCGGGCCTGCCCTGTTGTCCTTTCACTGGCAGGCAAAGCTCTGTCTATCCAGGCAGACTTTGGATAACTAATTAATGCTGGAAAAAAGACGCTTCCAGGGAATGGAGTTCTTCCAAATTGATTTTAATTCAATTGTTTTACCATGACAGTCCATTCAATTGTGTTTTAATATTACAAAATTACTGTGTTTTACCTGTGTCTGTTTTATGTCATTTTCTCTTCTACCTGGGGATGCAAAATGTTGGCTCTAATGAAACCATTACTCAAGAAAAAACAATAATAAAAATAAATGGCAAGCCATAAAGCAGCAATCTCCAAAGTGTTTCATGCAGGCAAATAAAATATTTAGCAATGATCCAGCGGAAGTGCACTCCAACTTATGAGTGGAGCTAAAAAGCCGCAATTTTGTTAATCACAGTTTGATATTTACTGGATCTTGTGATTTCTCTTTCTTAATGGGCCTTAAACCACCACAGCAGAGGTTGTTTTCATTTATAGCCTGTGTGAGTTTGAGTATTTTTGTAAATGCTAAGCTTTTGTAATTATTTCACTTGAAGATTTCTGCTTTCATCTATTATATAAAGGGGTTCCCGTCATGGAACAACAGTCCCAAACAGAGAAACCTTACAACGCAGAAACACCAAACTTGCCAACAAAAATAGGCCTCAAGCAAGGTACGTTTGTAGCAAAGAAACTTTCCCCCCCAAAACATAAAAGGCCCCCAAAACAACGAGTTAAAAAAACTATATTTCCCAGCATCCTCCGGGGCTGCCAATGACTCTCCCAGCCTCTACATTCTGACAACATGATTGGCTGCCAATAAAGGCGGATTTGCATAACTCCTGTACTGGCCAGCCAACATGAACATTCCGACCCATGATAAACTGTCAGAGGAAGATAAGGCAAAGGGCTGAGGCACAAACACAAACACCCAATTCACTTCCCACAGAAAATTTACACCCCTACAAATCACAGCCCACGCCCAAGATTGACAGTAAGGCTTCATTAACTTAAATTCTGACTAGGCCTCACTTAATGGAATGCTGTTTACGCCTGAATACACAGTAAGGCTTCATTAATGGAATGCCTGTTTATGCATTGTGTATGGCCTGAATTGACAGTAAAGCTTCATTAACTTGATTTCCTGACTAGGCCTCAGCTCATTGGACATTGTGTATGGCCTGAATTGACAGTAACCTACCTTGCCACACAGAGCCCCTATGACCCACGCTACATTCTACTGCAGTTTGGAGGAGGGTGGACCATGAATTATGGGACTTGAAGTACCTCCATGGATAATGGGATTTGTACTACTTAAAACCCATCATTCCCACAGACCACTGTGGCCCAGAACCAAGACCGATAAAGACCAAACTTGGCACACAATGCCCCCATGACCCACACCCCATCCGACTGCAGTTCAGAGGAGGACACACCATGGATAATGGGATTTCAAGTACCTCCACTCACTTCCAAAGTTAACTTCAAGCATCAACCTCTACATCAACACAGCAAACGGAAAGACAAAAAACATTGTATATCCACAAGCTCTGCAGAACGACAGCAACACCACACACCAACAACTCCCCAGGACTTCAACATCCCACCCACCAGAACAACCCACAACGACACAGCCAGGGCCCCAACAACCCCATAACTAACAACAATTCCAACCCTTACATACTCAGACTTTCTTGCATCTCCTAAATAGGGCACAGCAACGCGTGCCGGGTACTGCTAGTAGGATATAATTTTAGAATAAAGGTTTTACACATTTACAATACAATTCTACTTACATGCATGCAAAATGCATTATGCCCGTCACCCTTAGTAAAGAGTCTGGGGGTCCAATCAGACCCACTGCTGACGATGGAGGTCCAGGTCTCCACTGTCAGCAGATCCGCCTTTTTCCACCTGCGACAGGCTAGGTGGCTGGCGCCCTACCTAATCAGGAGTGATCTCGCTACTGTGATCCAGGCAATGGTCATCTTGAGGCTAGACTACTGTAACACCCTCTACATGGGTCTACCTTTGGCAGTTATCCGGAAACTCAAACTGGTGTAGAATGCAGCAGCTAGACTCCTGGCGGGAGTTCTGGCCAGGAGCCATATCACTCCAACTCTGCAGCAACTGCACTGGTTGCCAATCGAGTACCGGATCACCTTCACTGTCGTAACACAGAGACCAAGAAGGCAAGCCCAAGAGTAAAATAGATAACAAACGTTTATTTGGACAATAAATGGAAAAAGGACGAACAAAAAAGTAGCCAACTCGGCTCAAAAACCCTCAAAAATCCCAGGAAAAACCCCACAAACAATGCAACAAGATGCCAAAACAAACACAAGACGTCCGTCTGCGACATCCGATAAGGGAAGATCCAGAAGAGTAGTCAAAAGCCAGTCCAAGGGTCAAAGGCAGGAAAATGACAGTCCAAGGTAATCAGGAGCTGAGTATACAGGAATAACACAAATCATAGTCCCCATAAAACACAGTGTCAGCCTCCCTCCATGTCATACAATACCAAACTCTGTAGCAGGAACTCACGGTAGACTCAGCAGAGACCAAGCCCCGCCACAGGAAATACACGGCAGCAACTAAACAGAAAAGCAGATATTGAATCCCAATCCCCCCCCCCACACCGTTTCCCAAACATCAGCTAGAGCTGTCACATCAGCTCACCCCAAGAACTAAGGTGGGGAAGTAGCCCATAACTCACGAGTAACTGGAACCAGGAACAAGGCACACGATATCAGGATCACAGGAATTCCAGAGACAAGATCCAGACATCAACTCTTTGAGCGCTGCAAATGCAGATCCATAAACCCATTCCTTATATAGCACTTAAACATCACAGTCGTCTGAAGACCCTCCTTGATCATGAGCAGCAGTTGCTTCATCTCCTGCAGCTGCTATGCTCTGAGCATTTTTCCAATTCTCCCAGCAATCCTGGAAGCTTAAAGTGTCCCACTCTGCTTCTGAATTTGCAGAAGGCCAATCCTGATCGCTATCAAAGCCCAGAAAGATACTATCACTAGAATTGTTTTTAACTGTGTTTTTAACTGCTTTATGTTTTTAACCCTTTGGTGCTGTGCCATTGGCTCTGTGAGCCGCCGCGAGCCTCCGGGAGTCGGCGGCGAAGAAGCCCCAATAAATAAATAAATAAGAATCTTCATTACATACATCTCTTACTTCCTGAACTATCGTCCAGTTTAATTTGGCATCACTCTCCTCTGACTGCCTTTCTTCATTCCCAGAGAAACCTTCAAAGGTTTCCCGAATCAGAAGGAGCACTGAGTATTTGCTGGATCTTTCTTCTCTGTTCCATCCCTTCAAGACTGGAATCACTAGCAGCCCTCTTTATCCCAGCTGCAGAGGCTTGATTATACAGAGCCTCACCCAAATCCATACTACTGTTTGATGCTATTACTACTTCCCTATTACTACTAGCAGTAGCAGCCGAAGGCTTAATTACAACATTCAAAGTGTTGGTCTTGATCTTTAAGGCCCTATATGGTCTGGGGCTGGTGTACTTGAGGGACCGTCTACTCCCATGTGCTCCCCGGAGATCCCTTCGGTCAGAGGACCAAAACCTGTTACACGTCCCTTCCATTAGGTCCTTTCACTTGTCATCAACCAGGCAGAGAGCCTTTTCCATCGTCGCACCGAGCCTGTGGAATGCCTTGCAGGCGGAAGTTTGGGTGATAAACGAGCTACCAGCCTTCCGGAAGGCATGTAAGACAGCTCTTTTCCGGCAGGCATTCAATCTTTAAGCCTGTAGGATTCCAGCCTGGTGGTCTTGGGCAGACCCTGGGGGCTCTGGGCCAGGCACCTGTTGTTTAAAACATTTTATTAAGTTCCGAAAAGTTAAAAAAACATAGAATAAACAAAACACCATAACAACATCTACATCCTTTCCCCTGACACACCAACACTGACACAAAGAACAAAAACTCATATCGGTACTTCCTGCCCTTCCTCCCCTCCTTCCTTCATTTCCTAATAATTATTCCATATATCTTCAGGATATCTCCGACTTCTTCTTATCCAAGACTTGATTCTTATAGAAAAAAATTATGTTATAGTCCATTCTAGTTCTCTCTTCTTGAAGTAATTGAAGATCATAGTCCAGTCCGTATTTTTAGAGTTTATATCTTGCTTTAGCCTCTGGGTCAGCCGATCCATGTTCATAATATCTATTAACTTTAATCTCCAGTCCTCAATCTCCGGGATATGATCTTCCTTCCATCTTTTAGCTAGGATTAATCTGGCCGCAGAGACACAATAGACAAATAACTTCTCCGTATTATCCTCTACTTTGACGGGCCAGGCACCTGTTGACCCGGGGGAGATGGAGGATGATGGGTGGCCTGATGCATTCGACTCTACAGAAGACAGCCTGCAATGGGATAACACATGGCTGGAGGGTTATGGGACCGCAGATGAGTTTAGTGAAGATTCCATGGAAATAGATTCAGATGAATACGAAAGGCCAGGTGACCTTGGGTCTCAAGAAAGAGTGTCTACTCCCTTTCCAGATGGTAAGATGGGAGACGAGGAGTTTCCTGGTTCTCACTCTGAGAGCGAGGCAGCTGGTCCCACTAATGAGAAGGAATTCAACAGGAGGGACAGTATCTCGGCTTCTAGGAGAGATTGGTGAAAGGGGGTGCGTTGGATGCATAAGAGTTAGACTCCTATATCAATCCAGCCTGGGAGAACTCTCGTCAGACGTGAAGCCACGTTTGGCTTGATCACTTCTTTAGTTCCTGTCTCCAAGTTCCTGCTAACGGCCGGGGCGGTTTGGATCCTGTTTCAAGCGACCGCAGTTGCGGCCGGACTCAAGTGCCACGTTTGACCGCCAGAGCGGTTGCTTTGCTTTGGAACTTTGTTTTTTGGGGGATTTTAACCCGCTTGGATTATAACTCAAGGACTAAATTGAACTCTATTTGGATTGCTTCATTTTAACCTCTTTGGACTATTCTATACCTTTATTCTAAATAAAAGAACATTTATTGCGTCTGCCTGTGTCGGTGTGATCTAGGGGGGACTGCCCGGGGTTTGAGGTGCAACAAAGCCATGTCAATCTGTATGCTGACAGAAACATTGTTTTTACGCTTTTTAATGTTCTTATTGTTTTAGTGCTATGCTACCTTGTGCATTTTGTAAACCACCCTGAGCCAATTTGGAAAGGGCGGTATATAAATTGAAACAATCTATTATATAAAGGAGGTCCCGTCATGGAACGACCATCCTAGGCAGAGAAACCATCCAAGGCAGAAACACCAAATTTGGCAACATAAATAGGTCTCAGGCAAGGAAGGTTTTTAGCAAAGAAACTCCCCCAACCTAGAAGGCCCCCAAAAGAACGAGCCAAAAAAACTACATGTCCCAGCATCCTCTGTGGCTGCCAGCGAAACCCATTGGCCAACATCAGTTACCATAGTAACGGTGGCCCAAGCCAGCCAAGGCTAGATTAGAATGCTGAGTGAATTCAGTTTAGTCAGTTGGTGTTTGAGGGTTAAACTGCCAATGCCAAGATCTAGGAGGTAGACAAATAGGGCACCAGGGACACAGGCACCACTGACAAACACATACCCCCAGAATAACACAAAAGTAATACCTACACACAACACAATACGCACATAACACAACCTTGCGTCTACTGCTCAACCCATTTGTATGCCATTCCTTCCTTCCACACAGGCATAAGCTGACCCAAAAGACAAGCCATGCCTCCTAAAAAGAACAGCATCGGACAACACACTCGCAACGCTACATACATCACACAAAAAAAGGGCAGAACAAATGCCAGAACAGAAAGACACTGCACTACACTAGCTTTTGCCATCACCATAATCAAGGCTCAAGGACAAACACTACAAATCTGTGGCATAGACCTTGACACAGAATGCTTCTCCCACGGACAACTCTACGTAACGTGCTCCAGAGTTGGGAAACCACAGAACCTCTACATCAACACAGCAGACGGAAAGACAAAAAACATTGTATATCCACAAGCTTTGCAGAACGCCAGGAACACCACACACCGACAACTCCACAGGACTTCAACATCCCACCCACCAGAACAACCCACCACGACACAGCCATGAACCCACCAAGGCCATAAGTAACATCAATTCCAACCCTTACATACTCAGACTTTCTCGCATCTCCTAAATAGGGCACAGCAACACGTGCCGGGTACAGCTAGTAAATAAATAAATAAATAAATAAATAAATAAAATGAAGTCCCAGTCTGGTAAATGCAGTGGTTCTCAACCTATGGGCTGGCCTTCAACTCCCAGAAATCCTAACAGCTGGTAAACTGGTAAAGAGAGTGAGATTATAGAACTTTCTGCCTGGAATATGATGTCCTCACAGTGAAAGAACACGTGGATCCAGAATAGGTCTCTACAGTCACCTACAGACCCAACGCCAAGACTCTTCCCTTGGAAAGCAATAATATTTGGGCACGAGTGATACCTATGGTGATAACTTTCTCCGATCTAGAAACTGCCCTGAGCAGGGAGTTGAACTCAGTGGCCCATGGATCATTCCAACTCTATGAGTTTTGGCCTACAACTCCCAGAAATCTCTAAAATTATAAGAGCAAAACAACATCCCAAGATGTTCCAAGAATCTTGAATAACCTGTATCAGGAACATACGTAATTTATTATGTGAGTTATACAAAATCTAGGGGGAAAATCCTGGTTCATTGCCTCTCCCTTCTCCAGAAGACAGACTGTTCTTGTTTCCCATCAGTGATTTCGGGTTTCCCCCCAATGTATTGAAGGAGAAGGGGAAGCGGGTGAATAGATAATTGAAGCAAAAATAAGCAGTTTACAAGGAACCATAAATCTGAGCCCAGCTTGTAGCCCATCACATTCAGAATACACAAATGACACAATTTCCTGATCAAAGAGCTATTTATATTTCATGAGTACGACACTCAATTTCTTGTTGCAGTACGCAGCCCTTCCAGATGCTTGGGCAGATGTTTGATGGAAGCGAATTGCAAGTCAGCTAAGTTGAACTATGATTGTCATGGATATATAGAACACTTATTTGAATATCCATCATTTAAAGCAGCTAAACACGTATCAAGCAGCTTTGTCTAAGTTAACTCCATGCATAGCCTTACACTGCTAAATCTTAATTAAAAATGCTGTGCTCTCTTCAAACTTTTGCTTGCTCAGAAGGTCATTGAGAGGGCGGTGGCGGGTCAGCTGCAACAGTTCTTAGACGACACAGCTGGACTTGATCCCTTCCAGTCCGGCTTCCGTATTGGGCATGGGACGGAGACCGTGCTTGTCTCCATTACAGAACTTCACTGCCAGTTGGACCGTGGTGGGTCAGCGCTGCTGGTGTTGTTAGATCTCACAGCAGCCTTTGACATGGTAGATCACACATTACTGACCCACCGTTTAGCCGCGATGGGAGTTAGGGGGACTGCCCTTAAATGGGTGGCCTCCTTTCTTCAAGACCGGGGACGAGGGGAGGGGGGGGGGGTGGCTTCTGGGAGACTCCCATTAAGTTGTGGGGTTCCCCACGGAGCTATCCTCTCCCCTTTATTGTTTAATATCTATATGCGTCCACTTGCCCAACTGGTTTGTGATTTTGGTCTGGAGTGTCATCAGTACGCTGATGACACCCAGCTAGTGCTGAGAATGGATGGCAGGCCGGACACCGTACCTGATTGTTTCTGGAGAGATAGCACAGTGGTAACAACAGCTGTGAGGCAATCTGAAGGTTGCATGTTAGAATCCCGGGCTGGTTTGGACACCCAGCTGTGAGCCCTGTTCACTGTTCACCCAACAGTTCGAAAACAGCTCAACTGTGATTAGATAAAACTGGGAACCGCCAAGCGGGGAAGGATTATTTCAAATACTTGCAATGCCTTAATAAAGTAAGGTCGGCTGCCTGAAGGCTGTCCGTCATGAGGATGAAGCAACAGCACCCCCTTGTGACGTAATGACGCAATCACACCCTGTGATGCAGCCTGAAGAAAATCCTTCTAAAATTGTACTTGTCATATGTTGTATGTTGTATGTAATTGTATGTGGAACCGGCAGGGACTGTCTGCCATATGTGTGATGTAATCCGCTCTGAGCCCCCTTCGGGGTGAGAAGAGCGGAATATAAATAAAAGTGTAAGTGTATCAATGCCTTGAAGCTGTGACTGGATGGCTGCGTTACAGCCGGTTGAAGGTGAAACCATTGAAGATGGAGATCCTTTGGCTGGGTCGTCCTGGTATTGGTGAGTGCCGGTTGCCTACCCTGGATGGCGAGCAGTTAAGCCCGTTGTCTTTGGGAAAAAGCCTGGGGGTCCAATTGGACCCACTGCTATCGATGGAGACACAAATCTCCACAGTTAGCAGAACAGCATTTCTCCATCTTCGACAAGCTAGGCGACTGGCTCCTTACCTATCCAGGAATGACCTAGCCATGGTGAACCAGGTGACGGTCATCTCGAGGTTAGAATACTGTAACGCCCTTTACATTGGCCTTCCCTTGTCGACAATCCGGAAACTCAAGCTGGTGCAAAATGCTGCCGTTCGACTGCTGGTGGGAGCATCGGCGAGAGAGCACATCACCCCAATCCTACAGCAATTGCACTGGCTGCCAATTGAGTACTGGGTTGTCTTCAAGGTGCTGGTTTTGACCTTTAAGGCCTTGTATGGTCTAGGGCAGGGGTGCCCACACTTTTTCATCATGCGAGCTACTATGTGAACAATCAAGTTGAAAAGATCACCTGTTGTGCATGTGAGCGTGAGCGCGCATGTGCGCGCGCATGCTCCTATTGCAGCCTTCCGTTTGCGCGGGGCTTCTTTCTTGCCTGCCCATGAACTCGCTGCCGCGCGCACCCGGGAAGGGGATCCTCCTTGCCTGCGCGTGCACTCACTCTTAAAGTCTTCGTTGCCTTCCTCCTTCCTGCTGCGTGCTTTTGCGAAGCAGGAAGTCCCCATCCCGTCCTGCTTCTTGCATGCACAGCAGACCCCTCCCACGCACGCAGCAGGAGGGTATTTATAGGCGCACCTGCCAGTGCTCCGGCCAGATATGCCCCCCAGCAGCAACCAATGGGCGGTCATGTCACCACACCGTGCGTGGCAATACGAGCGCCAGGGCCCGCCCACTAAAGCCTCATTTTGGCAAAAGAAGCCCCGCAAAGGCAGTGGCGGGAGCGCACGTGCACGCGCATGGCAGGAGCGCGCCATCCGGCTGGTGAGGCCCAAAGATCACCTGGAAGAGGGCGGAAGATCACCTAGGTGCTCCCGATCACCATAATGAGCACCCCTGGTCTAGGGCCAGTGTGCCTGAGGGACCGCCTCACCCCATATGTTCCCCCGAGATCTCTGCACTCAGAAGAACAAAACCTTCTGACGATTCCCTCAGTTCGTTCCTGTCGCCTTTCAGTGACAAGACAACGAGCCTCCTCCGTGGTAGCGCCAACTTTATGGAACGCGTTACCAGATGGAGTTCGCGCTATGACAGAGTTAGCCCCCTTCCGGAGGGCCTGCAAGATGACCCTCTTTAAGCAGGCCTTCAATTTAAGTGCTTCCTGACAAGTCTGTTTTGCCCTGTGTTTTTAGATGTTTTATCTGCATTTTAATCTGTTGTCTTATGTAAACCGCCCCGAACCTGCAGGGAGGAGCCGTATATAAAAGGGAACAATTATAAAAACATATTAACAAGAAATGGAGGTAGTCAGCCAGCAGCGGGAGGGGGGCTTTCCAGTGTTTTGCATTGAGTGTCACATGTATGACTATCTGCCTGCTGGGCAGAAGTCTTGGGTGTGCATTCGCTGCAGTGAGCTCCTCGCTCTCAGGGAACGTGTTCTTTCCCTTGAAGCCAAGGTAGCAGACCTGGAGAAGCACAGAGAGGAAGTGAGGCAGGAGGAAGAGATCTCCAGGGATGAAACAGGAGCATCCCACTCCGTTCTGAGCAGCCCTCCAGCTGCTTTGGAAAATGGGGGTCTTGGGCAGGGAGGACATCAGTCTGAGGAAGAGGGACCGGCTCCCTTAGCTGGGACCCCTTCCTCGGAGGATGTGCCCATCTCCTCTTGCACTTGCACTTCACAACGGGTGGTAGGAGGGGGTCTTCTAGTAGTCGGCGATTCGCTGGTCAGGAACATAGAAAGCTGGGTTTGTGATGGATGTGATGACCGCATGGTAAATTGCCTGCCTGGTGCAAAGGTTGCGGACATCACAAGGCATCTAGACAGGCTGGTAGATAGTGCTGGGGTGGAGCCAGCAGTCGTGGTACACGTCGGTACCAATGACATTGGGAAGGCCAAACGGATGGTCCTGGAAGCCAAATTTAGGTTGCTAGGTAGAAGATTAAGGTCCAGGACCTCAAAGGTAGCATTCCCGAAAAAGCTTTTAAACTGATTCCTAGGGGAAAGTCGACAGGAGCTGTGCAGCTTCCGGTTCGAGAGGGTGAAACGCCAAGTATGGAGGATGAAATTTACGCACAAATGGCTGAGTCAACAGAAAAGATAGAAAGTAGTCAAGAGGTAGGACATGGTAGGCCTTCTACAAATTCTCATAAACAGCCAAAGTTGAAAGGGCATCAGAGCAATAAATATAAATGTCTGTACGCAAACGCTAGAAGCCTTCGAACAAAAATAGGGGAGCTGGAATGTTTGGCAAAAGAAAAAATATTGATATTATTGGCATAACAGAAACCTGGTGGACAGAGGAAAATAACTGGGACACAAAAATTCCAGGTTATAAACTGTATAGGAAAGACAGGAGAGGGAAAAACGGCGGCGGTGTGGCCCTGTACATAAATGAAGAGCTAGAATCTCATGAATTAGAATTTCAAGAAAATTCAAACTCACCTACAGAAACATTGTGGGTAAAAATCCCAGGACAAAAACGAATCTAGCATTAGGGATCTGCTATCGCCCTCCCAACCAAACTCCAGAGGCAGACTGCTATCTGGAAAATGAAATTAAACAGGCCTCAAAAAGCAATAAATTAGTCATAATGGGGGACTTCAACTATCCCCGAATAGATTGGCCAAATTCTTGTTCTACGATGAAAGAGAGACAAGGTTCTCGACATGCTAGCCGATTATTCCCTTGAGCAGATGGTCATGGAACCAACCAGGGAAAGGGGATCCTGGACTTGGTGCTAACTAATGAACAAGATCTCGTTCAAGATGTCCTTGTAACTGAGCCCATAGGTACCAGTGACCACAACACAATAACCTTCAACTTAAGTTTGATAGCAAACTGTCAGTGAAAACTAACACAGAGACCTTAAATTTTCACAAAGGGAATTTCACCAAAATGAGAAAAATAGTAAAGAACAAACTAAAAGGAACAGTAAATAAAATAAAATCCCTCCAGAATGCTTGGAAACTGTTTAAAAATACTTTAAAACAAGCCGAACTAAAATGCATTCCTAAAATAAGAAAGAGGCCGGGAAAGTCCAAGAGGACATCGGTATGGCTTACAAATGAAGTAAAAGATGTGATTGGAAAGAAGAAAAACTCATTTAAGAAATGGAAGGCTCTTCCTACTGAGGAGAACAGAAAGGAACACAAGCTCTGGCAAACTAAATGCAAAGCAACCGTCAGGAAAGCCAAGAGAGATTTTGAGGCACATATAGCTAAGAATATTTAAAAAAATAGCAAAACTTCTTTAAGTACATCAGAAGTAGAAACCCAACTAGAAAAGCAGTTGGGCCACTTGACGAAAATGGTAAGAAAGGGACAATAAGTGAAGACAAGGAGATTGCTGAGCGGCTAAACGACTTCTTTGCCTCCGTTTTCACACAGGAGGACAGACAACATATGCCTGTAGCTGAGTCAGTTTTTTCAGGGAGGGAATTAAATGAATTAAACCAGATAGAGATAAACAAGGAAGATGTTCTCACATGCCTTACTAAACTAAATGTCAATAAATCACCAGGGCCAGATGGCATCCACCCCAGAGTTCTTAAGGAACTCAAGTGTGAAATTGCTGAAATTCTGGCCAAAATATATAACCTTTCTCTAAGATCAGGCACTGTACCCGAGGACTGGAGGGAGGCAAATGTAACTCCGATCTTCAAGAAAGGATCCAGGGGTGACCCAGGAAATTATAGGCCAGTTAGTCTAACCTCAGTTCCAGGCAAAGTGATGGAAACCATTATTAAAGAAAAAATTACTAAGCACATAGAAGAACAGGCATTGCTGAAGGAAAATCAACATGGTTTCTGCAAAGGCAAATCATGTCTTACTAACTTGATAGAATTCTTTGAGGGTGTAAATAAACACATAGATAAAGGGGACCCAGTCGATATTGTTTACCTTGACTTTCAAAAGGCTTTTGACAAAGTCCTCACCAAAGGCTCTAAATAAGCTCTTCAGCCATGGAATCAGGGGACAGGTCTTGTCCTGGATTGGAACCTGGCTAAACTGTAGGAAACAAAGGGAGGTAATAAACGTACAATTCACTGCGTGGAAAGAGGAGAGAAGTGGCGTACCCCAAGGTTCAGTTTTGGGTCCGTTACTTTTCAATTTATTCATTAATGACCTGGATGTAGGATTGAATTCTGAGGTAGCAAAGTTTGCAGACGACACTACATTGTTCAGGGTAGTTAAAAATGAATCTGATTGTAAAGAGCTCCAGAAAGATCTCTCAAATTGAGTGAATGGGCAACAAAGTGGCAAATGCATTTTAACCTAAACAAGTGTAAAGTCATGCACATCGGGGCAAAGAACCCCAACTACACCTACCAATTGATGGGGTCAAAGCTTTCTGAGACAAACCAGGAAAGGGATCTTGGGGTTTTGGTGGACAGCTCAATGAAGATGTCAACCCAGTGCGCAGCAGCAGCAGCAAAAGCAAATTCTATGCTTGGCATGATCAGGAAGGGAATCGAAAATAGGTCGGCAAATGTTGTATTGCCTCTCTACAAATCTATGGTAAGGCCACATTTGGAGTACTGTGTACAATTCTGGTCTCCGCACCTTAAGAAGGATATAACGGAACTGGAAAAGGTACAAAGAAGGGCAACAAAAATGATCCAAGGGATGGAGCAGCTCCCTTATGAAATCAGGTTGCAACGCCTTGGTCTTTTCAGCCTTGAAAGACGGCGTTTAAGAGGTGACTTGATCGAAGTGTATAAAATCATGCATGGGATAGAAAAGGTAAATAAAGAAAAATATTTTCTCTGTCACCCAACACTAGGACTAGGGGCACTCCTGAAGCTCCAAGGTAGGAAAGTTAGGACTAATAAAGGGAAATATTTCTTCACCCAGAGGGTCATTGGGTTATGGAACTCACTTTCAGAAGAGGTTGTGACAGCTGTCAGCCTGGACAGCTTCAAGGCAGGATTAGACAGATTCATGGATACCAAGGGAATCAGTAGTTACTGAAATGGACATCCAAGTGCCACCTCTGTGTTGATGGAGGCAGGCAGGATTTCCCCCGGGTACTGGTTGTGGGGGGTCAGGAGCAGGTGAGGGTTTTGCCCTCCTTTCTGCTAGAGATCCCTGTGTACAACTAGTGGGCCACTGTGTGACACAGAATGCTGGACTAGATGGGCTGAGGCCCGATTCAGCATGGCTCTTCTTATGTTCTTATGTTCTTAACAATAAATAAATAAAAAATAAAAAATAAAAATGTGAAGAAACAGTGTCATCGAAAGGAAAAGGGAAGAAACTGTGGGATGTTTTCCAGGATATAATTGGTATTCTCGTGGAATTAGTCACTTAGCTGCAAGTAACAAATAAGCTCCTTGGGCAATAAAATACAATTTTTCCAATACTTTTAAAATCTTCTGCATTTTAACCTCCTAGCGGACCCTTAAGCCAAGCCATTCACAACCATTTTAGAAGTGGCAAAGTATAAATAAAACATTATCATTAATTCAGCATTGCATTCCATTAAAATGGGGATGAAAACAGAACAAGTAGAATGTAATTTAACTGGCTAATATATTCCAACCCATAAATAACTGTTGGCATGTAAATGGTCTAACTTGTTTTTGGTAATATTCCCTCGCTTGCTGCATTCCTATAGGGAAGAAAATCTTAGGACCAAGTGTTTAGCACTGATAACAGTTGACTTCATTTCGTTCCGGCAGAGAAATCTAACTCAAGGGCTTGCCCGTTGGGCCCTTTCCCTAGTTCCATCCATATTGCATACCGAATACAATTTGAGGTTCTGTACCTGGTGGCTCCTATTCCTTTACACATCGACAGGGACAGAATGCTGGAATATGACTTAAACAAATGAAATTTTATTTATTTATTATTTCGATTTCCTCTCCATTGGCGCCCCCTTGCAGTGGGGTACGGCAGACCTCAACGGAGAAGATGACATATATATACGCTATTGTACTGATGGTAGCTGCTTTTTGCTGACGATGCTGCCCTCGTCGCCCATTCAGAAGCAGCCCTGCAGCACCTCACATTCTGCTTTGCAGCAGCTGCAGAGCTGTTTGGACTGGAAGTCAGCCTGAAGAAAAGGGAAGTCCTCTACCAGTCCGCACCACAGGAAGAACACCATAATTCCCAAGTCAGTATAGGCACATCTGTGCTTAAGTCAGTTCAGCAGTTCACCTCCCTGGGAAGCATCATCTCTTCAGACGCCAAGATTGAAAAAGACATAGATCACAGATTAGCAAAGGCATAGAGTGCATTTGGAAGGCTTCACAGAAGAGTCTGGAGCAACAAGCACGTGAGGCAAAGCACCAAAATCAGTGTGTACAGAGCTATCGTACTGTCTATTCTCCTGTATGGGTCTGAAACATGGCTCACCTATCGCCAACACCTACGACTCCTCGAACACTTTCATCAGCGCTGTCTTCGCACAATCCTAAATATACACTGGACCGACTATGTGACTAATGTTGCTGTCCTTGAGCAAGCAGGGATCACAAGCATTGAGGCCAAGCTATTGAGAACACGGCTGCGCTGGGCAGGGCACGTCTCTAGGATGGAGGACCACCGCCTCCCAAAGATACTACTCTACGGTGAACTCGCCATGGGTCAGCGCAAGAGAAGCGGCCCCAAAAAGAGGTATAAGGACTCCCTGAAACAGGATCTCAAGCTCGGCCAGATTGATCACCAACAATGGTCCACCCTGGCCTCACATCGGGAGGCGTGGAGACGCACTATCCACAATGCTGCAGCCTCTTTCGAGAAGACACGCCAGATGGGTCTCGAAGAGAAACGACAACGCAGAAAGAACCGCAACTTGGAAACAATATCACCCAAGGAGACTTTCTGCTGTGCTTTCTGCAACCGGACTTGCCTATCTCAGATTGGCCTTTTTAGTCATCAACACGCTTGTAAAAAGCGTGGGATGAGTCTTTCCTAAGAATCTTCGTTTGCGAAGTAATGCCTAGATGTATGCCTTTAACGTATGTATGTATATTTATATATAGATTTATATTCTGCTTTTCTACCTCAAACCATCCAGGTGTAAGGAAGTAAAAAAAATAGGGCAAATATGGTCAAGCTCCAAGAATACTGTTTGTATGCGATGAAAAATATATTGCTCTTACACTTGCTTGAAAGCCCTAATTGGTTCTCATTAAGGCTAAGAGCTATAACTAAACAGTTGCCTGTTGTTGCTACTTTTAATATACCCTGTCTGTTCATAGCAAGAACATTGACAATCCCCCATAATTGGGTTTAACCATTTATAATTAGTGCATTTTGTCTGAGGAGCTTCTGGCATGTATGTATTAAGATCTGTCATGTAATTCAAAACAAACGGAATCATCGGATGCCTGAGTGAGATGGGGCGCAGAGGGAAAGAGGGGTTACGCCAAATCCAGGCATGACGGACATAGTCCAGAAATAACCTTTAGAAGTGCTACTGCCTCAACACAAAGGTATTTTCAAAATAGTACAAGGACATTTCAATGGAGTCAAAACAATGCTGATGAAAATGCAACACATCTATATTTATAACTACCGTGTTTCCCCGATAGTAAGACACCCCCGTTTGTAAGACGTATCGGGGGTGTCAGGGGGGTCGGCTAATGTAAGCCGTACCCCGAAAGTAAGCCGTACCCTGAAGGTCCATGCGAAGGGAGGGGGAAAGAAGGAGCAAGAGGCGGGGCGAAGCGGCGTCGCGTCAGAGGCCTGGCTGTGACGCGGCGCCCCTTAGCGCCACCTCTTGCTCCTTCTCCTTTCCCCCTCCCTTCGTTCACTCGACTGGGAAAGAAGGAGCAAGAGGCGGGGCGAAGCGGCATTGCGTCAGAGGGCAGGCAAGAGGCGTGCCGCGCAAGAGGCGTGCCACGGTCGGCCTGTGTGGCCGGGCTGTGCGGTGGCGGCGGCGTCGCGGCGGGCGCACCTCACAGGTACCGTCACCCCTCACAGGTACCGTTGCCCTACTGGGTGAAGAATTCTTTCGGGGTATGTCCAATATAAGACGTACCCCGAAAGTAAGACGTAGTGGGGCTTTTGGGGGTAAAAAGAAAGTAAGACATCGTCTTACTTTCGGGGAAACACGGTAGCTGTACCCGGCAAGCGTTGCTGTGCCCTATTTAGGAGATGCAAGAAAGTCTGAGTATGTAAGGGTTGGAAGTGATGTGACTTATGGTGTTGGTGGGGTCATGGCTGTGTCGTTGTGGGTTGGTCTGGTGGGTGGGATGTTGAAGTCTTGTGGAGTTGTGTGTGTTGTGTGTGAGTTGTGTAGTGGGTCTGTAGAGGTAGGCATTGCAAATTGTGTTGTTTGGTGGTAGTTAAGTGAGTGTATTTTGTTGTGGGTGTCTTTGGCGGTGCCGAAGGGCAGCGGGAAGGCGGCAGCAGCGACCCCGGTCCTTTTCTCTTCACCCTCTGCCATCTGGAGGGCAGTAGCCACGAGGCCAGCATCCCCACACCTCGTTCTTCTTCACCCTCCGTCCTCCGGAGGGCAGGCTCAGGGGCGCAGAAGTTTCTCGGAGTACCCAGGAGGTCTCAGTGTGGTAGCCGCTGCTCCGTGGCGGCCGCCATCTTTCCTGCCGGCACTTCCGGCCAGGAGGGGGCGGGACCTCTGGTCTGCATTCTTTGGGTGTCAGTTTCCGGCTGGACCCTTTTCCTGACGGATTGACTTCCATCGGAGCCTTTTCGGCCGGACTGGAAACGGTTCGGCCGCCATGTTTTTTTGTAGTTTTTTGGGGTATTTTCAGTGTTGCTTCCCCGGAGAGCCCCAGAAGCGACCAAAGCAGCGGAGAGCAGCCGCGGGTCCCCCAGCGATGGATGCAAAGGGATGCGGAGGAGGAGGAAAGGTTACGATCCTTCCCCCCCGCTGCTCTTTCTTCCTCCTCCGCCTTGTCCTCCTCCTCCTTGCCGGCTCCGTTGCCGCCAGTTCCCGCCCCCGCCGGGATCGGGCAAGAATCGGCGGTGAGGTAGCAAAGGAGGGCGAGGAGGCGGCAGGATGGAGGAGGAATTGGTGAGCGAGTGCCCTCAGTTTGCGAGTGCTGAGGGCGAGAGGTTGGGGTTGTGGGGTGGTCTGATTGTGTGTTAATGAGGCTTTCCCCCCTTCCCTCCCCTCCCCTCGCGGGGGAAGGAGGCCGCTGGCATTCACCAAGCGCCCCTATGCTTGGTGTCAATGGCCATTTTTGGGGGGTCGTGTTTAGGGGTCTTCCGAGGTATCTAGGGCAGATTTTTTGTGCCCTGTAGGTACCTCGGGGTATGGTGGAATGTGTTGGGGGGGTTAGTGGTTAGTGGGGCGTATAGTTTGTCTGCCTATATGCGACATTGCACGGACCTTCTCTTTTTATATGTATAGACTAGCTTAGTTACCCAGCGATGCCTGGGTTAGATGTTTTATAAGGTACACATTAGAAATCATCATTATTTGGTTTTGGATTTTAAGAATGGACCCATTAGAAAATGCGTAAGTATGTGCTTTGTCAATCCTCCCAAACCTTGTCAAAGAGTAGGTAGTTCTTCACAAAGGGAAAAAAAGGGCAAAAACGGGGGAAAGGTTAAAAAAAGACTAAAGATATTTCAATAATCACTTTAATATATTGTTCTAAATTTCGTTTTTGTGGTAGTGAGAGTGAAACGGAAAATACGTTAAATGTGGAAGTTCCACTTGAACATAATGTCTCCAAAATAAACGCTGCAAAAATACTTTTTCAATCAAATCATTTGTAATCCGTATTTAGAGAAGCATTTGCGGGTGTAGCAGGTCAACGGTCAAAAGGTCCAGCCGTTTCACCAATTCTTTCGGCTTCTTCGGGACCTGACGATTATAATCCGCTATAAGTAATCCAGTTTCAATGGTCCGGTATATCTAACAAAATAATACATAACATCTTATAGTTATATAAACCAATCCATGAGGCCCGTTTAAAGAACTAATCCAAGAAGGCTGAACATAGACCATATAAATACATATCTATCTATCTATCTATCTATCTATATATCTATATATATATATGTCACTATCATCGGTGGACACAGCCATTCATTCCAAATCCTCGGACAACACAAAAGAAAAGGTACAGAGTTTAAATTCTGGTGTATCATTAACAGGTGATCCCTAGATCAGTAATTCATTGATTGATAATCGATCATTCAACCCTTGGGGCATTTCTGTATGTAAATTTGTTATTTATTTATTTATTTATTATTCGGGCTTCTATGCCGCCGACTCCCTGAGGCTCGCGGCGGCTTACAGGAGCCGAAGGGCACAGTAAAATACAGGCAATAAGCAGTTAAAAACAATTAAAAACAACAGCAGTACAGTAATTAATAACACAGTTAAAACAATGAACAGCACATCATCCTCAGAAGAACGAATAGATGGCGGGGCATGGGCAGGACTTACTCACCAAAGGCCTGCTTAAACAGGTATGTTTTACAGGCCCGTCTAAACGGGAGCAAGTCCTTCATAGCCCGAGTTCCGGCCGGGAGGGCGTTCCACAGCGTAGGTGCTATGACAGAGAACGCCCTCCGGCGGGTAGCAGTCAGCCTTGCGAGTTTAGCTGAAGGTATCTCCAGGAGGTTGGAGTCCTCAGACCGAAGTGATCTCGGAGGGCAATATGGGGTGAGACGGTCCCTCAAATACGCTGGCCCCAGGCCGTGTAAGGCCTTAAAGGTGAGGACCAACACTTTGAAGGTGATCCGATGCTCAATTGGCAGCCAGTGCAGATCCTGCAAAACAGGTGTTATGTGGGAGCCAGCTGGCGTGCCAGACAGGAGCCGGGCGGCAGTGTTTTGCACTAGCCTGAGCTTCCGGGTCACCGACAGAGGAAGGCCAACGTAGAGCGCTATCCAGAAACATTCACGTTGGAGTAATTGCTGTTTGATATCCCTATGTGGGAGGGGATTGATTCTTTCAAGAACCAAAACCTTGAAATCCTCATGCTGATGGAATTGTTTAAAGTGAGAGTACAGTAAGGACGATTCGTTGTGAGTTCTAAATCTGAAATGATGTTCATGCACACGCGTGCGCAATTTACGGCTCGTTTCTCCAATATAATATTTAGAACAATTACACATTATGCAGTAAATAATATTCCTCGATCCGCACGTGGCCCAGGATTTGGGACAAAAGGTGTATTTCTTTAAAGAGTCCATAATGAACGATTGTGTGGAGATATGTTTGCAGACCGAACAATGTCCGCATGGGCTCGTATGAAGTCTAGTGTTGTCAATTTGTGTAGGAATTCTGTGTTCTGCATGTGCAAGTAATTGTCTAAGATTTTGTGTTTTTTATGAGCTATCATAGGGGAGTGTTCCAAGCCGGGGATCGAGCTTACAATTGGCCAATATTTGCGGACAATCTTATTTAAGAGATTCGAGTGAGGGGTGTATGTTAAAGGCCATATAATTCTCTCCGGAGCTGTTTTGGGATGGGTGGTAAAGAGATCAGATCTGGGGATCTTCTGAATTTTAACAAAGGCCTTCTGTAGAACCGGATTAGGGTATCCCTGTTCCTTTAACTGGGATGAGAGGGGAGAGGCTGATGCTATGAAATCTGATTCACGGGACGAGTTCTGTTTGAGTCGAATCATCTGGGAGAAAGGAAGGTTTTTACGGAGTGAATGTGTGTGATGAGAATGATAATGAAGCTGGTGGGCTTGGTGAAAATCTTAGCCTTTAACCTCCCAAACCTTGCCAGCAGTTAAAGTTGGTCATGGTGGATATATATGTGCCAAGTGTGCATCACTGAGCAAATTAATATGCCAAAGTAGTTTCATGTATCAAAATAATTGGGCTGACTTCAGGTACTATACCTAGGTAATCTTGATGTAAATCCTGATGTTTTAAACTGTTTTTATTGTGTTTGTATTTTATTGTGTTTTTACCATATGTGAGTCGCCCCAAGCCACACGGGAGTGGCGACAAACAAATCGAAATAAATAAATAAATAGGTAGTGTGGAAGATATGGAACATAATTTCCTACTCTTCTGTAGGCATAAAATATAATGGGTCATCTTTCAGTGTAGCTTCCTTTTCGGGGTCTGCTACTTGCTTCTAAGCAAAAAGTTCTGGCTTTTTTCCTCGCAGGTCAAGCTGCTACTGGCTGTGAATGTAACTTTTCTAGTCAATCCCAACTGTAAATTTAAATTAACCTAGACCAGGGCTGTCCAACTTCTACCGGCCCAGGGGCCTGAATTCCAGTCACTGATGACCTGGGGGGCCGTAGGGTCTGCCCCCGCCCCTGGCTCTGCCCTGGCCCCACCCCCTCCCCGCCCCCAGCTTCGCCCTCTTCCCCAGCTCTGCCCCCGCCCCACCCCCACCCCGCCCCCGCCCCTGCATGCATACAGTCAAATATAATCTTTACTGAGATAAAATGCAGGATAAGATATTAAATTATTTTAATTTAATATTAAATATATTTAATTCCATCCTCCCTCTCCCCTTATTTTAATTTAATGTTAAATATATTTAATTCCATCCTCCCTCTCCCTTTATTTTTATTTAATATTAAATATATTTAATTCCATCCTCCCTCCCCCTTATTTTAATATAATATTAAATATATTTAATTCCATCCTCCCCCTTATTTTAATTTAATATTAAATATATTTAATTCCATCCTCCCCTCTCCCCTTATTTTAATGTAATATTAAATATATTTAATTCCATCCTCCCCTCCCCCCTTAATGTATCCCATCTCCCCTTATTTCATCTTTAAATATATTTTTAGTTTTATATTTAATACATGAGGGGAGATGGGGGGAGGGAATGAGGAGCCCCCTGCTTCAGCCTACCTTTTCCAAACGCGCAGGATCCAGGAGTACCCGGACGACGAGAGAGGCGACGACCGACTGAGTCGAAGAAGGTCGTAATCGCGTCTGTGGGCCTCAGCGATCCAGTAGTAGAGTAGCCGAAGAGTATCGCGAGAATACGCAATCCACACGGGATTTCGCTGTCAACGCCGGCGTGATCTCGCGTTGACAGCGAAATCCGTGTGGACTGCGTATTCTCGCGATACTTGCTCCGAACCCGGAAGTAGGTATTTTTTTTATTTTTTTTATTTTTCAATTTTTATTTTTTTATTAAAAAGCTTAGGGGGCCGGAGGGAAGGGGCTGGGAGGCCGTATACGGCCCCCCGGGCCACCAGTTGGACAGCCCTGACCTAGACCATTGTCATACTAAACAAAGAAACTGACTTTTCTTGTATTAAAACTGTTGCCCTTCCGAGAGCAGTTCTGGCCTCATTCCCTATAAAACAAAAGGAAGGAGAAAAGGAGGAGGGGAAAAGCGTACAATGTAAACAGGGGAACCTTCAAGGAATGAAATCAACCAGAGAGGCAAACTGTGTGAGTCACATTGGTAACCGCAGAGCAATAAATAAAACAAACTCCTAAAAGGTCGGATTTGCCACGCAGAGCCATTACGCATCAAAATAAACAAGGAAAGCAAAACTGAATATGAAGGCTCCTAAAAATAGCAAACAAAGTTTTTCTACGCAAAGAGAGCAGGGTCGTTGTACGTTATAGAAGCGCCACTTGTTATTTTGCTCCATGTGACATTCAAATATAGAAAAAATGCAATTGAACTTTGACTGAGCCCACAATTAAAGAGACACCAATAAACCGAAATAGTAAAGGCCCATTTCAACCAATAGCAGTTGATTACTTCCATGTCAGTTGAATGGTGGGTACTAAAGCCATGACGTAAAATCCTGAACCTATTCTAAGTGTAAACTAAAGCACAAAGCTGATTTAGGGTTTCTCTGACGTGGAAGCTGCTACTAGAAGCAAGAAATGCCATGCTTTCTGTGCCACGACCCTGATCACCGGTATTACAGGGACAAGAGAGACGGGATGGACGGGATGAAATGTTCCAAGTGGGATTTTTTCTCTTTCTTTCAAAGGCTTTAAATTGCATCCATGCTGCCAAGTTGGTATAGCAGGTATGTCAAGAATTGTCTGTGCCAATGACATGTGGCTCTCTGGGGTCATTGTTGTGACCCCTGATGCCTTTACATTGGTTAAGAAAAATAATAACCAAGAAAAATGGAGAACTACTCTGTGGAAACCTGTAGATCAGGGGTGGGCAACCTCCGGCCCGGCAGCCGGTTCTGTGCGGCCTGGGAGAAGGGTGTCGGGGCGGGGCCAAGAGGAAGGGGTGCCGCTGCCGCTATCCGATTGCGGGCTCTGTTGGGCCTGTGTTGGCAGACGGGCGGAGGAGCGGCGGCTTTGGAGTGCTCGTCATCCTGCGTCACTCACAGGATACACACACCACACGCCCTCTCACCTCGCCCTCTCGCCTCGCCTCACCCTCTCACCTCGCCCACGTTCCCTTTCTCCCTCTCGCCCACTCTGGCTCTTCCGGGAGAGCCGGAGTGGGTGGGAGGGCGTGCGGGCGAGAGGGCGGGCTGGACAGAGGAAGTGGCAAGCGAGCGAGGCAGGCAGGCAAGCAGAGGGAGGGAGGGGGAGAAGAGGAGGAGGCCAGGGAGGAAGGAAGGGAGCAAGGACTGCTGCTGCCGCCGAGCATCCTCAATAAGTGAACTATACATCCCAGCAACTCCAACTCCCAAATGACTATTTTCCCCAAATTTCCTCAGTGTTCACATTTGGGCATATTGAGGATTCGTGCCAAGTTTGGTCCTGAGTTTCCCATCCTTTCAATGGGGTTTGATCTCTTCCTTTTCCGTCACGAATCTCAAAGGCTCGCTGTCAGGAGGTTTTTAGAAAGGTGGGAACAGGAAGTCTTCTAGAGGGAAGGGACCCAGGGCCATCCAGCCCAACCCCCAGGGATACACAATCAAAGCACCCCCCGACTGATGGCCATCAAGCCTCTGCATAAAACTCTCCAGAGAAGGGGACGACAAGGAAGCATTGTTTTATTTTAGTGGTTTTTATTATTATTGTATAATTTTATAATAATAATATAATAATATAATAAATAATATAATAATGTTATATTATATTATAATTTCAATATATTATAATGTCTATATATATACTATAATATAATAATTATGATATTAATACTAATAATATATGAATATTTCTTGATATATTAATATGTTAATATTAATGATGTGTAATATATAGTAAATATAGTAAGTGAATAAATAAATAAATTATGTTGATTAGCATGTAGTTCCGCCTTCAGATGCGGCCCTCCATAATATTTTTTGGCTCTCGTGTGGCCCCTTGGAAAAAGGAATTGCCCACCCCTGCTGTAGATGCATCATTCTCAGCTCAAATCATAGTGCTTTATTTCAGCCCCCAAACCACCATGCCGGAAGCAATTTTCTAGAAGAAAATTGCCAGAAGTAGTTTTTTGATTATTTCTGTTTTTTTTGTTTGTTTGTTTGTTTGGGGTTTTTTTTTTCCAACCAGGCATGTGGCTTGTATGTGATGGAGGGAGGGGGAGTGGGTTAGGCCTGCAGCCTTCCACGGCCACTTATCCAAGAGATACAGGATTCCATTCCAAAATAATTTGCAAATGATGCTGCCGACACATGAAGCATTGTTAAAAGCCTTTTTATAAAAGGAAAAGCTGTTACAGCCACTCTAACTCTCAGAATAGTTCAGTCCCTGAACCTCTAAACTATTAAATGTCTTCCTCTATTTGCCATCTGTAAACTGAAGAGACAACTTTGGTTCGATGTTAATTTAGCTGTTAGTGGTGCAAGAAGTCTTTCAGCAAGATATAGTTGTAGTTACTAGGGGTGGTTGATCCATAAAAAATTGATTCTAAACTCGTTGGGGGGGGGGGGAGAGATTTCTGTTGCTGGGTCATTATAGAAATTATTGCAAATTTTTAAAAATAAATTTCGTGATTGAAATGTAATTAATAACAATTTTTTGTTATTATTCCTTATGCCAGCTGGTTTGTCATCCACCCCTCCCTTCCTTCCCTTGCCAGATCAGATGCCATGCAGATATAACCCGGGATGGCATCTGATCTGGCGAGGGAAGGAAGGGAGGGGTGGATGGCTTGCATGCAGTCCTACAAAACACAGGAGGCAATGCACCAAGCATGCACTAAGATACTGAGTAAGCTGGCAGTATGGGTACAGGTATGCATGCATGCACTCACTCAGCCTGGATAAGTCCTAAAGCCCACTAACAACATGATAGAAGCAAGCTATATCAACAAATAATCAATTAGTGCAAATGAAGTTCACAGATACAGTATGAGCTTCTTATAACAGGAATATCAATCTCCTCAAAAATTGCTTCTCAGGGCCATTTACACACACATCATCATCATCAGAGTCCTGCAGTTCTGGCTGCTCCAAAGCGGGAGGAAAAGTGTGCGATCTTGTCCCAAACATAGCCGCAGACCCGAGCAATTGATGCCAGAAAAATGGATCCGTGATTGATTGCTTGGGTCTGCTGCTGTGTTTGGGACAAGGATTTGCCCAACTTCCGGGTTGGGCCCCCAGGGTCAAAAAAACTTTGAAATTAATTTTAAATACGAAAATTAACGGATTTCAAAATATTTTAAATTGGAGATATCCACCCCCAGTAGTTACGGCTAGGTCATAACTTAGCAAAAGGAAGAGAGTGCAGGAAAGTTTACATAAGATCATTGGAGGAAGGTTCCTGGGAATATGACCAGAAATATTTTCACACACCTGTAGAGCAGTGGTTCTCAACCTACCTAATGCCGTGACCCCTTAATACAATTTCTCATGTTGTGGTGACCCCCAACCATAACATTATTTTCATTGATACTTTATAAGTTGTTTCTGCTATGAATCATAATGTAAATATGTGATATGCAGGATATATTTTCATTAATTGAACCAAATTTGGCACACATACTCGATACGCCCAAATTTGAATACTGATGGGGTTGAGGGTCCAGTCCTTCCAGGCTCACACGCTTTCCCTCACCTGTGCATGTGCACCACACTGTTGTGTGCTGAGCACACCTGATCTCCCCTCTCCACGTGGAGTCTCAGAAACAGCCCTCCCCCTGGTTGAGAGGACAGCTGAGAGGCTGGCCAATTGTATCAGGAGGGGGGGGGATTTTGGTGGGTGGATTCACTATCTGTTTCCAAAGAGGAAGAAAAGGACAGGAGGAGAGATCTTCAGCCTTCTCTGCCAAAGGGGTTCCTAAGACTATCAGAAATATGTGTTTTCCGGTGGTCATTGGCGACCCCTCTGAAACCCCCCTCGCAACCCCGCTAGGGCTCCTGACCCCAGGTTAAGAAATGCTGCTGTAGAGGCTTAATAGTATTATCTGTGCAGATGTCATCCAGACATTTTGTTCTTCCTACAGCAACCTTTTGCTCATTATGATATATTAACATGAGTGGTGTTTGTGTAAACCAGGGGTGCCCACACTTTGTCAGCATACGAGCTACTTATAATAAAACAAAGTCAGAAAGATCTACCTACCTCCTCAAGGCTGGAGAGGGAAGGGGCGGGGGCGGCGCTTGGCGCAGCCTGGCTCCATCCCCCTCTGGCTTTGGAGCTCCCAGCAGCTTCTCCAGGCTTGAAGATGGCAATGCCAAGCCAGTGGTGACATAGCTAGCACAAGCCTAGCTTGGCACTGCCATCCTCAAGCCTGGAGAAGCTGCTGGGAGCTCCAAAGCCAGAACAGAGGGGGCGGGGCTTGGCACGGCCTGGCTCTGCCCCCTCTGGCTTCCACTCTACCGGCAGCTTCTCCAGGCTTGAGGATGGCAGCGCCAATCCAGCCTTGTGCTAGCTATGTCACCACTGGCTTGGCATTGCCATCCTCAAGCCTGGAGAAGCTGCTGGTAGAGAGGAAGCCAGAGGGGGTGTAGCCATGCTGTGCCAAGCCCTGCCCTCTCTCCTCTGGCTTTGGAGCTCCCTGGGCTCCAAAGTCAGAAAGATCTACCTACCAGGGCTGGAGAGGAAGGGGCGGGGCGGCGCTGGCAATGCACCCAAGCCAGTGATGGCATAGCTAGCACAAGCCCTGGCTTGGCCCTGCCCTCCTCAAGCCTGGAGAAGCTGCTGGGAGCTCCAAAGCCAGAGCAGAGGGGGCGGGGCTTGGCACGGCCTGGCTCCACCCCCTCTGGCTTCCTCTCTACCAGCAGCTCCTCCAGGCTTGAGGATGGCAATGCCAAGCCAGCGATGGCATAGCTAGCACAAGGCTGGCTTGGCCCTGCCCTCCTCAAGGCTGGAGCAGCTGCTGGGAGTGCCGAAGCCAGAGGGGAGAGGGCAGGGCTTGGCACAGCATGGCTCCACACTCTCTGGCTTCCTCTCTACCAGCAGCTTCTCCAGGCTTGAGGATGGCAATGCCGGGGAGATAGCACAGTGGTAACACAGCTGTGCTTGCAACCTGAGCGTTGCTGGTTCAATTCCCACCGAGCTGGCTTGGATGACCAGTAATAACAATATATGAGCCTAGTCCACTGCCCACCCAAGCAGTTCAAACACCAATGGGGACCATTATATAAATAATGGGGAAGGGCTTTTTACAGACCTACTTTCTGGCCGGCGAGGTGAATGCGGAAGAGGGAAATGCAGAAATGCAGAAGGCTCCCGTCATGAGGATGGAACAACAGCACCCCCTTGTGACGCAAAGACGCATAACAACAATGACGTAATTGGAGCAGTGACATCTGGATGACCACCCGCATGTCCCGTTACCCTGTGATGCAGCCAAGAAAGAACCCTTCTATAAAAACTGCACTGTACTGTCTATGTGTAACCTGTACTGCCTATGTGTAAAACTGTACGTCTCCGACAGGGATTGTCTGTCATGTGTATTGTAATCCGCACTGAGTTTCCTTCTACCAGAAGAGCGGAATAGAAATAAACAGTATTATTATTATTATTATTAATGCCAAGCCAGTGATGGCATAGCTAGCACAAGGCTGGCTTGGCCCTGCCCTCCTCAAGGCTAGAGCAGCTGCTGGGAGTGCCGAAGCCAGAGGGGGGAGGGCAGGGCTTGGCACAGCATGGCTCCACCCCCTCTGGCTTCCTCTCTATCAGCAGCTCCTCCAGGCTTGAGGATGGCAATGCCAAGCCAGTGGTGGCATAGCTAGCACAAGGCTGGCTTGGCCCTGCCCTCCTCAAGGCTGGAGCAGCTGCTGGGAGTGCCGAAGCCAGAGGGGAGAGGGCAGGGCTTGGCACAGCATGGCTCCACCCCCTCTGGCTTCCTCTCTACCAGCAGCTTCTCCAGGCTTGAGGATGGCAATGCCAAGCCAGTGGTGACATAGCTAGCACAAGGCTGGCTTGGCCCTGCCCTCCTCAAGGCTGGAGCAGCTGCTGGGAGTGCCGAAGCCAGAGGGGAGAGGGCAGGGCTTGGCACAGCATGGCTCCACCCCCTCTGGCTTCCTCTCTACCAGCAGCTCCTCCAGGCTTGAGGATGGCAATGCCAAGCCAGTGGTGACATAGCTAGCACAAGGCTGGCTTGGCCCTGCCCTCCTCAAGGCTGGAGCAGCTGCTGGGAGTGCCGAAGCCAGAGGGGAGAGGGCAGGGCTTGGCACAGCATGGCTCCACCCCCTCTGGCTTCCTCTCTCTCAGCAGCTCCTCCAGGCTTGAGGATGGCAATGCCAAGCCAGTGGTGACATAGCTAGCACAAGGCTGGCTTGGCCCTGCCCAGCACCCCATGCAGCTGGGATCGACCTCCTTCAGTCCCGGGATCGATAGTCTATAATGTTTCTTCCAATATGATTTAAGTTCTGAAATAATTTCTTATTCTCTCTAATCCATGTTTATCTTGAAAAAATTGGAAAAATGGAGCTGCTTTTAAAAACCTAGATTTACCCAAGGTACCCCCCCCCCCCACCCACCAACCCAAGAGAACTTGCCTGTATCCGGTTTTTCTTGTCAAGATTTGGCCAGGTGTAAGCTTCCCTGAGGACCAAAAAATGTGCCCACCCTCGATCTACTTGCACAGGATTTCACAATACGCTTCCTGGTCCTTCAAGGCAAGAGATCTAAATAGAGTGTCATAGAGTAAATTATCCGCTCTTTCCCCCTTGCAGTCAGCCCTACAATTTGAGAACATAACAATGGCTTCTTTATTATAGGTTAATGGAAACAGGAGAACCTCTTGCTATATTTAAGATAAGCCTTTGAAATGTTTTGAGTCCAAAGCTGAATATCAAGCATGCTTCTGGGTAGCAACTTCTCACTGCACATACTATAATTTTTGTGGTGATAACAAATGATAAGTTATACTTACCGGGGGGGCTCATTTGCAGATGGCTTGTGTTTTTCCTTATAGTGACTCAACATGCCAGAAAAAAAGCAGCAACCCCGTGTCTATAGCATACCAGCTGCATTTCCATGCAATTTCACAGGGACAGGGAGAGAGGTGTTCTGCTATATAGGCAACTGATCAGAGGAAATGTGGCTTCCACCACATTCCACTTCAGCTGGGAATTCTTATTTATTTGCTATGCTTCTATATTTATTTATTAGCTTGGGGACCCAGCCCTGCCCAGGTTATTTGAGAAAGGCATTGGTCCTTATCAGATGTTTACGTGGCTCGCAGTGGTCTCAGGAAGTTAACGAAGGTACTGCAAGTCCCATCGGTCATGGTCCATCCCCCTCCCAAGAGCACCAGGATCTAGAGTGGGTCATGTGGGCTCTGTGTGCCACGTTTGGTCTTGATCATTCATTGGATGAGGGTCGCTGCGGTCTTGGAAGGTGAGTGAAGGTCCCATCATCCATGGTCCATCCTCCTTCAAGTCCCATCATACATCATACATGGTCTGCCCTCCTCCAAACTGCACCAGGATGTAAAGTGGGTCATGGAGGCTCTGTGTGCCAAGTTTGATCTTCATCAGTCAGTGGATGAGGGTTGCAGCAGTCTGGGGAAGTGATTGGAGGTACTTAAAGTCCCATCATCCATGGTCAGCCTTCCTTCAAACTGCACCAGAGTGGGTCTTGGGGGTTTTGTGTGCCAAGTTTGGTCTTTTTCTGTCATTGCTGGGAGCCACAAAGTGTTTTGCTCTGAAATTCCCACCATGGCTGACTGCCTCAGGCCTTTGCCTTATTCTCCTCTGGTAGTTTGGAGTGTTGGAATGTTCGTGTTGGCTGGCCAATCTGACTGCCTCAGGCCTTTGCCTTATTCCCCTCTGGCAGTTTAGAGTGTCGGAATGTTCGTGATGGCTGGCCAATCTGACTGCCTCAGGCCTTTGCCTTATTCCCCTCTGGCAGTTTGGAGTGTTGGAATGTTCGTGTTGGCTGGCCAATCTGACTGCCTCAGGCCTTTGCCTTATTCCCCTCTGGCAGTTTGGAGTGTTGGAATGTTCGTGTTGGCTGGCCAATCTGACTGCCTCAGGCCTTTGCCTTATTCTCCTCTGGCAGTTCGTGTTGGCTGGCCAATCTGACTGCCTCAGGCCTTTGCCTTATTCTCCTCTGGCAGTTTGGAGTGTTGGAATGTTCGTGTTGGCTGGCCAATCTGACTGCCTCAGGCCTTTGCCTTATTCTCCTCTGGCAGTTTGGAGTGTTGGAATGTTCGTGTTGGCTGGCCAATCTGACTGCCTCAGGCCTTTGCCTTATTCCCCTCTGGCAGTTTGGAGTGTTGGAATGTTCGTGTTGGCTGGCCAATCTGACTGCCTCAGGCCTTTGCCTTATTCTCCTCTGGCAGTTTGGAGTGTTGGAATGTTTCGTGTTGGCTGGCCAATCTGACTGCCTCAGGCCTTTGCCTTATTCTCCTCTGGCAGTTTGGAGTGTTGGAATGTTCGTGTTGGCTGGCCAATCTGACTGCCTCAGGCCTTTGCCTTATTCCCCTCTGGCAGTTTGGAGTGTTGGAATGTTCGTGTTGGCTGGCCAATCTGACTGCCTCAGGCCTTTGCCTTATTCTCCTCTGGCAGTTTGGAGTGTTGGAATGTTCGTGTTGGCTGGCCAATCTGACTGCCTCAGGCCTTTGCCTTATTCCCCTCTGGCAGTTTAGAGTGTCGGAATGTTCGTGTTGGCTGGCCCATTAGAGGCGTTATGCAAATACTCCCTCACTGGCAACCAATCATGTCGTCAGAATGTAGAGGCCAGGAGCCAATCAGAACGCTGCCACATAGTACATACATACAAACAAACAAACATTCTGCTTTATTATATGTTGAGATTTGGTATGCTTCTATACCTCCTCTCTCAGCCCAAAGGCGACTCGAGGCGGTGAACAAGCGGCAGCAAGTGCCCACATATAACACATCATAATAAGATAAAAACAATCATATAAAACCATATAAATTAACAATTAAAACTCCAAAATACAAATCTCAGCTCCACAATCTTATTCTTGCTGATATTGATCATTTTGGCAATGTTAATAATGCTTTTTGAGAAAGTGAAACAGGAAAACCTTCTTAGAAAGACTTCCTGTTGTCATTTATTAAGATAGCGGACATTCCTGCTTGAACATAATATCAGTTTAGCTTCCTGCATATGATTTCTAGCAGAAATTTGGCACTGGAATCACTTTTTTAAACACCTTTTTTTTTTGTGCAGGATTGCGAGGACTTATGAAAAACACAGCATTTTTTTTAAAAAACCAAACCAAATCATGCGTATGGTTATTTGGAAATTGAGTTCTTTTTTGAGGAAAATCATGTTTCATTTACAAAGTAGTCAAATGTTTTATTTATTTATTTATTTGCTCTGCATCTATACGGCCTCTCTCAGCCCGAAGGCGACTCGAGGCGGTGAACCAGCGGCAACAAGTGCCCACATACAACACATCACAATACGATAAAAACAATAATATAAAACCATATAAATTAACAATTAAAATTACAAAATTCAAATCTCAGCTCCACAATCTTAAAAATCGGTTCACGTTTCGTTGTCATACTAATCCTTTGATCTCGATTAATTAAAGTTCGTCTGCGAATGCTTTCTCGAACAGCCAAATCTTGACTTTCTTATGAAATGTCAGGAGGGAGGGGGCCGATCTGATGTCACTATGAAGGGCGTTCCAAAGCCGAGGAGCCACCACTGAAAAGGCCCTGTTTCTTGTCCCCACCAGACGCACCTGAGAAGCAGGCGGGACTGAGATCAGGGCCTCTCCGGATGATCTTAAGCATCTCGATGGTTCATAGGGAGAGATGCATTCGGACAAGTAAGTTGGACCAGAACCGTTTAGAGCTTTAAAGGCCAAACCAGCACTTTGAATTGTGCCCGGTAGCAAACTGGTAGCCAGTGGAGATGGCACAACAGGGGAGTTGTACGCTCCCTGAGTGCCGCTCCTGTTCTCAACCTGGCTGCTGTCTGTTGAACCAATTGAAGCTTCTGAGCAGTCTTCAAAGGCAGCTCTAAGTAGAGAGAGTTGCAGTAATCTATACGGGATGTAACCAGATCATGGACTACCGTGGCCAAGTCAGACTTCCCAAGGTACGGGCGCAGCTGGTGCACAAGTTTTAATTGTGCGAATGCTCCCCTGGTCACCGCCGAAACCTGGGGTTCCAGGCTCAGCGATGAGTCCAGGATCACTCCCAAACTGCAAACCCGTGTCTTCAGGGGGAGTGTAACCCCGTCCAACACAGGCTGTAACCCTATGCCCTGTTTGGCCTTTTGACTGACCAAGAGTGCCTCTGTCTTGTCTGGATTCAGTTTCAATTTGTTCGCCCTCATCCGGTCCAACACAGCAGCCAAGCACCGGTTCAGGACCAAAACAGCCTCCTTAGGAGCAGGTGGGAAGGAGTGACCGTCTGGACTCTATGAACACCAGGCAAAATCAGCATAAAACTATGGCCATTCTTCTGAACACGTTTCCCACTTTTCAAGCATGACTCTATGAACACCAGACAAAATCAGCATAAAACTATGGCCATTCTTCTGAACACGTTTCCCACTTTTCAAGCATGAAACGAATTATAGTGAATATTGTTTAATGAGGTTGGACTAGATGGCCCTGTCGCCTCTTTGATGATTCTGTGATTCCGTGGCATGGCAAAGCCTTTCTGGTGGAGCCCTTTTTAAAAATGTCCTTACCATTAGAGATCCAGGCATCTTTATTTATAGAACCCCTAGGTTAAAACAAGAAGTGCCTTATATGTATTTTGCTGTTTCTTTGCATTATTTTACTGTAACTATAATATGTAACTTATAGTTTTAGTAACTATAATATGTAACTTATAGTTTTAGTAACTATAATATATAACTTATAGTTTTAACTTATAGATCAGGGGTGGGCAATTATTTTTTCCAAGGGGCCACACGAGAGCCAAAAAATATTATGGAGGGCCGCACCTAAAGGCTGAACTACATTCTAATCTACATAATTTATTTATTTACTATATTTACATTACACATCATTAATATTAACGTATTAATATATCAAGAAATATCCATATATTATTAGTATTAATATTATTATAATATATTGAAATTATAATATAATATAACATTATATTATATTATTTATTATATTATTATAAAATAATTATTATAAAATAATAATAAAAACCACTAAAATAAAATGCAATTCAAGACGACAAGGTGAAAACCAAGATGGAGGCTGACATCCTCAAGAGAGGAAGGATCCCAAGATGGAATGGCCCAATGGACCCAGCCCAGAGGATAACAAAGCGGACCCAGCCGCCACCGCAGTAGAGCAGAGCAGAGCAGCAGACAATCGGAGGCTGCAGGCCTCTGGCCGCTCTCGCCCCCAGCTGTTCCCCAGCTGATCGCCCTGCCATGGAGTGCCTGCCATCCCGTCTTTAGAGTGCCTGCCATCCCGGGAGGTGATCCGGGTCTGCAGCAGGAGCAGTCGGCGATCTGCCGCAGGTCTGCCAACGCAGGCCCCACAGCCCGCAATGGAATGGTGGCAGCGGCACCCCTTCCTCTTGGCCCCGCCCCCGATGCCCTTCTCCCCGGGCCAGACAGAATCAGCTGCCGGGCCGCATCCGGCCCACGGGCCGGAGGTTGCCCAGGTCTGATATAGAGGCTATGAAATTGTTAAAGAAATAAAGGAATTATTTAACATTGAAATCCCTTTGGGATGTTTGGCCCACCCCCTGTACAAGCTTTCCATTCATAGTCATTTCTGAAGAACATGGAACGTTTGTCAAAGCAGATAGTTACCAAGAGTTTTTATTTGTGCCTTTTATGCCAGTATTTTTTTACATCTGCTACAAGTTTTATGTGTACCGTTTATACTGTATTATAGTATATTAGATTTTTAAAAAATCTCTCTCCTTTCTGGGTCTTTTTTTTAACACGTTTCTATTTTGTGTCTTTTGGAATTCTTGCATTTTTGTTTGTTTGGGATCTTACATCTAAGTAATCATTCGTTACATCAAAAGTATTGGATCGTGCTTTTCTTTCTTTTTATTTTGAAATATGCAGTCTATCTTTTAACTTTTATTGGAATACGAGTCTAAATTGTTCTCCCAGAATATGAATGCCTTGAAAAGTTTTCAGCCCTCTCTCCAATAGCGTATTCCCTATGAACTTGTAAAATTCATTGTGTCATGACAACATCTGCTGGCGCAGCAAAAATAAGCGAGAAATGCAAGTCAATTGTATGGAGTACATGATGCTAGCACGCCCCCCTGTGGCAGTCTAATGTATTTTTCTAAGTAATTCAGATAATATATTTCCTTTTCCATGCCCATTCTTTCCCCTTTCTTATTTTGTCTTTACATTGAAAGGCCAAGAACAATGGCTGAGCATTTCCAGTTCTTTACACAGATGTAACATTAACAGGTCAGCAGAACCATTCTATCTCAGATACCCACATGCTGGTGGAGGCAGGCCCGGATTAGCCTCTTCGGCCGCCCGAGGCCAAGACGCCCCGTGCTGCCCCCCCCAGGGCGCGGAAAGCCATGCCCCCAGGGCCCTGCTGCGCATGTGCGGCAGCAGCCCCGGCCGTGCGGCTTCCGTCGCCTCCTCCCGCGACCGGAAGGAGGGCCCGAGGAGGTGGACGGAAGCGGCGCGGCACCGGCCCCACGGCTTCCGTCCAACTCGCACCTTCCTTTCGGTCACGGGAGGAGGAGGAGGTGGACGGAAGCAGCACGGCACTGCTCGAGGGGCTTCCGTCCACCTCCTCCTCCCGTGACCGAAAGGAAGGCGCGAGGAGGAGGAAGGGAAGTCCCCGCCTCCTCCTCGCCGCCTGGGCCGCCCCTTTGCAAAGGAAGGAGGCAGCCAGGAGGAGGAGGAGGAAGCCCGCGGGCCGGAGCTTCCCTTCCTCCTCCTCGCCGCCTCCTAACTTTGCAAGTGGCCCAGGCGAGGGGAGGGCGCCATTCTCTCCTCCCCACCCCCTCGCAGCGCTCTCCCCCCGCCCTCTCCCGAGGGATCATGACTCTCTCGGGAGAGGACGGGGGGAAAGCGCTGCGAGGGGGCGGTTTTTTAAATAAAAAATTATGTTTTCGGGGGGGTCGAATCCACCGCCCCCCAAAACCTGCCACCCGAGGCCATGGCCTCGGGTGGCCTTATGGGCAATCCGGGCCTGAGTGGAGGGGGAGTGCGGTAGGACTGCACAGAAGCCAGTAATCATCGAGGGAGTGCTCTCTCACGATGATATCCCATTTCCACCCACTTCCACCCATCTCAGATCAGGTCTTTCAGCAACCCCAACCCGGAGCTGATGCAGCTAATTCCCCCTATCCCATTGCTTTCAACTGAGTCTCGGGAAGTCTGCATTCGACGCAGGTATGTATCCCATTTTTATTTATATCCTTTCCAAAGTGCTTGTTTTGCATTCCTCATCCTATATGCATTCTTCTGAATTTGGTCGCAATCCTGAGTCGTGGAAATAATTCAGGATTCAGATTTGTGCAGGGTTGCTTAACACAAAAGAATGTCTCTATAACAACTGTCCTCAGGTGCGTATTAAATAGTGTTTGATGACTACTTGGCAGAAACATGGATGGATGATATTTGTGCATGAATGGGCAGTCACAGATATTACTCTACACCAGGGGTGCTCACACTTTTTTCAGCATGCGAGCTACTCTTACAGCAACCAAGTCCAAGAGACCTACCTGCCCCCGCCGCCGTGCGCTCCCGCACGCTCCCGCCGCGGCGCGCTCTTGCCACCACGCGTGCTCCTGCTGCTGTTTTCCACCCGCGCAGTGCTTCTTCCACCTGCGGGGCATTGCAGGAAGGAGAAAGCCCGAGGCGGGGCATCCAGAGGGCGCTCTCCACCCTGCCTGTCTCGCCGGCAATGGAGGCTGCACAGCTGCTTCTGGACGAGAGACAGGCGGGGCACTCCCTCCAGAGGCCCCGCCTCATGCTTCCTTCTTCCTGCAATGCCCCGCAGGCGAAAGAAGCACCACGAGAGCGGAAGCCAGCAGCAGGAGCGCGCGTGGCAGGAGCACCCCATCCGGCTGGTGGGGCCCGAAGATCACCTTGAAGAGGGCCGAAAATCTACTAGTAGCTCCCGAACTACCTAATGAGCACACCTGCTCTACACTGATAGAATCACTATATTGCCCTGAGCTTGGAAGTAATGATTAGGCCTGGTTAGGTTTTTCATATCTTGATCAAATTCGTATTAAATTCGATTCTAAATTACTTTTGAAGCGTTTCTGAAGTGCTTTAAGCCAGTGTTTCCCAACCAGTGTGCCGGGGCACATTAGTGTGCTGTGAGCGATCATCAGGTGTGCCGTGGGAAATTGGAACCTTCAGGAAGGGGGAGGGGGGAGAGAGTCTAGTGTGTTGAAGTATAAAAACCCTAAGAAACCTACCTCGATAAAGGCACAAAATTACAACCACCCCCCTCCCCACCCGTTGTCTACTTGGTCTCTCCCTCTGCATGCATTGGGAAGGCCCGCCTCCCTTTCCCCAAGTAGAGACCTCCTCTTGCCTCCTGGGGGTTCTGTGTGGGAAGCTTGGCCCAGTTCTATCATTGGTGGGGTTCAGAATGCTCTTTGATTGTAGGGGAACTATAAATCCCAGCAACTACAACTCCCAAATGTCAAGGTCTATTTCCCCTGAACTCCATCTGTGTTCATATTTGGGCATATTGAGTATTCATGCCAAGTTTGGTCCTGATCCAACATTGTTTGAATCCACAGTGCTCTCTGGGTGTAGGTGAACTACAACTCCAAAACCCAAGGTCAATGCCCACCAAACCCTTAGAGCATTTTCTCTTGGTTATGGGAGTTCTGTGTGGGAAGTTTGTGACTTTCTGCCATTCCTGCCAGGATATCTATGTTGAGTTCATCAAAACAGGCCCAGGTTTCACACTGAGTGTATAAATACACTTTAAAACATATTAACTGTATGTATGACTGTGTTAGAGTGTCATTTTGTGTCATTTTGGTTGGAGGTGTGCCCCAGGATTTTGTAAATGTAAAAAGTGTGCCGTGGCTCAAAAAAGGCTGGGAAACACTGGTTTAAGCAACTCGGAAGTAAATTACCAAATTCAAAGCCACTGCCACCATTTTTGGAAGGGAAATTGCCATTTTGGGGAAGGGTTTTCCCTTCCCTGGCCTTCCCTTCCATTTTTTGTTGGATCAACCAGCCCTAGTAATTATAGTACCATACCCATATATTTGGAACCAATATACATGGTTTCACTTACCTATGGTTTCACTTATTCACTCTTATAAAAGATACACCCTGTTCTTGCTAACTCCGTCTTTCTTCCCATTGAAAATAATAGGATTCATACCCATGGCTTCATGTATTCATGCGAAGTCTGGAGCAATACCCCCAGTGGATATGGGAACCAAAGATATGGAGGGGGATACAAGAAAAAACAAAACTATGGTTTGATTAAGTTTATTTATTATTGTAAGCTAACAAAGAAAACGAGATTTCTTTTGTGATATACATGCAACTCAGTCAGCTACTTTTTTTTTAACGTTGGGAGGTATAATCCCACTTCTTAGTTGAGATTTGTACAACAGGCCCATTGCTCTTAGTGTTCTGCCAAAAGGTTTTAGTAACTTGCAAATAACAAGTTTAGTTATTTGCCTATTTAGAAAATAGAATGTGACTTTGATAACATTGTCACAATTCAGCTGCCAGTCATTAGGTGGACAGTAATTGGCAACTGAGAAATGAACCAACGCACATGAGCTACGCTTCGTTCTTAAACATTTATTTATTTATTTATTTATTATTCCAACTTATATACCGCCACTCCCCGAGGGCTCGGAGCGGTTTACAGTGCGAACAAGAACAATATACATTAAAAACAAATTAAAACAAAGAGAAATCGCCTATCAGCAGGATTCGAATGCCTACCGGAACAAGAATGTTTTGCCTGCCCTCCGAAAGGAAGGTAAGCATCGCAGCCCCGGACTACCCATAAGGCCACCCTAGGCCACGGCCTAAGGCGGCGGCCATGGGGGAGCAGCAGATCCGCCCCCCCCCCCAAAATGTATATTTAAAAAAATTTTTTTTTAAATTTCCATCCTCGGGTGCTTCTGCGTTTGCGCGCGGAGCACCATAGGCCCTAAAGAAGCCCGACCGCGCCGCCCCCTCCTCGTGCCGCCCCTCGGCGTCGGCCCCGCCCGTCTTTCCTTAAGACGGGAGGGGCCGGCGCAGAGGACGCGGTGCGAGAGAGGAGCAGGCAGAGATAAACCCCGCTGCGCCGCCCCTCCTCGCGCCGCCCCCTCGGCGTCGGCCCCGTCCGTCTTAAGGAAAGATGGGCGGGGCCGAGGGGGCAGCGCGAGGAGGGGGCGGCGGGGCACTGCTTCTCTCTTCCTCCTTTCTCGCACCACGTCAGCCCCGCCCGTCTTAAGGAAAGATGCCGAGGACGCAGCGCGAAGAGGGGTCAGTCTTGGCAGGGCTCCTCTTCCTCCTCCTCTTCCTCCCCGCTCTTGTGCCAAGGACGCTCGGAGAGGAGGAAGAGGAGGAGAGAAGCGCTGCTGCACTGCCCCCCTCCTCGCGCCGCGTCCTCAGCATTGGCCCCATCCGTCTTCCCTTAAGATGCCAAGAACGCGGCGTGAGAGAGGAGGAAGAGGAGGAGAGAAGCGCCGCTGCGCTGCCCCCTCCTCTTAAGGAAAGACGGGCAGGGCCGACACCGAGGGCATGGCGCGAGGACCACGTGGCTGTGGACGCCTGGTCCCCTCCTCTCCCTCTGCGCAGGGGCGTGGGGAGGGGGCGGAGCCAGGGGCGGCAGAAAAGCCCGTGGCCTAGGGTGCCAAAAGGGCATGATCCGGGCCTGAAGCATCACAGAGCTCAGGTTTCTGCCGGCAAGTCATTCCATAGGCATGGAGCCACAATCGTGAAGGCTCTGCATCTGGTGGCCACCAGGTGGAAGGGCTTAAAGTTGGGAACTTCAAGCAAGTTTTGGTCTTCCGAACAAAGTGATCTCTGGGGTTGGTAGGGCGTGAGGCGGTCCCTCAGGTACGCCAGCCCTGGACCATATAAGGCCTTGAAGGTGAGAACCAACACTTTGAAGGTAATCTGGTGCTCAATTGGCAGCCAGTGCAACTGCTGCAGAAATGGAGTAATATGACATCTCGCCGGCTCCCCGGCGAGAAGTCGGGCAGCAGCATGTTGCACGAGGTCAAGCTTCCGGATCACCGACAGAGGCAGGCCAATGTCGGGGCCTTGCATAAAGTTTACTTGTCCTTGTAAAAAGTGTGTTCCTGCACCCCCCCCCCCATTTTCTATTTTTGTCTGTTATCTAATCAAATACTTTGAACTCAATATGCAGAAGATATCTTTCATGGCATCTGTATTAATAAGTAGATATATCCCTTCTCTCAAATCCGTCTTTTCTGAAGGTTACTTTGAAGTCAGCTCAAGTGAAATGTAAATGGGATGTTAAATATATTATTATTATTATTTCCTGTCGTTTATAAATGGGAAAGATTGCTTCCAACATCTTTCTTTCAGCCTCCCTCTCTCAAGGGATGGTGGACAGACTCACAGGTGCCATTCACAGGTGGCTCTGCTCGTCATGAAACAGAGTATATTATGGATTATTTGCTTTGTTATTATAGTAGGCCCTCTACTTTCACAGGAGCCAAGGATATTGGACCCAAACAAAAGTAATGAACTGGATTTTATAAACCGCTTGAGGGAACACCTCTCTCGCAGTCAGAAGGTCCTCCAGTGCGACTGTGCGGTGAGCTTCCAGCAAAAGGTGACCTAGAGATTCCTGCAGAATCAAATCCATGTATTACGCCCCTACGGGGCTTATTTGGTACTACATCATGGACTTAGTTACCTTTTACCTGCATTCCTTGGAGATCAGCCATGTGGGCTTGGTGGGAGGGACTGTGGTGCCAAGGTGATGTCACCACCCTAACTCCTCCCCTTTCTGGGGTCATCTGAGGGGCAGGACTTCCTCTCTTTGGCCATTGCAAGAAAGAAGCTGCATGGACGCGCATGGAAATCCATCCATGCTGAGACAAAGCACTTTTGTCCAACTATATGCTGCTGCTGCTGCTGCTGCTGCCTCATGAGAAGGAAGAGGAGGAGCATTGCGACCAGCATGGGCTGAAGGAAGAGGCCTCTCCTGAGGAAAAGACTCCGAGGAGGCCTCTTCCTTCAGTCCATGCTGGCCGCGATTGGCTCCTGAGGCGGAGGAAGGCGGCGACTCTCTGTAGCTGCTGTCCTCCGCACACCCAGCGCGAGACCGCAGAGCCACCTTTGAGGCCGCGGGGGCTGCCGGGATCCGGTGGCGGCACCAGCCTCTCAGCCGCGGGGCATGCTGGAACCCGTAGTCCTTTGGGATCGCCGGGCACGCGTTCCCGGTGTGGGGAGGAGCCTCAGCGGTGAGTGGATGGATGTCAGGGGAGAAGAGGAGGAAGGGCTGAGGGGGAGCGGGGGGGATGGGGATAGGCCTCTAATGTGGCGGTGCGAGGCGGGGGGGGGGGGGCAAAATTCAAACTGTGGCCTTGGGTGCCAAAAGTTGTTGATCCGGGCCTGGACTGGATTGTATTTTGATGCACAAAATTAATGAAATCCACATGTGGTTAGTGGAATGGGGGACAGACCTCAAAAGGTGTGGATATAGAGAGCATCCCTTGCTTAGACCATGAATCTCCCAGTGACTATTATTATTGTATGAGGGAAATGGGGGTGGGGGAGGGGGTGGGCTACCTCCCGCTCCTTCGTGCTCCAGGAGGCCAGAGAACTGGGATGGCTGTGGGGATTGGCCCTCGGGATCATGGAAGGTGGTCCCAAGAGCAGGCCCGGATTAACCCCTTTTGGCGCCCTAGGCCACACTTTGGGCGCATCCGGCCGCCAGGTTCCACGCATGCGCCATTGCTGTGGAGGGACTCTCGCTGGACCGAGACACCAATCGCCCGAAACGAGGCCGAAAAGGAGGAACTTTTTGCAGCCAGGGTGGAGCTTCCTGCCTCTGGCTGCAAAACGTTCCTCCTTTTCGCCTCGCTTAGGGCGATTGGCGTCTCAGTCCAGCTAGAGTCCCTCCCCAGCAATGGCACATGCGCGGAACTAGCTGGTCCCGTGCATGCGCACCCAGCGCACATGCGCAGAACTGGCTGGTTCCACGCATGCGCACCCGGCAGGCATGCACGCCCTCCACGAGGCCGGAGAGCGAGGGGGCAGCAAAATAATGTTTGCTTACCATTTTAAATTACCTTAGTCCGGCCCTGCCTCCGCCTCCTCCTCCTCACACCCTCCTTCCTTGACAAGAGGGGGGCGCCATTCCCTCCTCCCCTCCCCCTCGCAGCGCTCTCCCCCCGCCCCCCCTGAGAGAGAGAGTCATCTCCATGCCGCACGTTGTGGTTTTGTTCCAACATTTTTTTTGGTCCGTGTGAACTGCGCCCCCCTTGGCTTGCGCCCCTAGGCCATGGCCTAGGGTGGCCTTGTGGGTAATCCGGGCCTGCCCAAGAGTCGATCCCCACAGGCCCACCCAAAACCTATTTTTTAAAATCCAGAATAAATTGGGAAATTCCGGTTTACTCTGGATTAATCTGAGAAAGCCCATCACGAGTTTTGGCCTGTGTGGAAGTGCCCTGAGTTTTAAACAATGCATTGATTGTTAATTCCGACATTAGAAACAAGCTGAGGGATGAAGGAGTGCGACAGCTCCCCCTGGTGGCCAGATGCTAAATTGCCTCTGTCTGTCTTCTGTGTTTGTGTGTCTAAATGCAATGTGTACATTGTAATCCGTCCTGAGTCCCCTACGGGGTGAGAAGGGCGGAATATAAATGAAGTAAAATAAAATAAATAAATAAATAGAATTGTCCTCATTTTTATTATTACTTTTTGCTTCTCAGTTCTATGCGTGTTTATTTCTGTGCAAGACCTCTTAAGCTCAGAGAAACCTGCGTATCACAGTGGCTCCAACCAGAAGCAGCCTACACATGGAGCAAAGAGAAAGACGCGGAAAAGAGAAATAATAGGATAAGGGGGAAAGCGCTAGAAAAGTCCGCAGTCCTTCAGATTCTCTTTGATTATAATGTCTGTCACGGCATCAAAGACAAACTTAACGTTCTGGGTGTCTGTGGCACACGTCATGTGGGCATAAATCTCCTTATCTTCTTTCCGTAGATTCAGGTCTAAGAACTGGCTCTTAATGTAATTTGCTGCATCTTCAAAGGTGTTCGTTCCTATTTGGTGCAAGATGAAAAAGTACCAAAAAAAAGTATGCAAGCTTTTAAAACACCTTGCCTTTTCTTTGTCGTGTCATAACAATTATAACAGCAGCCATGGCACTAATAACAGCTTCATACGTGAACTCACTAGTGCACATTCAAAAGGTTTCATACATGCATTTGAAGGCAATTCAGAAGGACTGTTTTTACTCCCATGTTTTTGAACCTCTCCTACAAATATATAGGTTTTTAATTTTGTCTCATCCTTAGTTTTTTATTACTATATCTTGCACATATGACCCGCTCGTGGTGATTGTGTTTGGGTTTTTTTTCTATTGTATTATGTTGCACTGTTTATTATATTTTGCATTTTAATTTAATTTATTTTTTAATTTTTATTTTTATTTCTTTATTTATTTATTTGGATTTGTCTGTCGCCACTCCCATCCGGCTCGGGGCGACTTACACAAAGTAAAAACACAGTTAAAAACAGCATATATAAAATACAATTAAAAGATCATTAAAACAATACAACGACCCGAATACGCTTGGTAGCAGGCGGGTCGTATTCAGAGAGGCCGGGAGTTTTAGGCCGGGAGTTTTAGGGGCCGAACGCCTGTTGGAACAATAAGGTCTTGCAGGCCTTCCGGAAAGCCAGCAAGCTAGAATGGGCACGAGCTTCTGGAGGGAGCGCGGTCCAAAGCGTTGGGGCAATAATACGAAAAGCTCTCCTCCCTGTTGAAGTCAAATGAGAAGTCTTACAACTTGGGATTACAAGGAGGTTCTGTGACTCTGAACGCAGTGGTCTTGTAGGGCAATATGGGGTGAGGCGGTCCTTTAGGTACACTGGCCACAGACCATTTAAGACCTTAAAGGTCAGTACCAGCACTTTGAAGGTAATCTGGCACTCCACTGGGAGTCAGTGCAGTTCACGTAAGATGGGAGTAATATGGCAACATGTTGGAGCAGCTGCCAGCAGCCGCACGGCAACGTTCTGCAACAGCTTAAGTTTCCGGATCACCGACAAAGGAAGGCCAATGTAGAGAGCGTTACAGTAGTCCAACCGTGAGATGACCGTGGCTTGGACCACTGTGGCTAGGTCATGGCGGGACAGGTAGGGGGCCAGCTTCCTCGCCTGGCGCAGATGGAATAACTGACGGTGGAGATGTGTGTCTCCAACGACAGTTGAGAGTCTAGTGTGACACCAAGGCTCTTGACAGATGATGACGGACATAGCGCCACACTGTCCAGGGTTGGAAGCCGAACCCCTCCAGTGCCCGGATGACCCAGCCACAGGATCTCCGTCTTTGCTGGATTCACCTTCAACCTACTGGCTCGCAGCCATCCAGGAACGGCTTCAAAGCAGCGATGGAAATTATCGGGTACGGATTCGGGTCGGCCTTCCATCCCCAGAATGAGCTGGGTGTCGTCCGCGTATTGGTGACACTCCAGCCCGAAGCTACGTACCAATCGAGCAAGTGGTCGCACATAGATGTTAAACAACAGAGGGGAGAGGATTGCCCCCTGGGAAATTATTTGTAATTGTTGCTTTATGTCTTTTATGTTATTGAATTGAAATGCACTTTTGGGCTTGGCCTCATGTAAGCCGCCCCGAGTCCCTTTGGGGAGATGGTGGCGGGGTATAAATAAAGATATTATTACTACTACTACTACTACTACTATTCTCATAGTGAATGTAAGGAATGCCATTTTTATTCACATTGAAGAAGCCATGGACAATTACGAAGGGTAATATTTATCAATAATTTCAATATTAAAAAAACTAATCCTCTTTAAAATAGTTTTTCTCAGCATCTAAATGTGCAATTTAAGCATGTGAAAACTGATAAATTACTTTCTTACTGAATTTCTCAGTTTTTTATAGCCAATATCAATCTGCCTTGTTTCTGTATTTGGTTGTGAATTTTTGCTTGTGCACGTTTTTACCCAAAACGTATGCATTCCTTGTGCATATCATATGAATTCTTCTACGTAGTTTTCCATGCTCCACCATTAAAGTTGTTTCTCCTGCTACTTTCAAACCAGGGAAAACAAGAAAAATGCATTGTTACAGGTACTAGTTCAGGGCTGTCCAACTGGCGGCCCTGGGGCCGTATACGGCTCCCCAGCCCCTTCCCTCCGGCCCCTAAGCTTTTTTAATAAAAAATTAAAATTGAAAAATAAAATAAATAATAATTTAAAAAAAACCCTATTTCCGGGTTCGGAGCAAGTATCGCGAGAATACGCAATCCACACGGGATTTTGCTGTCAACGCGAGATCACGCCGGCGTTGACAGCGAAATCCCGTGTGGATTGCGTATTCTCGCGATACTCTTCGGCTACTCTAGTACTGGATCCCTGAGGCCCACAGACGCGATTAGGACCTTCTTCGACTCAGTTGGTCGTCGCCTCTCTCGTCGTCCGGGTACTCCTGGATCCTGCGCGTTTGGAAAAGGTAGGCCGAAGCAGGGGTCTCCTCAGGGGGCTCCTCATTTCCTCCCCCATCTCCCTCATGTGTTAAATATAAAATTAAATATATTTAAAGATGAAATAAGGGAGATGGGATAAATTAAAATAAGGGGGAGGGGATGATGGAATTAAATATATTTAATATTAAATTAAAATAAGGGGAGAGGGGAGGATGGAATTAAATATATTTAATATTAAATTAAAATAAGGGGAGAGGGGAGGATGGAATTAAATATATTTAATTTTAATTTAAATAAGGGGGGAGGGGAGGATGGAATTAAATATATTTAATATTAAATTAAAATAATTTAATATCTTATCCCTGCATTTTATCTCAGTAAAAGATAATATTTGACTGTATGCATGCAGGGGCGGGGGCGGGGTGAGGGTGGAGCTGGGGGAGAGGGCGGAGCCGGGGATGGGGAGGGGGCGGGGGCAGACCCTACGGCCCCCCAGGTCATCCGTGACCGGAATTCAGGCCCCTGGGCCGGTAGAAGTTGGACAGCCCTGTACTAGTTAGTAGGGGTGGTTGATCCATTAAAAAAAATGTTTCTAAACTCGTGGGGGGAGGGGGCGAATCTCAGTTGCTGGGTCATTATAGAAATTAATTTTCAATACATTTTGTAAGTGAAACGTAATTAATAACGAAAATTCATTATTATTTCCTGTTAGATCTCAGCAGGGAAGGAGGTGCCCGCACCTCTTTCCCTGCCAAGAACTAACGCGAATAAAGCCTTGACTCGCTTTATTTCTTAGCAGCAGGGCCGTAGCCAGGATTTTGATTCGGGGGGCTGAGTTTGGTTCAGGGCTGAGACTGGGTGGAAGAGGGTCTACCCTAGCAAACCTTTTGTATTGTTATCCCGATAACCCCATTAATGTGGGATATAATGAGCATGGTGATCAGATCATGATATGAATAAACATAACAGTTTAAATAATGTACCAGTAAGGCCTTCTCACGGACCACCCTGAGAATTTGGGGGGGGGGGGGGCTGAAGCCCCCTTAGCCCCCCCCGGCTACATGCCTGCTTAGCAGGGAAAGAGGTGCAGAGGCAGAGCACCGCTGGTGGAGGGCAACTAAGCAAGTAATAAAAATTGATTGATTGATTTTAGTTCACCCCAGAGTGATTTTTTGGGGGGATGTGGATAAATAAAAAGTGTGTGTGTGTGCGTGTGTGTGTAGGGGGAGGCTGCAGTTTGATACCACTTTAACTGCTTTGGCTCAATGTTATGTTATCCTGGGAGTTGTAGTTTTATGAAATCTTTAGCTTTCTTCGCCAAATAGTGTTTGTGCTCTACCAAACTACAAATCCCAGGATTCCATAGCATTGTGTCATGTCACTTAAAGTAGCCTTGGTTGGTTGTGTTAGGAGTTGGACAAATTTGTACTCCTAAGGATGCTGGGAATTATAGGCCAAAAAGTGACTTTTCCAAGTCGTGGCCATCATGAATGTACACAATAGTAGACTAATCTTTGCCTTGAATCACTGTCAAAAATAAAATAAAAGGAGTGAAAAAAGTCTAGACTTACCATCATATTCCGGAAAACAGACACTGAGGTGGACTTTGGTGATTTTATCATGGAACAGATCTTTCTTATTTAGAAACAGCACAATAGAGGTGGTAGCAAAGTACTTGTGGTTGCAGATGCTGTTGAACAGGTGGAGGCTTTCATGCATCCTGTTCTGTTAAGTTGGAGAGAAGGCGGCCATTAGATCCCATTGCCACCTGTCATTCTGACTCTGATGGATTTTCCCTATCAAGATAGTTGGAATTCAGTGATGCAACCTCTTTGAGGTTAGCAGAGCACAAACTATGAATAACGTGCCAAATAAACCATCCAAAGCTAACATAAATTCTCTCCAAAGCGTAGCAAGCCCTTCTCTTTCTAGCCTTGGGCCTGTTTCTCTTCATTTGCTGTTTGTGACTCACCACTTCTTCATCTTCTACCAGGACCATGTCGTAAGCACTGAGGGCTGCGCAGAATATAATGCAAGTGACTCCTTCAAAGCAATGGATCCACTTTTTCCTCTCCGATCTCTGTCCTCCCACATCAAACATCCTAGGGAATGAAAGACATGAGTCTATTACCAGTCTATTACTCTGGAGACCAATGTTCAAATCTTCAATTGATCATGAAACACATTGTGTAACCTTTGCAGGGCATATTGTCTCAGCCTCAGAGGTCGGCAGTGGCAAGACCTCTTGCCATGGAAATCCTAGGACAGGGATCCTCAGATTTTTTAAGCAGAGGACCAGTTCACAGTCCCTCAGACCCAGAATATAGTTTGAAAAAACATAAACCAATTCCTATGCACATTTGACATAACTTTTTTGTAGTGTAAAAAAACCAATGGAAGAACATTACAATGTTTAAAACGAAGAACAATTTAAACCAACAGAGACTTACCAGTACTTTAAAGGGAAGTGTGGGCCTGCTTTTGGCTGTAAATTGTGAAAATGTTCACTTCTGAGGACACAGCAGTTGAATATTAATGTCCCTAACATTAGGTCAAGGCTAACATACCAGATAAACAACACAGAATTATGTGCACATCACATTAGCATGTGGTTCAGAAAGACTAGGGCTGGATCTACATTGCTATATAATCTAGTTTCTGTTTGAAATTGTAAGTTTGAAATTGTAAGTCACAATTTTCAGACTATAAAGAAAGAGATATAAGATTGGGGCAACAGTTTTATCATAGTTTCAAAGATATAAATAAAATATAAATAAAATAACAGCAATGACAAGAATTGTGTGGCTCTGCAGATGTTGTTCGACTGCAGGCCACAGAGGCTCTAGCCAATATTTTTGAAAATGCTGAGAGATACAGTCCAACTACTATTGGAGGGACACAGGATTCCAGCGTCCCACTGGGAGACAATGAGCAGCATCCTATGAGTGACATAGGCATCTATAAGTGTGCTTACATTTATGTGCCTTTTCGATTGGAGCATAGGAGATAATGCTCTTGCCCTTTTGCCCTGCAATTTCCCTTTGTTAATACAGCTTTCGGAAAGAGGGAAATATTAATGTTCAACTCAGAATTGATGTTAGCTCTAGGCATCTGTAGCAAAGAAACTTTCCCCCCCAAAACCTAAAAGGCCCCCAAAACAATGAATAAAAATAAAACTACATTTACCAGCATCCTCCGGGGCAGCCCAAGACTCACCCAGCCTCTACATTCTGAACAACATGATTGGCTGCCAATAAGGGCGGATTTGCATAACTGCTGCACTGGCCAGCCAACATGAACTTCCTTATCCATAATAAACTGCCAAAACAGAATAAGGAAAAGGCCTGAGCCAATCCCCAACACAAACACCCAAATCACTTCCAACCTAAAATTTACACCCCAAAAAATCACAGACCACGCCCAAAATTGACAGTAAGGCTTCATTAACTAGATTTCCCTAACTAGCCCTCACTTACTGGAAAGCTGTTTACGCTCTAAATTGACAGTAAGACTTCATTAACTTGATTTCCCTAACTAGCCCTCACTTACTGGGAGCAGTTTATGCTAATTGACAGTAAGACTTCATTAACTTGATTCTCCCGACTAGGCCTCAGCTCATGGGACATTGTGTATGGCCTGAATTGACAGTAAGGCTTCATTAACTTGATTTCCCTAACTAGGCCTCACTCATGGGACATTGTGTATGGCCTGAATTTACAGTAACCTACCTTGGCACACAGAGCCTCGACCATGCATGATGGGACTTGAAGTCCCACCATGGAAAACGGGATTTGTAGTACTTCAAAACCCATCATTCCCCACAGACCACTGTGGCCCAGAACCAAGACCGATAAAGACCCAACTTGGCACACCATGCCCCCCATGACCCACCCTCCATCCAACTGCAGTTTAGAGGAGGGCACACCGTGGATGATTGGACTTTCTCGCTCTCCTAAAAAGGGCACAGCAACGCGTGCCGGGTACAGCTAGTATTTTTTTAAAAAACATCAAGGAAAAGTGGAGACTACTGGAGCAAATGTCTAACCAGCTTGCAAACCTGGCAGAGCAATTTGTCGTGCCTTGATATTTGCTTACCTAATATTCTAACTAAATAGTACGCAAAGCATTCTACAAATACTGTCTGATTTGCCTAAGTGGCTAACCACAAGAACCACTCTTTAAATATTAGATGTAGAAACAATACATCGTGCCCTGAAGTCAACATGCTTCTCATTGCTACAACATGCAAAATGAATATGGTTGAAAGTTACGCAAAAACTTGCAATCTCACCCAGTAGGAAGGAAAACGTAATTGAGTGATAGGAAAATGTTGCTTGATGTCTCAAAATATCACCCTATCCAGAATTAACTTTTAAAAATGTCTGCCTAAGGGATTTTGGAGTTGTTACTCAAAATAATAATAATAATTGTAGTGGTTGTTGTCATTTCACTCCAATCTGTTTAGTTATGCTTGGTTTTGGCTTATCGTTATATCCATATTTTGAAAGTATCTGTTAAAATTTGCTAAAAGGACCTTCTTCCCTCATAACTCATGCATTTCCGTTATGATCAACACTCATCAGGCCCGGATTAAGCCTTTTTGGCGCCCTAGGCCAAAGGCTCCGCTTCCGCCCCTTCGAGGGCGGGGCTTCCCTCCACGGCTTCGCCTCTTCGAGGGCGGGGCTTCCCTCTTTGGCTCCGCCCCTTCCTCCTCGTGCCGGCTTGAGGTGAGGCTTTTTTTCTCAGGCATGGTAGCTTTAGGAAGGAGGCTTTACTAAAGCCACCACGCCGGCCCGCCTGAGGAAAAAAGGATGATCTTGACTTTGGCCGCTTTTGGGGGGTCCAGATCTGTCGCCCTCCCATGGCTGCCTCCCTAGGCCAAGGCCTAGGGTGGCCTTATGGATAATCCGGGCCTGACTCTCATAGTTTATTATTGGTGTGAAACATGTTTCTTTTTTTTCTTTTTTCTTTTTTGAGTTTTGGTATTTATTTATTTGTCATGTTGCTATACCGCCCCTCTCAGGTGAAACATGTTTCATGGCAATGCTCAAGAATATATATGGAACTGCCCAAGGGGTTTAGTTATCTCATAAGTTACATATTTCGCACCAGTGATTGAAAATTTTCATTTTTAAACAGAGTAACAGTTGCTGAATTAATTTTTTTGATTTTTTGTTATTTATTTATTTATTCGATTTGTACACCGCCACTCCCAGAGGCTCGGGGCGGTTTACAGAATTTCAGCACAACAATAAAACAATAAAACCATACACATAAAAATATCATTAAGACTCGAAGGCTTGTCTAAAGAAGAAGGTCTTACAAGCTTTGCGGAAAGTTACAAAATTTCGCAAAGCCCGAGTCTCAGGAGGCAGATCATTCCACCAAACTGGGGCCATGATGGAGAAGGCCCTTCGTCGGGTTGCCATCAGGTGGTAAGACTTCACGGCAGGAACATCTAAGACAGGGCTGTCCAACTTCCGGCCCTGCAGGTGTTTTGGACTTCAAATCCCAGAAATCCTAGCCAGTTTACTTGCTGTTAGGATTTCTGGGATTTGAAGTCCAAAACACCTGCAGGGCCGGCAGTTGGACAGCCCTGATCTAAGAGATTCTGATCTTCTGAGTGCAGTGATCTCCAGGGACTATATGGAGACAGGCGATCCCTCAAGTACACTGGCCCCAGACCATATAAGGCCTTAAAAGTTAAGACTAATACTTTAAAAGTGATCCGGTACTCAATTGGTAGCCAGTGCAGACCCTGCAGGACCGGGGTGATACGACAACTCATGGGCTCCCCCGCGAGTAGCCGGGCTGCAGCATTCTGCACTAGCTTGAGTTTCCGGAACACCGTCAAAGGCAGGCCAATGTAGAGAGCGTTACAGTAGTCAAGTCTTGAGATGACCGTAGCCTGGATCACCGTGGCCAGGTCGTTCCAAGACAGATAGGGGGCCAACCGCCTAGCCTGTCACAGATGGAAAAATGCTGTTTTGCTGACAGCGGAGATTTGGGCCTCCATTGACAGCAGAGGGTCCAAAAGAACTCCCAGGCTTTTTACTGATGATGACGGGCATAGTGCCACACCATCCAGCTGGACATCCCTATCGCCTGGACAGCCTAACCAAAGGATTTCCTTCTTCGCTGGATTCACCTTCAACCTACGGGCTCGCAGCCATCCAGTAACGGCTTCAAGGCACAATTGTGAGATCTGGCTCTTAATGTTCTTTCCTTCTTAGCTGCATTTACTGTTTTTTAGTATATTGATTTTTATTTTTCCTATCAATTTCTTTGCAAACATTTTACATTTGGCTGTTCATTTATTCAACTTATGTAAGGTTAGTTTGTGGCTATGTATGAAGTCAAGGTAAGTTGTAGGCTTACAACACCTGGAATGCTGTTTGTCCACTCTTGCGCTAAGATGAGTTTTTAAAAATAGTTCAATAATACAATGGAACTTATTGAAAAAAAAATTGATGGTAGCTACTACCATAAATTAATTACCTGTGTGTAACAAATCATTGTATAAACTGGACCATTTCCTTCATGAGGCCACACATTTTACCAGCAGGACTTTTTGGGTGAATTTAGTTATTTTAGCCTGAAACCATATAGCTACAAGGAGCTCCTCTTCTCCAAGTCTGCTTGATATTGGGTTGTTGTAGGTTTTTTGGGCTATATGGCCATGTTCTAGAAGCATTCTCTCCTGACGTTTCACCTGCATCTATGGCAAGCATCCTCACAACCTCTTAGAATGCCTGCCATCAGGGCCGTAGCCAGGATTTTGATTCGGGGGGGACTGAGTTTGGTTCGGGGCTGAGACTGGGTGGAAGAGGGTCTACCCTAGCAAAATTTTTGTATTGTTATCCCAATAACCCCATTAATGTGGGATATAATGAGCATGGTGATCAGATCATGATATGAATAAACATAACAGTTTAAATAATGTACCAGTAAGGCCTTCTCGCGGACCACCCTGAGAATTTGGGGGCTGAAGCCCCCTTAGCCCCCCCCCTGGCTACATGCCTGCCTGCCATAGATGCAGGCGAAACATCAGGAGAGAATGCTTCTAGAACAGGGGTGCTCACACTTTTTCAGCATGTGAGCTACTCTTAAAGCAACCAAGTCCAAAAGATCTACCTGCCCCCACTGCCGCGCGCTCCCACCGCTGTGCGCTCCCGCCGCCACGCGTGCTCCTGCTGCTGTTTTCCGCTTGCACAGCGCTTCTTCCGCCTGCGGGGCATTGCAGGAAGGAGAAAGCATGAGGCGGGGCATCCCGAGGGAGCGCTCCGCCCTGCCTGTCTCACCAGCAACGGAGGCTGCACAGCTGCTTCTAGACGAGAGAGAGGCAGGGCGCTCCCTCCAGATGCCCCGCCCTGTGCTTCCTTCTTCCTGCAATGCCCCACAGGCAAAAGAAGCACCGCGAGAGCAGAAGACAGCAGCAGGAGTGCGCATGTGCGCAGGGTGTGTGCGCACATGGCAGGAGCGTCTCATCCGGCTGGTGAGGCCCGAAGATCACATGGAAGAGGGCCAAAGATCTACTAGTAGCTCCCGAGCTACCTAATGAGCACCCCTGGTCTAGAACATGGCCATATAGCCCAAAAAACCTACAACAACCCAGTGATTCCAGCCATGAAAGCCTTTGACCATATTTTTCTTGATATTACTAATTTCAGCCTCCTTGAGCCCAAACGTAATGGATTCAGGTGGCTCCAAAAGAGATAAGTAAGGCATTCTCTGTTCAAAGAACTGCCCAAGTCCTGTAGCTATTTTAGTGAATACTAGGGTGCAACACAGGGGCGGATCTTAGTGGAGGCAAAGTAAGCGGCTGCCTCAGGGCACCACGTGGCCAAGGGCGCATCTGCCCGTGGCTGCCATTGCTGCGGGCGGGCGGCGCGTGGGTGGGAGGCTCTGCCCCAGGTGCAAAATGTTCCCTGGCTGGCTTGTCCTTTTCATCCTCTTGGGAGTGCGTTTAGCAACTCCCTCCACCAGAAGCACTCCGACTCGATGGCGCATGCATGAATGTTTCGCGCATGCGCTATTAAAACAGAGCACTTCTGGTGGAGGGAGTTGCTATTTTTTACCTTTCTCCGGTCCTGGTGCAACACCTTTAAAGTCTTCAGTAAAATGAAGTGTGGGCTTGCTGCTTCCCTGACATCGGAACCACCCGCACTAATATTCCACAACTAGAAAGTTAGCAGATGTGGATTTCTTTAATGCCTCAGCCAAACTAGCTACGCGAAGAATCGTGTGACAGTGCCCGGTAGAACATTGGTTTGGGTTCCTGGTTGGGTTCCTGGCCACACAAAGCTTCCAATTGATTGTCAAATAGTTCTCATTTCAGACTTAACGCAACCTAGTCTGAATGCGTCCTAGGGAACTTCACGTGTTATCTAACCCTGCATGCCAATTAGAAAGAACCGTTTCCGTACCGAAAGTGCAAGTCCTTGAAGGAAAACTGCGTCTCTATAATCCCAGTGGTCTTCACACGTGAGCGAAGGACATCTTGCTCATTTGGGACATAGCCAGGAGTAGTCAGCCGGTCCAGATCATTGAGGTAGCTACGGAAATCAGACAGCAATTAGGAATTATGTAACTGCCAACATTTTTTCCAAGATAAAAAGAAGGACACACTGCTTGGGCACCAATGGGTGAGGCTGGAGCAAAGTCCGGCCGTCCAAAGGCATGTCTGGTGGACAAAGAAATGCCAAAGGGTCAGATGCAGGGTCGTAGCCAGGATTTTGATTTGGGAGGGGCTGAGTTTGATTCGGGTGGTGGGGGCTGAGCCTGTCTGAGGGGGGGGGTCTACCCTAGCAAACCTTTTGTATCGTTATCCCAATACCCCCATGCATATGGGATATATTGAGCATAGTGATCAGATCATGCTAAGAAAACACATAATGATATGAATACACATTATATGGTCTGGGGTCCAGTGTACTTGCGGGATCGCCAAATTCCATATAACTAACTAACTAACTAATTTTATTATTTATGAGTCGCCCTCCACAAATGTGCTCCGGGCGCCTTACACAGCTTGGCATCTACAATACTAAAATATTAAAATTTTAAAATATTAAAATGTTAAACTATGGGAATAGGCAGGTTCCAGGTCACTGATTGTCACTTATGCGTATGCTCTTCTAAATAGCCATTGTCTTAAGTGCCGCCAGAAATGAAGGCAGGTCGAAGATGGCTCTTTGGTCTGGCAGCAGAGAGTTCCACAGGACAGGGGCCACAACGGAAAAAGATCTCCATCTCGTGGACTCCAAATGAGCCTCCCTCAGACCCGGGACACAGAGAAGGTTCTCGTAGGCTGGCCGTGGTGCTCTCGGATGGATAGATGGTATCAGACGGTCTTTTAGGTATGTAGGACCCTGGCCCCGCAAGGCCTTAAGTGTCAGGGACTTATAAAGGACTGTGTACTCGACCGGCAGCCACTGTAAATGCTGTAAGGATGGCGTTATGTGACACCTCATTGGTGTTTTCGTGAGGAGCCTGGTGGCAGCGTTCTGTACAATCTGGAGCTTGTGAGTTACTGACCGAGGAAGACCCACGTATAAAGCGTTGCAGTAGTCCAGCCTTGATGTAACCGTGGCATGAATCACCGTGGCCAGCGCCTCCGTTGGTAGATAGGGCGCCAGTTGCCTCGCTTGACGTAGGTGGAAGAAGGCCCTTTTGCTCGTGGAGGCAATCTGGGCCTCCATCGTCATGTTAGAGTCCAGGATGACACTGAGGCTTTTCACAGTGGAAGATGGAGTCAACGGTTCCCCTTCGAAGGGTGGCCATGGGTTGACTAGTTCTGATGGGCGGCCCAGCCATAGAATTTCAGTCTTTGCTGGATTTACCTTCAGTTTGTGGGCCCGCAGCCATCTCGTCACTGCTCCCAGGCACTGGGCAAAGTTGTCAGGCACCGAGGTTGCTCCAGGTTCCAGCTTTAGGAGGAGCTGAGTGTCGTCGGCATACTGGTAGCATCCCAGCCCAAAGCTCTGGACTAGTCCAGCGAGAGGCCGGACATAGATATTGAACAGCATAGGTGATAATATGGCTCCTTGGGGTACTCCGCACTCAAGGGGGGATTTTTCAGATGTTTGGCCTAGCCATTCTACTCGTTGGCTGCGTCCTCGCAAGAATGAGTTGAGCCAAGTTATGGCTGATCCTTGAATTCCCGTGGCAGCTAGTTGTTGAATCAGCAGATCGTGGTCCACCGTATCAAAGGCAGCGGTGAGATCGAGCAGCACCAGAACTACTGAACCGCCCTAGATCACTACGTTCAGAAAACCTTAATCTTCTAACCATTCCCAGTGCAAAATCCTTTCGTTTGACCTCAACTAGGAGGCGAGCCTTCTCCATCATAGCTCCAACATTGTGGAACGCACTGCCTCTGACTTATTTATTTATTTATTTCAGGATTTTACCCCGCTCTTCTCAACCCCCGAGGGGGGACTCAGAGCGGCTTACAGCAGGCACAATTCGAGCTCTGCGGAATTTGAACACCTTTCGCAGAGCATGTAAGACACACTTATTTAGGCAGGCATTCGAAGGCTTGTGATTCCCGGCTGTGTTTTACTGTGTTTTATTTGCTTGTGTTTGACTCATTGTGCTGTAAACCGCCCCGAGCCTTTGGGAGTGGCAGTGTACAAATCCAATAAATAAATAAATAACAATTTAAATAATGTACCAGTAAGGCCTTTTGAGAATTTTGGCGAGTTCACCGTAGAGTAGTATCTTTGGGAGGCGGTGGTCCTCCATCCTAGGGACGTGCCCTGCCCAGCGCAGCTGTGTTCTCAATAGCATGGCCTCAACGCTGGTGATCCCTGCTTGCTCAAGAACAGCAACATTCGTCACATAGTCGGTCCAGTGTATATTTAGGATTGTGCGAAGACAGCACTGATGAAAGCGTTCAAGGAGTCGTAGGTGTTGGTGATAGGTGACCCATGTTTCAGGCCCATAGAGGAGAATAGACAGGACAATAGCTCTGTACACACTGACTTTGGTGCTTTGCCTCAGGTGCTTGTTACTCCAACTCTTTTGTGAAGCCTTCCGAATGCACTATATGCCTTTGCTAATCTGTGATCTATCTCTTTATCAATCTTGGCATCTGAAGAGATGATGCTTCCCAGGTAGGTGAACTGCTGAACGGGCTTAAGCACAGATGTGCCTATGCTGACGTGGGGATGATGGTGTTCTTCCTGTGGTGCGGGCTGGTAGAGAACTTCCGTTTTCTTCAGGCTGACTTCCAGCCTAAACAGCTCGGCAGCTGCTGCAAAGCAGGATGTTATGTGCATAGTTTGCCATTGAGAACAAAACATTTATTTCACAGGTGTAGACTGGGATTGGGAATCTTGATGAAAGGGAGGTATTAATCCCCCCCCCCCCACACACACACACGCACACTATAGTCACAATCTAGAACCATGCCCGGATTACTCATAAGACCAATGAGGCCGTGGCCTAGGGGCGCAAGCTGGAGGGGGGGGGCACAGATCACGGACCAAAAAAAACTGGTCCGTGCCCCCTCTTTCCCCCTTTCTCATGCCCTCCTTGCTCCTTCTCTCGGCAAAGTCTCTGCTCCGTCTTGCGTGCTCTCTTTCTCTCTCTCATGCGTGCACTCCCTCTCTCTCTCGTGGTCTCTCTCTCTTGCGCTCTCTCTCTCTCTCTCTCTCGTGTGCACCTTTGGAGCGAGTTTGCACCCGCTGCGCTCTCCCCAAGCCTCCCGACTCCCGAGGAGACGTTCAGAGCACAGCGGAGCTTTCCAGCCGGTGGGAATGCATGGGGACCTTGGAGGTGGCGGGATGGTCCTTACTCGCCTTTCTCTTCTGCTCCGGAGGCACCATGGTGAAAGCCAGCCAAGTGTGGGTCTGAGTGGTGTGTGTGTGTGTCGGGGGGGACGGACGGACGGGGACGACGTAATTCCAAAGTGTGGCCTAGGGCGCAAAAAAAGTGTTAATCCGGGCCTGTCTAGATCAGGCCCTTTGTTACTCCTATTTGAATTGAAGTGTTCATTAGACGGAGACAGTAATGTTGTCCTACTCTTATTATAAATGTTGAGAAAGAAAGATACAAACATCCCAAAACACGAAGCTTACTCAGTGTCCATGCAAACGGGCAGACGCAGCTGTCCCCGATGCAAATAAGGGGCAGAGTAAAGGAAAGAGATAATGTTCCCTTCCCATGAACCCACCAAAGTCCCGATCCAAATTCAGTAATGTTTGTTTGTTTGTGAAAGAAAGAAGAGCAAATGATGGGGAAAAAAAATATTGCATGCAATTTGTTTAACAGGCAGGCCTATCATTATGGAAAGCAGAAGGTGTTTAATGTGCGTAAACAGCCACAGAGACATTTTGGGACTGCTGCATATCATGGTAAAGCCGTCACTTACTAGGCAGCTGAATCATTGAGCTGGTACTCTGATGCTCTTTCGAAACACGCCTGAATCCCTGGGTCCTTCCACAGTCGCTTGGTGATTTCAGCCAGTTCAGGGGGCATGGCGCCGTCTTCCATGGAATCAGCTGTAGACAAAAGCTGCCTTTCGTCTTCCTGAAATGGAATGGTTATTAATGGATTCCACCCATTGTTTTGGTCTATAATATCAGCAGGCCTGGATTACCCATAAGGCCACACTAGGCCATGGCCTATGTGTGTAGGCCTAGGGGGGCGCCAGACGAAGGGCCAAAAATTTTTTTTAAAGCAAAACCGCAACGTGCGGCATAACTCTCTCTTTCTCTCTTGAGCCTCGGGGGAGGGTGGGGGGAGAGCGCTGCAAGGGAGTGGGGGGGGAGCGAGTGGCACCCCCCCTCACCATCACCCCGGCCCCCAGGGCCGCTGGCGCCTGGCAAGCATGCGCGCGTGGCAGGAGGGCGCCTTTTCCTTCTCCGCCATGTCCCTGGGTGTCGTGCGTGGCCGGCAGCGGCACCGGGGGCTTCCCTTCTTTCCTCCCCCTCCTTGGGAGGAGGAAGCAAGGGAAGCCCCTGGTGTCGCTGCCGGCCATGCGCGGCTGGCACTCAGGGACACGGAGGAGGAGGAAGAGGCGCCCTCCTGCCACGCATGCATGCCCACCAGCGGTTCTGGGGCCGTGGCTTCCCTCTGCCTCGTCATTCTCCTTGCCCCGTCCTCCTTCCTTGGGCGTGAGGAGAATGACAAAGCGCCTTCTGGTCGCGGGAGAAGGAGGACGAAAGCCCTACCCCCGGGGCGCTGTCGCGCATGCCCAGCAGCGCCCTGGGAGTGGGGCTTCTTTTGGCCTATGGCGCCAAAACAGCTTAATCCGGGCCTGAATATCAGTCAATTCGATGATACCGTTTTTAGTTGATACTTAAATTTTATCCACATCTGCCATATTATATATTCTCCCCTACCATATTATTAATGCATATTTTATTACTCAGCTTCCCATACAGGTTGGAATTATTATGTTTCCCCCAAATAGCTAGGACAGTCAAAGACTAAGAGTACAGTGAACAAATAGTGAGTAAACCCCAGGAATGGATAACACAGACATAAAATGTATTAGCTAGTTCAAAATGAGCTCTAGACCAGATAAAATCTGAGATTTGTGCAATGTAAGCCCACACACATAACATTTTATGTATGTTTCCATATTTGTACATTGTATCTATAACTTATTTTAACTATTTATTTTTCCACCCTGGGCAGGGTACGTCTCTAGAATGGAGGACCGCCGCCTCCCAAAGATACTACTCTATGGTGAATTCACAAGGGTCGGCGCAAGAGAGGCGCCCCAAAAAGAGATATAAGGACTCCCTGAAACAACATCTCAGGCTCGGCCAGATTGATCACCAACAATGGTCCACCCTGGCCTCACGTCGGGAGGTGTGGAGACGCACTATTCACAATGCTGCGGCCTCTTTCGAGAAGACACGCCGAACGGGTCTCGAAGAGAAATGACAACGCAGAAAGAACCACAACTTGGAAACAACATCACCCAAGGAGACTTTCTGCTGTGCTTTCTGCAACTGGACTTGCCTATCTCAGATTGGCCTTCTTAGTCATCAACACGCTTGTAGGAAGCATGGGATGAGTCCTTCCTAAGAATCTTGTCTGGGGATGACCTGGCCACAGTAGTTCATGCCATAGTAACTTCAAGACTTGACTACTGTAATGCCCTTTATGTTGGCTTTCCCTTATCGGTGACCCGGAGACTTCAACTAGTACAGAATGTGACGGCCAGACTCCTCACGGGAACCCCCGTGAGGAACAATATAACACCTGTCCTGCACTGACTTCCGGTCGAGTTCCGTATTACTCACAAGGTGCTGGTTCTAACCTTTAAGGCTAAGGGCTGGCATACCTACGGGAACACCTCTCTCCGTATCGACCCTGGAGATCAATTTGTTCAGACCATCAGAATCTACTACAGGTCCCAGGCCCTAAGGAAGCCCATCTAACATCAACCCGGCGCAGAGCTTTCTCGGTGATTGCTCCATCACTTTGGAACGCCCTCCCTTCTTACATCAGAGCCATCTGTGATCTGAAAGATTTCCACACGTCTTGCAAAACGTGGCTATTTGAGAGGGCGTTCGGCTGAGAATGGTTAGATTGTCAATTGTTTTTAGATGTTTCAGATGCTAATTGTTTTTAGATGTTTTTAGATGTTCAGACATTCAGCTTGTGTTTTACTGTAAATCGTCCAGAGCCAACTGGGATGGGCCATTAATAAATCCCAAAATTTAAAAATAAAAAAAAAAAATAAAAATAAAAAAAAAAAAAAAAAAAAAAAAAAAAAAATAAAAAACAGACTTGTATTCTCTGCACTCCTGGTCTGTGTAGCCATCTTTATGGATGATCCTATGAAGCAACAAGAAGATCATTTGCAACAGGCAAGAGAACTGGAATAAGACAGGCCGGTCTCTAAGAGCAGGAAGCATGCACAGGCTGGCCATGAATACATAATCAATGATGCACGGGGAAGTCATCGCTTGGGGTATTCACAACATTTTCTGTCACATTTATTGCCAACACAGTTTGATAGCAGCAGGAGAATGTCACAATTCAATACACAAGACAAAGTGCTAACCATAGGAGCACAGAGTATCCACTCCAGAAAAACTTTAATTAAGCTGGATTTATGCCAGCAAGGATTGTCTACATACTTTATCTGCATTCTATGGATCAAAGCTGTTATCTAAGTTCTGCTCTATATGCAAGAACATATATGTTGGCTCCGACTCTTGCTGACACTCCCAGTGCTGGCTATTAGGCCTGAGCAATCATGGCTCTAAATGGTTCTAAAGTACTTACAAAACTTTAGTTCTGGTGGTGAACAACTAGTGTTGCTCAAGTTCTGGTGGTGAACACTAGGTGGCGCTGTTGCTTTGCTTGTTCAGTGTTGCTAAAGTTCTGGTGGTGAACACTAGGTGGTGCTGGTGCTTTGCTTCTTCAGTGTTGCTCAAGTTCTGGTGGTGAACACTAGGTGGCGCTGGTGCTTTGCTTCTACAGTGTTGCTCAAGTTCTGGTGGTGAACATTTCAGAACTCCAACAAAACTTTCAAAACTTCATTATTATTTCATTATTGGCAATTTTGAAGACAGAACCAATTAGGAACTGCCATTGATTAAAAAAATACTTATTTATATTCCGCTCTTCTCACCCCGAAGGGACTCAGAGAGGATTACAGTACACATACTTGCAGATAATCCCTGCAGTTCAACATATATAGACAACATATATAGACATATTTAGACATATATAGACGAACAGAGGCAAACTTTTGTATATGTATAAATGTAAAAATGTATGTACTGTACTGTGATAAATGTCACATGTTTACATGTCATATGTTGAACTGCAGGGATTGTCTGCAAGTATGTGTTCTGTAATTCGCCCTGAGTCCCCTTCGGGGTGAGAAGAGCGGAATATAAATAAAGTAAATAAAATAAATAATAATTCTGGCAAACCTCTGGCCACCGGGGGAGCTGACGCACTCCTCATCTCTCTCAGCGTTTTCCAGCATCCCTTGTTGTTCTTCCGCATTCCTCAGCAATTCCTGGAGTTCTTTATGGCCTCATAAATCAGTCAAAATTCGCCTCCCCACTTAATGTGGTACCTTTATCTCCTACTTGACAAATGATCTGTCTTTCAGCCTGCAAAGGTCGACAGCCGGCTACACTCAAGGTTGAGCACCCACCTCGACTCGGGCAGGCCTCGAACTCATGACCTATTGGTCAGAGAGATCTTATGCAGCTGACACTTAGCCAGCTGCGCCACTTCCCGGTGCCAGGAGGGATGGGGTTGATCGTATTTCGCTTGGAAGCGCATTCCACAGGCAGGGAATATTAATAACATTAATATTATAATATAATAATAATATTAATAATAACAATTATTATAATAATATTATAATATTAATAACATAATAATATTAGGATGCAAATTAATATCCAAATTAATACAATGGAAAATCTTGCTATCAAGCAAAGAGCATATTTGCTTTTGTGATTAAGTACCATAAGCATTATGATGATTTATAATGACAGGAACATGTCTGCATGTTCTTAAAGAAAAGCTGTGAAGATTTGTATGTATCTCCCAGTCTTTTTTTTTTTAAAAAGTAAGTATTGACTTTGGGTGGATCAGGCTATTCACACGTTAATTGTACTGAATAAATCACCTAGTTCCTTGCCCAACAGCATATCATTGCTATTTTGCATTTCTAATTTATATGTTTGCATGAGAATGGCTATTTGTTTGATTGGTCTTCCCACCCTCCTTTGCACTGCAGTTAGCACAGCCATTTAGTCCCCCGATGCGATGCGACATGCATGTGGATGTACCTACTTCATTTGTTTCACAATAGTACTCTTCCCCGATTCTCCAGCTCCTGAAAACAAAGAAAATGTACACATATAAGAGATGCAAATATTGGTTGCATGGGTAATAGTATTAAAACAACGGGTGGAGAGGGGAGCGATGGTCTCGGAAAGGGTCCCCCTTAATTGTGGGGTCCCCCAAGGGGATCTCCTCTCTCCTCTATTATTTAACATCTATATGGGTCCACTGGCCCAACTGGTGCGTAGCTTTGGTCTGGAGTGTCAGCAGTACGCTGATGACACCCAGCTGGTGCTGAGGATGGAAGGCCGGCCGGACTCTGTACCCGATTATTTCCATCAGTGCCTGGAAGCTGTGACTGGGTGGCTACGGGCCAGCAGGTTGAAGGTGAACCCGTCAAAGACGGAGGTCTTGTGGCTGGGTCGCCCTTGGGGGGGGGGGCGAGCTCCAGCTGCAAATAATGGACCGCAAGGTGATTAGCCCGTCGGCCCTGGTTAAAAGCCTGGGGGTCCAACTGGACCCTCTGCTGACGATGGAGGCTCAGGTCCCCACTGTGAGCAGAGCGATGTTTTTCCAATTGTTCACTGAACCCTTAAAGGTGTTCACGGCCCCCCCCCCAATTCCCCTGAGCCTCCCACTGCCCCCTTGGATTGCCTCACCGCCCACCAGGGGGTGGTAACCATCCACTTTGAGAATCAGTGCTGTAGAGCTTGCTTTTAAATTTTCATTTTCTCTCCCCCAAACAAGGTAACAGAGATTCATTACACAAATTTACATCTACTGTGTAAATTGTCCCTATTTCAAGCAAATGAATTATGACAAACAGTCAAACGTATGGAAAACAGTCTCTGAAACCCACAATGTCGGAGAAAGGAAAACATGGAAGGTTTATTCAGTCAGTGGTTATGCAAAATTGCATCTGCTAACTCCACGTCATGACGACAACTTTGTCAACGTTTGCATTTGAGACTTGCAAATTCGCAATCAGTCCCCGGTCGCTTTTAAATGCATTTCTGAATAAACCAGAACCAATTTGTAAAATGCCTTTGAATGCAATGTTTTTACTATGGAACCGAGATGGCTCTTGAGACTCCGATACATGCAAAGTACAGGAAAGGCTGGAAGGTCACGGCCAAATGAGCTTCTGTCAACTGCATTGGAAGCACCAAGCTCAATTACAAAAATAGTTCCAATAGTAATTCCCAAATTATCTCCAAGCACATCGATGTGCTATGAGAACAAAAGTATTGCCTGCAAGTGAATCTACACTGCAATGGCTCGATGCTATTGGAAGCCTGGGACTTGTAGTTTGGTGAGGCACCATCTCTCTGGCACAGAAGTCTAAAGACCTTGTAAAACTATAGTTCCTATGAGTTCATAGCATTGAATCATGGCAGTTCAAGTGGTGTTTAATGGAATCAATTCTACAATGTGGATGCCCATTATATTAATGGTATTAATCACATTAATTCTACAATTTCCATTGTGTTTATTGTTGATGTTTTTATTTTTGGTTTATTGTAATCTGTTGTTTGGGCTTAGCCTCATGTGAGCCACTGTGGTGTGTCAGCCTGGTGTCCATGTGCATGCTAGGGGTGATGGGGCTGATGGTGAAAATGCTGTTAATGTAAATGCTGATTATGAGAACTCTGATCTGCAAAGTGAACTTTCAGGTGAGGCTTGCCTTCCTGAGAATGGGCCAATTCCCAGGGCTGTGTTAGATGGGAATTCTTGTGTCCAGGAGTCTGAAGGCCTTCAGACTGATAACGGAACACCTGGGAATTTTAACGAGCTTACATTCAATCGTAGGGATAACATTCGAGAATCTCGGCAGGCTGCCACTCTACGACGCAGCGGCCGTTTGGGAAATCGAAATTGAGTTGTCCTTATTAGAGCTTGCTTGGGAAATTGTCTTTTAGATTCCAGGCTTCGTTTAGAAAGCCATGCCAGATCTTGTCTTGACTCCAAGCTCCTGATTTTTTGCCTAGGCCTTGTGCACGTTTTGCTCCATAGCTGCCTTGTATTACTCGTGGGATTTTCATCAAGCATTATACCTTGCCTTTGGATTTTGGAATTATATCTTTGCTTTGAATTTTGGGACTATTAGAGCTGTGTGTTTTACCTTGGACATATTCTACTATTGATCTTCTTTTAACCCTTTCGTTGAACGCTATATTTGTTTTCAATAAAAGCCTATTATTCAGAGACTGTCTGTCGTGTGTGTGACTAGGGGGGTGCTCTGTTTCTGCAACAGCCACCCCGAGTCCCCATTGGGGAGATGGTGGCGAGGTATAAATAAAGATTATTATTTCAAAAGAGTTCATCCGCTATCCTAAGATATCTCAGGACGGGAGGAGGTCACTTTATACCGGCGGCACTTAAACTTTTTGAAGCAAAATCAGTCGCACAGATGCTGTATGGAGCCCAGCTCGGATCCTTCTCAAATTATGCCCCACTAGAGCGTGTCCAATCGAAATTCCTAAGAGCGGCTCTACAGGCTCCCAGATGTGTCCCTAACGCCACCCTGCGATTGGAGACAGGCTTCGTGAAAGTGGAAGCGAGAATATGGGCAGCTATTCTCAATTACTGGCTACACCTATGCTTCTCCCCATGTGGTCTTGCCCCCCCCCCCAATCATGAGAGACGACTTCCAGTCCACATGGATTAAAACAGTCGCAGCAAAGATCACAACGCTAGGTTTCTCCCAAGGACAATCGCTAAGCATGAGATGGGACCAAGCCAAGGATATCATTAAGCAACGGATCCTGGACAGAGAGCGCCAATCCGACCTAGCCTGCTCTCCAGCCTTCATTGTTAGGGAAGCCACTAGATACCTCACTGCCCCCGTGGCATACCTAACAGACCGGGAGGTGCCCAAACACCAAAGGGCCTTTACCCTGGCAAGATGCCATGCCCTGCCACCGGCTGTATTGGAGGGGCGGTATCAGAAGACCCCCTTCAAGCAGGGACTATGCCCCTGTGGGTCTGGTCATGTGGAAACAACGGAGCACGTGCTTCTTCAATGCATGTTCTACAGAGATCTTAGATCCAATCTCATTGGGCCATGGCTCTTAAAGTACCCGGGGCGCAGTGAAAGATGTTATCCCACCCTGCTGCTTTCGGACTCTAGCACTGCAATGACTTACAGTGTTGTCAAGTTCTGTGCTGCTGCCCTTAACATCAGACGGGTGATGATTGACACCGTAAGGCAACAATATCCTGTCTTTTAAAATATATTTTTATACTGATTTCTAGTCTGATTTTAAATAACTGTTTACTGGGGAGTTGTCCTTCTCCTCTTGGGGCGCTTGTGCCCGCTTTGTGCTGGTCCGTGACCGTAATAAAGTTTTGATTGATTGATTGATTATTATTATTTTCTTTTAAAAGCAATTTTGTCATAATTTCTGGTTCATTTCTCCAACGAAATGCACATTTTTGTACACATCTGCCTGGAGCACAAAATCACAAGACTCAAAAACATGATGGATAACAGTGTTTATCATACTAACTGAAATATTCAAGACCTTTCTCCCTGAAACTTTCCTTTCCTATGATATGGAGAATTATTGTATGGAGTGGACAATAAATCCCAACCACATACACACATAAACACAACTTCACACATACACACAAACAAACATGCTATTGTGTGCATCACTGGAATGGTGTAGCCACGGGCAGAGGAAAATTAAATCAAAATGTAATTTAAATCAAAATCAAAAAAGGAAATTCAAAATTCATTGGTGAATGATACTCAATGAAAGCATCCATTTATGATTTATGGGAAGACTTCTGTCATTTCATAACTGAGAGGGGCTGCCTTAGTTCTCCAGATATACTTAGGGAAAAAAATACAAGGGTGGGTCAATAAGTCCATGACTTTTTGAATGAAACATAGGTTTTTGGATTTTAAAAAATCATTTTATTTTCCAACGTCGTCTCCTTTGAGCTCTATACACTTTGCCCAACGTTCCTCCAATTTTTTTATCCCTCCCAAAAAATAAGATTTGTGGAGGTCATCAAAATAGGTATTTGTTTGTGAGATGATTTCATCGTTGGAGTAAAATCTCTTTCCGCCGAGCCATTTCTTCCGGTTTGGAAACAAGAAATAGTCACTCGGGGCTAAATCCAGAAAATAGGGCGGATGAGGGAGAAATTCGTATCCCAATTCATGGATTGTTGCCATGACAACTGCACGTGTGCGCACCCATACATTGTCCTGGTGCAAAAGAACTTTTTTTCTTGGCCAAATGCGGTCCCCCCCCCCCAAATCCTCATTAAATTGACCCAATAAGTTGGCATAATATTTACCATTGATTGTTTTGCCCTTTTGAAGGGAGTCAATGTGGATTATACCGCGTGCATCCCAAAAAACGGTCGCCATGACATTATTGGCTGACAAACCCACCTTGGCCTTCTTTGGCGCCGATTCACCCCGAGAAACCCACTGTTTGGACTGCTGTTTGGTCTCTGGTGTGTTGTGGTGGATCCACGTTTCGTCCACAGTTACGAAACGGTGCAAAAACTCGTCCATATTTCGGTTGTACAACGCCAAACACTCCTGCAAAATTGTCACGTGATCGCGTTTGTGGTCGATTGTGAGCAAACGCGGCACCCATCTTGCGGAAAGCTTCCTCAGACCCAAGTGATCATTTAAAATTGAAACCACTGAGCCACGTGAGATGCCTACGGCTTCCACAATCTCTCGCACTTCCAATCTCTGATCGGTCAACACCATATCGTGAATTTTTTCAATTGTTTCGGGTGTAGAGACCTCAACTGGGCGTCCAGAACATTTGTCACCTTCCATGCTTGTACGGCCACAACGGAATTCAGTAAACCACTTTTTTTACCATTGAAATGGATGGTGCAGAGTCCCCATAGTATTGATCAAGCTGAGCCTTGGTTTGAGTGATGGTTTTTTCCCCGCAAAAATAATGCTTAATGAGCACACGAAATTCACTTTTTTCCATTTTCTCCTCAAATCACGCGTTAGCCTGCTATCAATGGCTGTCAAACACAAACTGAATGACAAGCTTGTTCAAATTTTGACAGGAGTCAACTGACAGGTGCCTGTTGACAGGAGCAGTGTTGCCCTTTCAGTTCAGAGGTGGGAAATTCAAAAAGTCACAGACTTATTGACCCGCCCTCGTATTTTGATGTTTTAAAAATGTAGTAAATGGGGGAAAGGATGTTAAAAGGCAATTTTTTTTTGCAGAAAGCTTATTATTGATGAACTAGTTTAGTAGCTTAATTTAATTTTGACTACATTACCATTGAAACCTCTTGCCACTATTTGAAATGTTCCCTTTCATTAATGCAGGACTAGAAGCTATTTATTTATTTATTTATTTTGTGGTTTTGGGTGTCCCGTCGCTTCTCACCCCGAAGAGGGACTCAGCACGGCTTACATTGCAGCACTAAGGCCTCTACACCACCATACAAAATATGAACAGTTAAACAATCGAATGCACATCAAATATAAACACTAAAACCATTACATAATCATTAAGACAATATCGCATTAATAACACCATAAAACAGAGGACAATATCGTCTACCGCTATGCCAGTCCAGTCCATGTCCAAAAGTGCCAATTACATCTGCTGCCCAAAGGCCTGGCCCCAGAACCACAACTTTAGCTTTTTTTTCTGAAAGCCAGGAGAGATGGCATTGATCTTATCTCGCTTGGGAGTGCATTCCATAGGCACGGGGCCACCACCAAGAAGGCCCCATCTCTCATCCCCACCAGCCGCATTTGCAATGCTGGTGGGAGTGAGAGCAGGGCCTCTTCAGATTATCTTAGGCTGCGAGATGGGACAGAGAGGCAGATGCGTTCGGACCAGGCATGTAGCCGGGGGGCTAAGGGCTTCAGCCCCGAAAATTCTCAGGGTGGTCCGCGAAAAGGCCTTACTGGTACATTATTTAAACTGTTATGTTTATTCATATCATGATCTGATCACCATGCTCATTATATCCCACATTAATGGGGTTATTGGGATAACAATACAAAAGATTTGCAAGGGTAGACCCTCTTCCACCCAGTCTCAGCCCCCCCCCCCCTGAACCAAACTCAGCCCCCTCCGAAACAAAATCCTGGCTACGGCCCTGGTTCGGACAAGTAAGTTGGACAGAACCGTATAGAACTTTATAGGTCAATACCAGCACTTTGAATTGGGCTTGATGGACTGGCAGCCACTGGAGATGACACAGAAGGGGGGGGGGTATGTTCCCTGTATGACGCCCCAGTTAGCATTCTGGCTGCCGCCCATTGGACCAGCTGTAGTTTCCGAGCCGTCTTCAAAGGCAGCCCCACGTAGAGCGTGTGGAAGTAATCTATTTAGGATGTAACCAGAGAGTGGACGACCGTGGCCAGAACAGACTTCCCAAGGTACGGGCGCAGCTGGCGCACGAGTGTTAACTGTGCAAAAGCTCCCCTAGCCACAGCCGAGACCTGGGGCTCCAGGCTCCGCGATGAATCCAGGATCACTCCCAAGCTGCGAATCTGCGTCTTCAGGGGGAGTGTAACCCCGTCTAACACACAGTGTAACCCTATGCCCTGTTCGGCCTTTCGACTGACCAGGAGTACCTCTGTCTTGTCTGGATTCAATTTCAATTTGTTCGCCCTCATCCAGTCCGACACAGCAGCCAAGCATCATATGGGAAGGAGTGACAGATTTGGACATAATCTGCATACAGATAACATCTTACTTCGAAACTCTGGATGATCTCCCCCAATGGCTTCATGTAGATGTTAAATAATAATAATAATACACTTTATTTATATTCCGCTCTTCTCACCCCAAAGGGGACTCAGAGCGGATTACAGGTACACATACTTAGCAGACAATCCCTGCCATTTCACAAACACACATATAGACGAACAGAGGCAAACTCTGGCCACCAGGGGGAGCTGACGCACTCCTCATCTCTCAGTGTCCCCAGCATCCCTTTTTGTTCCTTCCGCATTCCTCAGCGTTCCTGGAGTTCTTTAATGGCCTCATAATTCAGTCAAAGTTTGCCTCCCCACTTAATGTGGTACCTTAATCTCCTACTTGACAGATGCAACTGTCTTTCGGGCTGTAAAGGTCGACAGCAGGCTACACTTAAAGGTCGAGCACCCACCTCGACCCAGGCAGCCCTCGAACTCATGACCTATTGGTCAGAGAGATCTTATGCAGCTGACACTTAGCCAGCTGTGCCACATTCCCGGGGACAATACTTAACCCTGAGGGACTCCACACGACGACGGTTGCAACAAGAGAGTTGGCTTTCTTTCCTGTAACAAGGCCTTCTTAGTCACGAGGTGCTGATCTTTTCTTCTTTGCACATTTACTGGCTTGCATGTTGCAAAAGAGACAATGCTGACATCTGGTCCTTATGTGATAATAATCTCTTCTGTGGAGCTCAGGATAATCCTTGTGAGAGTGAAGCATGCCTGGCATGTGTAAAGTTCTGCCGTGTATCATAAAGTTGCTGTGAATATTTGACCTTGAAAGACTTCCAAATTAAATGTGGAGGTTCCAGGGGATGATGGGTAGGATGATGACAATTTCATGGCACTTTAAAGTGGAAAATAGTTCAGAGGGAATTTCAAATAGATTAGAAATAGAATTGTATTTGCTCTCAGGTTTATAATCCCAAAGGGTATATATAAAATAAAGGAAACTGGATTAGTTGGGAGAGGAAAGCAAGCACTCGTTCTGTGTTAGAAAACTCTTTACGGTTTTTAATCTGTACATGCGGCCCGCTCAGTGTCCTGTGTCATATATGGCAGTGTTTCCCAACCTTTTTTGAGCTGCGGCACACTTTTAACATTAAAAAAATCCGGGGGCACACCACCAACCAAAATGACACAAAGTGACACTCTAACACAGTAAAGAACGGCTGGGGGATGGTGGCCTGCTGGGAGTGCCAAAGCCGGGGGAGGGGATGGACCCAGGCTGCATCATGCCCCTCCCCTCCCCCAGCTTCAGCTCTCCCAGCAGCTGCTCCAGCCTTGGGGCAGTGCCAAGCCAGCGGTGGCAGAGCCAGCACAATGCTGGCTTGGCACTGTCGCCTAAAGGCTGGAGCAGCTGCTGGGAGTGCCGAAGCCAGGGAAGAGGGCGGAGCCAGGCTGCGCCATGCCCCGCCCTCTCCCCCCTGCTTCAGCTCTCCCACAGAGGAGGAGCATGAGCAGTGGACGGGCTTCAGTGGGCGGGGCTCCTCTTCTGCGCGGCTTCAGCCAGCGAGGGGCGAGAGTCATGGTGGGAGTCATGGCGGATTGGAGCTGGCTGGGAAAATGGTCGAAGGAGGCGGCACCCCGGCCCCTTCTTCTTTTTCTTCGCCGCCACCCGGCCCTTCCTCCTCCCCCCCCCAAGCAGCAGGAGTTTGGCAGAGGGAGGGGGGAAGGAAGGGGGGCAGAGAACTTTTCTCGCGGCACAGCAAGAGGTCCGTCACAGCACACTAGTGTGCCACGTCACAGCAGTTGAGAAACACTGATATATGGTTTATTTTATTGTAATTTTATATTGGTTTATATAAGATCTAACTAACCAGGAAGGGCACGGGTTGAGGGAGCATGTTGTTGGTCTAGCTGCAGCTACCATCTTATCGACTGCCCCTACATCCAGCAGCTCGAAATGGTCGAAGTGGCCACGGAATCTCGAGTTCACTTACTGTATCAATCGTGGCAGGGAGATCATGGCGGAGTGAAGAGATCTTGTCTGTGAAAAAGCTCTGAAAAGCCTCAACTGATGAGACCAAATCATTACTGTTTAGGACGGTAGGGACCGTCGTTAGAGACCGAATAATATTAAACAATTGTGCTGGGCGTGAGCTAGCAGACTTTATCAGGGAAGCATAATACAATTTTTTTGCTTCTCTTATGCTCCTAGGTTGTTTTTGTTGGGTTTTTTTTGGCTTAGTAAGGATTTGAACCTTACCCTCCCAGTTTTAGTCCAGTACTTTTTAATGTCAGAAGTGACTTGAGAAATCACAAATTTCTTCTGATGTGAGATAATTTGCTTTCTGCAAGGATGTTGTCCAGGGTATGCCCGGATTTGTTACTATCCTGTGGGAAGCTTCTCTCATGTCTCCACATTTGAAGCTGGGGCTGACATATGGGAGGTCAACCTGTCTCATGGATTCGAACTACCGACCTTCAGGTCAGCAGTTCAGCTGATACAAGGGTTTAATTCATTGTGCCACCACGGCTCCAGTCCAGTACTTAAACCAGTGCAATGTGTTACTTATTCAACCCTAACACCAACTGGGAACCAAAAAAGGAGGCAAGACTACAAATAGAAAAATTTAAAAGAACATAGAAGATGCAAAACAATAGAAGGCTGTAAGTGACAAAGTGTTTCTCATTGTTAGATGTTTTCAAGCATTTATTTATTTATTTATTTATTTATTTATTTATTTATTTACTATTTTTATATGCCACCCTTCTCAACCCCGAAGGGGACTCAGAGTGGCTTACAGCAAACAACAATACTGCCAGAGTGGCTTACAGTGTACATATAACAATATTGCCGGAGCGGCTTACAACAAACTGAAAAAACAACAATTAACATTACAATACATCGCAATATTGTTAGCAATATTGCATGTAATACAAATATATAAATTATAATATCACGATATAATTATTGTATCACATTATCATTGGCAGTATATACTGTGTTACAATACAACACCACCAATACCAAATGCATATACCATATACCATACCGTAATCATACATATAATGATTGCTGTTGTCCTAAGTAGCCAATAGGCAGCAAAACCACACAAGGCAGACACAAAAAAACAGTCCACACACCCACAAAACCCTATGAGGTATGTTTGCCACCCCAAAAAAATCCAAAATTTTTTTTAACAAAAAGGTCAAAAATAGAAAAACAAAAAAACTACAACTCCCATGATACCCCACGCTACTGCAGCACAGCGCATGCGCGCAAACAACTCCTGGTGCGAAATGGTTTTCCCTCCTCCACCACCCACCCCCCCTGCCACCACGGAGAAAATAAGAAGAGGGCCTGCCATCTTACCCGTCTCCTGTGGCCAGCATGGGAATGGCTGGCAGCGGGCCTCCGTGGCCTCGAATGGAGCCGCGGAGGCCTCCGGAAGCCGCCCAGCCACACCAAGCAAGGCCCCGGCTTCTCCGAAGACAGCGGCCCTTCCTCATCCTTTTAGCTCTTCATCAGCTAGCGCCGCTGCAGGGGAATGGATGGTGGCGGCGCAGCCTGAGGAAGACCAAAAAGGAGGAGGAAGGGCCTCTGTCTTCGCCGAAGCACATTCCTTTCAATTAATTATGCACCTGTCCCAGCAGTGATACAACTGGGTATCTTCTCCTTGTGCCAAGGTCCGTATACATATCTGGAGCCCTGCACCACTTCAGGTTGTAGCTAACTCTTGCAATATCTTAGGGGCACAGCTATAGTCTACCACCAGATTGTACTGGAACTATACAATGATAGTACCAAATTGTATGCCATCGCAATGCCGCTGAAAAAGCTACACTTGCAGTACAAGTTGAAGCTGGATTAGATAACTCTACTAAAGGCAGGATTAGGTGCCAAATAAAGTAATCCAGTCATATGTACAGTTCCTTATCCTGGAAGTAAACTTGGCACGAAGGAGATTCCCTTTGTCGATTCAGTGAATAATTCTGATGGGTGTGGTTTGTGAAAAGCAGTTTGTATACAACCCAGTCACATCTCGTATTTTATATATGATGCCCTTTTCACGGTTAAAATAAATACTGTAGGCACAAGTGAAATATCAAATACTTGCATATCCTTTAATGTCAATAGAGGCAATATATGTGAAGCTATTACACGCATTAAAAATGACATATTTACCTAATAAGAGCAACTTGATTGTCCGGGCGTCTCTCACGGCATCTTCTTGGAGCTTTTTCTCAAGTTCCCGTGACCTCTTGGCCGATTCCTTAGACTCAGAGCTGACTCCACTGCCCATCTTATAGTAACTTATCACCCCAGCACAATGCCAGGTGCCGAAATGGGTTGTGAGGCAGAACTATTACAGTGGTGCTGTGAATAATATATCTTCTTCCACCTTCTCTCTCTCTCTCTCTCTCTCTCTCTCTCTCTCTCTCTCTCTCTCTCTCTCTCTCTCTGTGCAGGCTGTCCTCACAATATGCACGCAGTGGCTTTTGATCTGTCACATGTCCCAAAGAATAGGATACAAGGGATTTTGCCAGTGCCTATCAAGTTCGGCTTATTATGATGTCAGGCATGTAAATCTACCACATTGTTGTTTTTACCTTCTGGAAATAATTTCTAAAAGCATAACCAAGATGGAACAACCATGTGCAGATACTATAACTGAATACGTTCAAATCGGGGACAGCGAGTGGAGAGGGGAGGTATGGTTTCCGAGAGGCTCCCCCTAAGTTGTGGGGTCCCTCAGGGGGCCATTCTCTCCCCTTTATTATTTAACGTCTATATGCGGCCACTTGCCAAATTGGTCTGGAGCGTCACCAATATGCTGATGACACCCAGCTGGTGCTGAGGATGGATAACCGGCCAGACTCTGTACCCGATTGTTTCCAACTATGCCTTGAAGCCGTGACCGGTTGGCTACGAGCCAGTCAGCTGAGAGTGAACCCATCTAAGACGGAGATCCTCTGGCTGGGTCGTCCAGGTAGGTGTGGGCTCCAGCTTCCTACTCTGGACGGTGAGGCACTACGCCCATCGCACTTAGTAAAGAGTCTGGGGGTCCAGTTGGACCCGCTGCTGACAATGGAGACTCAGGTCTCCACTGTCAGCAGATCCGCCCTCTTCTAACTGCAGCAAGCTAGACGGCTGGCGCCCTATCTCACCGGGAATAACCTAGCCTCGATGATCCAAGAAATGGTCATCTCGAGGCTGGACTACTATAACGCCCTTTACATTGGCCTTCCTTTGTTGGTCATCAGGAAGCTTAAACGGGTGCAGAACGCAGCAGCGAGGCTCCTGGCCGGGGTGCCGGCCAGAGCACATATCACTCCAACCCTGCAGCGGCTGCACTGGTTGCCAATTGAGCACCCGATAAACTTCAAAGTGTTGGTTTTAACCTTTAAGGCCTTGCATGGTCTGGGGCCTGTGTGCCTGAGAGACCACAACTACAACTCTGAAGACAGAAATCCTTTGGCTGGGTCACCCAGGTGGGTGTGGGCTTCAGCTGCCTACTCTGGATGGCGAGGCACTATGCCCGTTGTCTTTAGTAAAGAGCCTGGGGGTCCAGTTGGACCCGCTGCTGACAATGGAGGCTAAGTTCTCGGCTGTCAGCAGATCAGGTTTTTTTCCACCTGTGACGGACTAGGCAGCTGGCACCCTATCTCACCGGAAGTGACTTGGCCACGGTGATCCAGGTGATGGTCATCTCAAGGCTAGACTACTGTAATGCCCTTTACATTGGTCTTCCTTTGTCAGTCATCCAGAGGCTTAAACTGGTCAGAACGCGGCATCGAAACTCCTGGCTGGGGTGCCAGCCTGAGCTCATATTACTCCAACTCTGCAGCAACTGCACTGGTTGCCAATTGAGCACCGGATCATCTTCAAAGTGTTGGTCTTGACCTTTAAGGCCTTGCATGGTCTGGGGCCGGTGTACCTGAGGGACCGCCTATTCCCATATGTTCCCCAGAGATCTCTTCGATCTGAGGATCACAACCTCTTGCAGATCCCTTCCCTACGAACTGTCCGTCTATCTTCAACTAGACAGAGGGCCTTCTCTGTTGTGGCACCGAGCCTGTGGAACGCTCTGCCGCCTGAAGTCCGTGCAATTATTGAGCCGCCGGCTTTCTGGAAAGCTTGTAAAAGAGCTCTTTTCCACCCGGCTTTTGACCTTTAGCCACCCTTGGTTGTAGTTTGACACTGTTTTAATGTTCTGATATCTGCTGTTTTATTGTTCTGCTGTTATAGTTCGATATGCTGTAAACCGTCCTGAGCCAATTGGAAAGGGCGGTATACAAATCGAAATAATAAATAAATAAATAAAATCTGTCTCCAATTTATCCTTGTTTCTATTTTGTCTTCTTGACTTTGACCTTCCCTATGTACTAAAATATGAAACTAGAAATGGTTTTCAAACAATCACCCCCCCCCCAAAACCTTAGGACAATGTATCCACAGCACAATGTAAGTACTGTACCTTAGCTCATATAAAAAAGGAACCATGACTGTTTCTTCTCTCTCTCTCTCTCTCTCTCTCTCTCTCTCTCTCTCTCTGGCTTTTCATCGCGAACTAAGAGTCTTAGGAAGGACTCCTTCCACGCTTTCTACAAGCGCGTTGATGACTAAGAAGGCCAATCTGAGATAGGCAAGTCCGGTTGCAGAAAGCACAGCAGAAAGTTTCCTTGGATGATGTTGTTTCCAGGTTGCGGTTCTTTCTGCGTTGTCGTTTCTCTTAGAGACCCGTTCGGCGTGACTTCTTGAAAGAGGCCGCAGCATTGTGGATAGTGCGTATTTACGCCTCCCGATGTGAGGCCAGGGTGGACCATTGTTGGTGATCAATCTGGCCGAGCCTGAGATGTTGTTTCAGAGTGTCCTTATATCTCTTTTTTTGGTGCACCTCTCTTGCGCTGACCCGTGGCAAGTTCACCATAGAGTAGTATCTTTGGGAGGCGGTGGTCCTCCATCATAGAGACATGCCCTGCCCTTCGCAGCTGTGTTCTCAATAGCAAGGCCTCAAGGACAGCAACGTTTGTCACATAGTCGGTCCAGTGTATATTTAGGATTGTGCAAAGACAGCGCTGATGAAAGCGTTCGAGGAGTTGAAGGGGTTGTCGATAGGTGACTTGTTTCTTAATACAGTGGCAAATGTCAGGAGCTTAGTCCATCTGGGGATAACCTAAAAGAAACAAAACCTCATTTTATTCAAATGTCTATTTGGGGAAAATGCCATGGGACATCTGGCCCCTTACAGCAGCATTGTCCTTTATGTGGTACTAGCTGTACCCGGCACGCATTGCTGTGCCCTATTTAGGAGATGCGAGAAAGTCTGAGTATGTAAGGGTTGGAGCTGATGTTACTTACGGTCTTGGTGGGGTCATGGCTGTGTCGTTGTGGGTTGTTCTGGTGGGTGGGATGTCGAAGTGCTGTGGAGTTGTCGGTGTGTGGTGTTGCTGGCGTTCTGCATAGCTTGTGGATATACAATGTTTTTTTGTCTTTCCGTCTGCTGTGTTGATGTAGAGGTTGATGCTTGTGTGGGTGGGGTACTTTGGAAGTGAGTGGAGGTACTTGAAATCCCATCATCCATGGTGTGCCCTCCTCTAAACTGCAGTTGGATGGAGTATGGGTCATGGGGGTACTGTGTGCCAAGTTTGGTCTTTATCGGTCTTGGTTCTGGGCCACAGTGGTCTCAAGGGAATGAAGGGTTTGAAAGTACTACAAATCCCATAATCCATGGAGGTACATCAAATCCCATAATCCACGGTCCACCCTCCTCCAAACTGCAGTAGACTGTAGCGTGGGTCATAGGGGCTCTGTGTGCCAAGGTTGGTTACTGTCAATTCAGGCCATACACAATGTCCCATGAGCTGAGGCCTAGTCGGGAAAATCAAGTTAATGAAGCCTTACTGTCAATTTGGAGCTTAAACAGCATCCCATTAAGTGAGGCCTAGTCAGGAAAATCATGTTAATGAAGCCTTACTGTCAATTTTGGGCGTGGTCTGTGATTTGTAGGGGTTTAAATTTTCTGTGGGAAGTGAATTGGGTGTTTGTGTTTGTGCCTCAGCCCTTTGCCTTATCCTCCTCTGACAGTTTATTATGGGTCGGAATGTTCATGTTGGCTGGCCAGTACAGGAGTTATGCAAATACTCCCTCACTGGCAACCAATCATGTTGTCAGAATGTGGAGGCCGGGAGATTGTCTGGCGGCCGCAGAGGACGCTGGGAAATGTAGGTTTTTTTGCATCGTTGTTTTGGGGGCCTTCTAGGTTTTGGGGGAGTTTCTTTGCTAAAAACCTACCTTGCCTGAGGCCTATTTTTGTTGCCAAGTTTGGTGTGTCTGCCTTGTAAGGTTTTTCTGCCTAGGACGGTCGTTCCATGACGGGACCCCCTTTATATAATAGATGATCCTTGACTTAGACACAACTCATATCAAAATCGATAATTTTGGTACCAACACCTGCCCTTGACTTTTACATGAGGTTGATGTATATATAGAGTATTTGTTTAATTGCATTTATTTTTATGGATAGTAATCCTTCCCAGCACAGAAGTTTTGTAAGATTAGTCTTAGATGTATTTTTTCTTTTGGCCAATATCATTTGGGAGAAAGGGAAGGGACTTTATCATAGGTCCCATATGTGTGGGACATGAAAAAAATAGTGCTCTATCCTTGTGAAGTGGAGTTATGGGGAATCACTTTTAAAAACTCAACAATCCCAATAGCAACTGATTGACAGGTTGAGCATCACTTATCTGGAAATCCAAAATTGTTCCCATAGGTGAGTGAGATAGGAACCTCTTTGCTCTCTGATGTTTCAATATGGAGAAACATTATTTCATGCACAAAATTATTTAAAAATATTTTGTATACATTACCTTCAGGTTGGTTTATAAGGGGTATATGAAATGGCGCTGGATCCTTCCCCGACCATCCCTGACTCTGACTGGGGTACCAAACAGGAACTTGTTGTCCATGGCTGACTGAACATGCTGCCAACCAACCCGACTGCCTTGTGCCGCCAGACCGGTGGTCAAGAGACCAGACATGCCTGGATGTTACTGGCACTCTGGCTTGGGCACCGGGGCCCCATCTCTGACGTCGTGTCGGCCTGGTGTTGAATCGGGAACATGAGGGACGGCTCAAGATGGTGGACGACCTTGGCGATGCCGAGAGGTGGAGTTCTTCCTTCTCCCCCCTCCCCCCGGTCCCAGGCCATGAGATGCGACTGCGCATGTGCCAGAGGAGGCGCCGGAAGAGGAAGCCAATGGAACTTCCGACTTCCGGTCCGTCAGCCGAGCGTCCGGAGGCAACAGTCCCACAGGAAGCATGCGTTCCTAGGACAACAGTCTTCTCTTCGGCTCACCGAGTTCACCGAGCCATCACTTCTAACCCTGAGGTGACCATTGGAGACCGGGACAGCTTCGGATTAAGTCCGGACTTCACTTTGAGGAAGAGTACGAACAAGAAATATAGATCCAGGACTTTTGGGGGAATGGCATAGCCTTATGGCTGGGGGTAAGAAGACCCAGGCCGCCAAGGTTTCCCCTAGTCTACGACCGAACCCTCCTTGAACCCTGCAACCATGGTCCAGCTTGGAGTAGCTAGGAATGACATAATTTGTTTGTTGTAGTTAACAGTATATGTTTTGTATTGTGGTTTTATAACTGTTATATTTGCTTGGTCATGTTTTACTTCTATTTTGTTGTAAATCGCTCCGAGCCCTCGGGGAGTGGCGGTCTAGAAATTTGAAGTAATAATAATAATAATAATAATAATAATAAAGTTTCATCTGCCGAAACAGAGAAATACTGTAATGCATTGCATCTTTCAACAATTTTTGGACTATCTTGTCACCATAAATGTCTATTAGTTCATTCTGTATTTGAGGACTAGTACACTGGGCTTTCATAGCTGCATTTTCGAGGTGACTTTTCCGGTCCGTGCCTCCTGCTCTGACACGAGATCTCAACAAGGCCCTGAAATTGCCATCATTGTACAAAGGTACTTCACAGGTAATGGGTCCTGAATCATTGTTCCCTCTTAAAGCCAGGTCTTATTGGCTACAAAGGACAATAGTTTCCACAACTGGGTAGAATTTTTTTTAATCTGCTTTCTTCTTATTTCCTTGATCATGATGACGGGTTACATCAAGACATTTTCCATGAGAATTAGCAATAAGTTTTCAGCCAAGCACAAGTTGTTCTGATGCCACTCTGTTTTTTTGTCGTCTATTGAAGACTTGTATTGCATATTTCCATCGCACAAATTGTTTAACTTCTGATGACCACCTTTGCACCCTATTTTCCCTCCAAACACCACACTCTACTCGCAGAGTGCACCTTGTACATGAAATGAGTAAGGCTAACCAGGGAAGTCTGCTGAACCATTTGGGTTTGGAAACTTAGGTTGCAACAGTGCTTGCAGTTCTGGAGGAACTCTAAATTTTGCTTCTCGCAGACTTAGTGTGGGGATTTGGCTAACAAGTTGTAATTCATGAGTAAAACAGGTTTTTTGTATTTTTACCTGAAAATTTGGGGGAGGGTGAATTTGTAACCCCCTCCCCATTGCTATGGGCTTGTGTTTGACTATTATGCAATGAAAACAATGTGTTTCAATTTATTTATTATTTCGATTCGTATACTGTCCTTTCCAATTGGCTCAGGATGGTTTACAGCATATCGAACAACAAACAGGCATAAAAACAGTAAAATTAAAAACAATTCCCACAATATTCCGACCATAACCAAGAGTGGTTAGAGCAGAGGTGGGCAATTATTTTTCCCAAGGGGCCACAAAAGAGCCAAAAAATATTATGGAGGGCCGCACCTGAAGGCTGAATTACATTCTCATCTACATTATTTATTTGTTTATTTATTTACTATATTTACTATATATTACACATCATTAATATTAACATATTAATATATCAAGAAATATTCATATATTATTAGTATTAATATCATAATTATTATATTATAGTATATATATAGACATTATAATATATTGAAATTATAATATAATATAGCATTATATTTTATTATTTATTATATTATTATAATAAAATTATTATAAAATAATAATAAAAACCACTAAAATGAACTTAAATTAAATTCAAGAAGACAAGGTGCGAACCAAGATGGAGGCCGACGTCCTCAAGAGAGGAAGGATCCCAAGATGGAATGGCCCAATGGACCCAGCCCAGAGGATGACAAAGCGGACCCAGCCGCCGCCGCTGCAGCAGAATGGAGCAGAGCAGCAGACGATCGGAGGCTGCAGGCTTCTGCCCGCTCTCACCCCCAGCCGTTCCGTCAGAGGCGTTCTCGATCGGCTGATCGCCCTCCCATGGAGTGCCTGCCATCCTGGCTTTGGAGTGCCTGCCATCCTCGGAGGCAATCCGGGCCTGCAGCGGGAGCAGTCGGCAACCTGCAGCGGCTGATCACTCTGGCGACGTGGAAGACGATCAAGTCTTCCGGGTCACCAGGGCGATCAGCCGCCGCAGGTCACCAACTGATCCCACTGCAGGCCCGGATCGCCTCCTGGGATGGCAGGCACTCCAAAGCCGCCGCTCCTCCGATCGTTCTCCGGAGCAGCGGGCTGTCTGCCAACGCAGGCTCCACAACCCGTGATGGGATGGCGGCAGCAGCAGCCCTTCCTCTTGCAGAAATGGCCCCACCCCCGACGCCCTTCTCACCAGGCTGGTCAGAATCGGCCGGCGAGCCGCATCCGGCCCACGGGCCGTAAGATGGCCAGATCTGAGTTAGAGGCTGAATGTCTGCCGAAACAATGCCATTTTGCAAGCTTTCCGGAAGGCTAGGAGCTCACTGATTGCTCGCACTTCAGATGGTAGACTATTCCACAAGCTGCAGCAGAGAAGGCTCTCCGTCTGGTTGAAGACAGACAAATGGTTCGCAAAGGTGGGATCTGCAACAAGTTGAGGTCCTCTGATCGAAGAGATCTCTGGGGAACGTATGGGAGTAGACGGTCCCTTAAGTACACCGGCCCCAGACCATGCAAGGCCTTACCGACACTTTGAAGATAATCCGGTGGTAACCAGTGCAGTTGTTGCAAGGTTGGAGTAATGAGAGCCCTGGCTGGTACTCCAGCCAGGAGTCTCGCTGCTGCGTTCTGCACCAGTTTGAGCTTCTGGATGACCGACAAAAGAAGACCAAGGTAAAGGGCATTACAGTAGTCTAGCCTCGAGATGACCATTGCCTGTATTACCGTGGCCAGGTCATTTCCGTAGAGGTAGGGCGCCAGCCGCCTCGCCTGCCGCAGGTGGAAAAAGGCGGATCTGCTGACGGTGGAAACCTGAGCCTCCATCGTCATCAGCGGGTCCAACTGGACCCCCAGACTCTTTACTAAGGATGACGGGCGTAATGCCTCGCCGTCCAAAGCAGGCAGCCAGAGCTCAAATTTGCTGGTGTCTATGTTGTCGTCTCCCCCCCGCCCCGCCCAAAAAAAATCCATCTTACCTTCCAGAGAGAGTGAAGGGTTATGAGGGAGAGGCCCCAGAAGGGTGTGACTATTATGCGGTGGTGTCTACTATGCTGTCAAACACAGTTTTGGACAGGAGATATTCAAAATAACAACAACAACTACTACTACCTAAGGACAGTTCGGAATAATACAATTGCACACTAGAGGGCACTACTATCTTTAGAATAGAGCAGCTGATGAACATTAACAAAACGTAGGAACGACCTTACTGTTTTGCATTGGATGAAATTCATTAGAAAGAGAGTGATTAGATCTCAAAGGTGAAGTCACATACCATTCATTTCACACCTAGTCAGATCCCGAGTAATGTAAAGCTACTCGGCATGCATAGATTGATTTTCTTTAACACATTTGTTAAGTATAACACTTGTTAATGTCATGCTAAAAATACACAGAACAAAACTAGGCTCACTTCTTGCCACCATCTGTACAAAATTGTTTTGCAAATCCAATTATGACAATAAAGTAAAAGTAACATAGGTACACTGATGGGGCATCTACAAGTTCTGGGTCTGTCTGTTCACACAACACAATTATAGCTCTATGCTTTCACTCTAACTGCCTTGGCAACATCCTTTGGAACAGTGTTTCCCAACCTTTTTTGAGCCGCGGCACATTTTTTACATTTACAAAATCCTGGGGCACACCACCAACCAAAATGACACAAAACGACACTTTTTACATTTTTAAAAAATCACTCAGTGTGAAACCAAAATGACACAAAATGACAAAACACAGTAATACATATAGTTAATATGTTTTTAAATGTATTTAACACAGTGTGAAACCAAAATGACACAAAATGACACTCTAACACAGTAATTAATATATGTTTTTAAATGTATTTATACGCTCACTCAGTGTGAAACCAAAATGACACAAAATGACACTCTAACACAGTAATACATATAGTTAATATGTTTTTAAATGTATTTATACACTCAGTGTGAAACCTGGGCCTGTTTCGATGAACACAACATAGATATCCTGGCAGGAATGGCAGAAAGACACAAACTTCCCACACAGAACTCCCATAACCAAGAGAAAATGCTATAAGAGTTTGGTGGGCATTGAACCTTGTTTTTGGAGTTGTAGTTCACCTATATCCAGAGAGCACTGTGGACTGAAACAATGTTGGATCAGGACCAAACTTGGCATGAATACTCAATATGCCCAAATGTGAACACAGATGGAGTTTGGGGAAAATAGACCTTGACATTTGGGAGTTACAGTTTCTGGGATTTATAGTTAACACACAATCAAAGAGCATCCTGAACTCCTGCAACAATGGAATTGAACCAAAAGTGGCATATTGAACTCTCATTACCAACAGAAAGTACTGAAAGGGTTTGCTTGGGAATTGACCTTGAGTTTGGAAGTTGTAGTTCACCTACACCCAGAGAGCACTGTGGACTCAAACAATGTTATGTTATGTTGTTGTTTGTTTTCTATCCAGAATCACAATGTTGGGAAGGAGGCTCACCCCTTTACGGTCCCTCAAACAGGCATGGGGAAAACTTGGGCCCTCTGGGTGCTTTGGACTCCAACTCCCACCATTCCTAAAAGCCTGAGGCCCTTTCCTGCTTAAGTGGCGGAGGGGGGAAAAGGAAAAGGGCCTGAGGCTGCTAGGAATGGTGGGAGTTGGAGTCCAAAACACCTGGAAGGTCCAAGGTTTGCCCAGGCCAGCTTTCGACAGAGACCTCTTTCTCCCCCTTCCCCTTCGCGCCCTTTCTTCCCCCTCCTGCCAAACACTTACTTTTTCTTCTACACTGCCGCTTCTTCTGCCATTTTGATCCGAGGGGGCAGCATGAGCATGTTCAGGAAGGGAGGGAGGAAGACGTGACCCGTGCAGGCGCTACTGCGCAGACTTGCCCCAGAGCAAAGTGAGTGTCAGCGCCGCTTGGCCCATTTGTTGACCTAACGGACCAAGGCCCGCGCGCCATCAGATAAGAGCAACATCTGGCGGCCTTTGAACTGGAACTGGCGGGCTTTGATATGGAACGCCCTTTGATGTGCCAGGCACCTTTCCTGGACTTTGATATGCGGAGAGCCGGATGGTCATCCCTGAGGAAGGAGGGGCCCAGCAGGGGGGCGGGCCAGGGAGGGCTTTTGAAGAGAGTCGCGGGAAAACTTTAGTCTATCTTTGCTTGCTTTGGATTAAGGACCCATTAAACCACTTATCCTTCAACCCCGCTTGGAGTGAGCTTGATTTACTAGACCCCCCTTGCCAGAGCTGACAGTAAGGCAAAGCGAGCAGAGCGAGGCTGGGAAGAAGGGAGCCCGAGTGGAGAAAGAAAGTGTTCGGCAGGAGGGGGAAGGAAGGGTATTGGAGGTTCCCATTTCCCACGGCACACCTGATGATCGCTCACGGCACACTGGTTGGGAAACACTGCTTTGGAAGAGAGTGGGAAAGTGTTGATCTTTTTGCCTGCCTGCTTGTTTTATTTCTGTTTTAATGTTTTGGTTTCTGTTTAATTTTTTTCAGTCCTGGCAGCACAAGGGTTCAACCCCTTGTGCCACTGGGGGCTCCTCACCAACTGGAGCCTTGAATCCCGGTGGCTTGCCAAAAGAAGACTTGCAGCAGCCGCCAGCTCTGGAGGATACATGGTCCCCAGACCCCTTTATGAATTACACACTAACCCCTTTAATAAACGGACACTCTGGTGTCCTTTCGTCCCTGTTTCATTGTCTCTCTTTTGCTTTCCATTTTTCTTTCACAGCCTGTTCTGGTTACTGTCGTCCCCCCCCCCCGGCAGTCCCAAACAGGACTTCTCTCCCCTCTCTTTTCCCCATTTCCACTGCCCCTTTTCATGCTCCAACCCAGAGTCAATTTCCATACCCTAATGACCCCGGCTTCTGGGACCAGGTGCCCCTGCTATTGGGGATATCATGAAAGATGCCTCCTTCTCCCATGTGCCTATCTTACACACTGCCCCCTTTGCCTGGAATTCAGCAGCGGACCCTGATGCTGTGGATCCATCCATCTGTGAGAACACTAGTGGGGGGTTCAGTGGGGTCTGTCTGCAGCTTAGGTTGGCAGCTACTTCCGGGGTTATTATGTTCCTAGAGCAGTGTTTCTCAACCAGTGTGCCGGGGCACACTAGTGTGCCATGAGCAATCATGCCGTGGGAAATTGGAACCTCGGGGGGAGGGGGGGGGAGTCTAGTGTGTTGAAGTATAAAAACCCTAAGAAACCTACCTTGATAAAGGCACATAATTACAAACACCCCCCTCCCCACCCATTGTCTACTTGGCCTCTCCCTCTCCATGCATTGGGAAGGCCCGCCTCCCTTTCCCCAAGTAGAGACCTTCTCTTGCCTCCTGGGGGTTCTGTGTGGGAAGTTCGGGCCAGTTCTATCATTGGGGTTCAGAATGCTCTTTGATTGTAGGGGAACTATAAATCCCAGCAACTACAACTCCCAAATGTCAAGGTCTATTTCCCCTAAACTCCATCTGCATTCATATTTGGGCATATTGAGTATTCATGCAAAGTTTGGTCCTGATCCAACATTGGTTGAGTCCACAGTGCTCTTTGGATATAGGTGAACTACAACTCCAAAACTCAAGGTCAATGCCCACCAAACTCTTATAGCATTATTTGTGTCTTTCTGCCATTCCTGCCAGGATATCAATGTTGTGTTTATCGAAACAGGCCCAGGTTCCACACTGAGTGTATAAATACATTTAAAAACATATTAACTATATGTATGACTGTGTTAGAGTGTCATTTTGGTTGGTGGTGTGCCCCAGGATTTTGCAAATGTAAAAAGTGTGCCCCAGCTCAAAAAAGGTTGAAAAACACTGTCCTAGAGCACCCACAAATTAGGAAGGCCCTGCATGTGGTCTCCTTCTCCCCACTCCGTAGCTTAACAGGGAATGCCACCATTCCCCCATTGCAACCCACCACCTCCCCCCAATCGTCTCCTGGATCAGGGGCTTCTTTTGCACACTTCCCCGCCGCCAACCCAGGTTTGGCCTTTAGGCTCTCTCCTCCCTTCCGCTGCCAGCAATTGGCTGGTCGATGCCCCATGCGGCCGCATACGGAACATCCTCCCCTCCAATCCTTGGGCTTCTCCCCCGCTGGCCTGGGCCTACCTGGCGGTGTTGGGTTGCTCCTCTTTGGCTCCCCCCTCGGGCGGAACAGATGCCGCTGCACCTGGCGCCGGATCGTTTCTACCTTCCCAGCCAACTGGATCCACTTCGCCAGCGTCTCCGGGTCCTCCCGATGGTAAGCCCACTCCAATATCTCCTTCCGCAGCCCGTCCTTAAAGATCTCAAGCGGGACACTCTCGGCCAATCCCTGGAACTCCTCCGTATATTCAAACACAGTTCTGGAACCCTGCCAGATCGATTTAAGTGTCTCCTCGGCCTGGATCTTCTCCAGCGGATCTCGGAAACGTGTTTCCAGTGCGGCCAGGAAATGCCTCAGTGAGCGTAGGCACGGGTATTGGGTTTCGCTATCCGCAGTCTGGATTTCACTATCTGAGAACTGCTTTAAATTGCTCCATTTTATTAGGAGCAGAGGCCCAAGATAGTAAATATTTCACGCACACTAACCTATTGCTATCTTTCCATTACCATGGGTCAGATTATACTTGTGCCATGATCCTACATTGCAGTGTAGTGCAATGATCTACCGAGAGGGTTAGATCACCATAGATCTCTGCAAATCCTACAATTAATAATAATGTAGGGCAACATATGGACAAATGGCCACTGTGTGTGACCGATAGATAGCCCGTTGTGCACAGCTACATAGGGATATATCTCAGACAAAATCAACAGGTTGTGGATAACACAAATATACTACTCTGAATTAAATGCTAATGGTAGTTTGATCAATTATCTATAGCATTACAACACCTTTTTAAAAATAAGACACCTGGACAAAAATAACTTCCCTGAAAACGTTACAACATCCTCTATGATATGATATACTACTGACTCAATAAGAAATTACAAGTGTTTGAAATCAATGCAAATGTTTGCTGCCGCAATCACATTTGCATTACATATGTATTACAATGAGATGAATTAATAATTATGCCAAGTGAGAAAAGGTGAGTAGAATTTTTAATATGGTGCCTAATCTATTTTATAAGTATAATCATTAACATAACCAATAGCCTGTGCCTTCTACCAAAACTATCTATGATTTTACCTGCCTTTAAAGGTGCTATTTATTGAATTAAAGCATTTATGTACTGTCTCCTTATAGCAGGGCTGTCCAACTTCTACCGGCCCAGGGGCCTGAATTCCGGTCACTGATGACCTGGGGGGTCGTAGGGTCTGCCCCCACCCGCACCTGTCCCCCGCCTCCGCCCCTCCCCGCCCCCAGCCCGCCCTCCCCTTATTTTTATTTAATATTAAATATATTTAATTCCATCCTCCCTCCCCCTTATTTTTGTTTTAATATTAAATATATTTAATTCCATCCTCCCCTCCCCCCTTATTTTTATTTAATATTAAATATATTTAATTCCATCCTCCCCTCCCCCCTTATTTTTTATTTAATATTCCGTTAAGAGCCTGGGGGTCCATCTGGACTCCCAGCTGACCATGGAGGCCCAGGTCTCCGCGGTCAGCAAGGTTGCTTTTTTCATCTGCGACAGGCTCGGAGGCTGGCCCCCTATATCTCCCAGAATGACCTGGCCACGGTGATCCAAGCTACGGTCATCTCAAGGCTGGATTACTGTAACGCGCTTTTACGTTGGCCTTCCTTTGTCGGGCGACCCGGAAGCTCAAGCTGGTGCAGAACACTGCCGCCCGGCTCCTGTCTGGAACCCCAGCAGGCCGCCACATCACACCTGTTTTGCAGGATCTGCACTGGCTCCCAATCGAGCACCGGATCTCCTTCAAGGTGTTGGTTCTTACCTTTAAGGCCTTGCATGGCCTGGGGCCAGCGTACTTGAGGGACCGACTCACCCCACACTGTCCCCGAGATCACTACGCTCCGAGGATGCTAATTTGTTAGAGATACCCTCGGCGAAATCAGCTAAACTGACATCTACTCGCCGGAGGGCGTTCTCCGTTATAGCTCCTACGCTGTGGAACGCCCCCCCGGCTGGAACGCGGGCTATAAAGGAATTGCTCCTGTTTAGACGCACCTGCAAAACTTATTTGTTTAAGCAGGCCTTCGGTGAGTAGGTCCTGCCCATGTTCCGCTTTAGCCGCTGTCCTGGGGTGTCACGCTATCTAATTTCTGAATTGTACCTGGGGGTTTTGTATTTTGCTGTTTTAACTGTTTAATTGTCTTAGATGTTTTATCACATTGCTTGTGTGTAGTTGTACCTTCGGTTCCTGTGAGCCGCCGCGAGCCTCAGGGAGTCGGCGGCATAGAAACCCGAATAATAAATAATAAATAAATAAATAAATAAAATATATTTAATTCCATCCTCCCCCCCCCCCTTATTTTTATTTAATATTAAATATATTTAATTCCATCCTCCCCTCCCCTTATTTTTATTTAATATTAAATATATTTAATTCCATCCTCCCTCCCCCTTATTTTTATTTAATATTAAATATATTTAATTCCATCCTCCCTCCCCTTATTTTAATGTATCCCATCTCCCCTTATTTCATCTTTAAATATATTTAATTTTATATTTAATACATGAGGGGAGATGGGGGGAGGGAATGAGGAGCCCCCTGAGGAGCCCCCTGCTTCGGCCTACCTTTTCCAAACGCGCAGGATCCAGGAGTACCCGGACGACGAGAGAGGCGACGACCGACTGAGTCGAAGAAGGTCCTAATCGCGTCTGTGGGCCTCAGCGATCCTGTAGTTGAGTAGCCGAAGAGTATCGCGAGAATACGCAATCCACACGGGATTTCGCTGTCAACGGCGGCGTGATCTCGCATTGACAGCGAAATCCTGTGTGGATTGCGTATTTTCACGATACTTGCTCCGAACTCGGAAGTAGGTATTTTTTATTATTATTATTTATTTTATTTTTCAATTTTTATTTTTTATTTAAAAGCTTAGGGGGCCGTAGGGAAGGGGCTGGGGGGCCATATACCCCCCCCTCGGGCCACCAGTTGGGCAGCCCTGCCTTATAGCATATGCCTATTGGTGTTCTGAGCCTTAAAGTCACTCTATGAGGTTATACCACTGGGGGAGCATCATATATCCATTTATTAATTATTATTTATTTATTATTTGGACTTGTACGCCGCCACTCCCCGAGCACTCGGAGTGGCTCACAATCATGCGAAAACACAACAGAAGTAAAACAGCATATTAAACTAGACTAAAAAGGTTTTCCAGCTTAGCAATCAAAGGCTAGCCAGAAAAGATGGGTCTTGCAGGCCTTGCGCAAGGAAAGGAGGTCCTGCATGGCCCGCACATCACTTGGAAGGCTGTTCCAGATTGACGGCGCTACTACGGAAAAGGCTCTGTGCCGGGTCGATGTAAGACGAATTGCTTTGAAGGTCGGCATTTCAAGGAGGTTCTGTTGTTCGGAACGAAGTGACCTCTGGGGTTGATAGGGGAAGAGACGGTGCCTCAGATACAAGGCCTTGAAAGTTAACACCATCACCTTGAAGGTGAACTGGTGCTCAACCGGAAGCCAATGGAGCTGCTGGAGGATGGGTGTTATGTGACATCTCACTGGAGTCCCGGTGAGAAGTCGTGCAGCAGCATTCTGGATGAGCTTAAGTTTCCGGATCACTGGCAAGGGCAGGCCAATGTAAAGGGCGTTACAGTAGTCCAGTCTTGGAGCACCGTGGCTAGGTCGTCTCTGGATAGGTAGGGGGGCAGACGCCTAGCTTGCCGCAGATGGAAAAAGGCGGTTTTGCTGACAGTGGAGACCTGGGCCTCCATCGACAGCAACGGGTCTAAAATGACCCCAAGGCTCTTTACTGAGGATGTCGGGCGTAATGCCTCATCATCCAAGCTAGGCAGTCGGACCTCCCTGCCCACCGGCCGGCCCAGCCACAGTATCTCCGTCTTTGCTGGGTTCACCCTCAATCTACTGGCATGCAGCCAACCAGTAACAGCCTCAAGCCTGGAGAAGCTGCTGGGAGCTCCAAAGCCAAAGGGGAGGGGGTGGGGCTAGGTGCCGCCTTGCTCCGCCCCTCTGGCTTCCGCTCTACCAGCAGCTTCTCCAGGCTTGAGGGTGGCAATGCCAAGCCAGTGGTGGCATAGCTAGCACAAGGCTGGCTTGGCATTGCCATCCTCAAACCTGGAGAAGCTGCTGGTAGAGCGGAAGCCAGAGGGGGTGGAGCCAAGCCGTGCCAAGCCCCGCCCCCCTCCCCAGCCTTGAGGAGGTAGGTAGATCTTTCTGACTTGGTTTTATTATAAGTAGCTCGCATGCTGAAAAAGTGTGGGCACCCCTGGTCTAGAGCACTGATTCTCAAAGTAGGTGGTACCGCCCCCAGTGGGCGGTGAAGCGATCCAAGGGGGCGGTGGGAGGCTCAGGGGAATTTGGGGGGCAGTGAACCCCTTTAAGGGGGCGGTGAACGATTGGTCATTTAGGAGGGGTCGCGCAGCCCTCTTCTTTGGCCCCGCCCCCTTCGTTTTGACCTGCATATTAGATATTTGGATTAGAATTTGTAAGAGGAGCAAAATTATTTATGAAGCAGCAACGAAAATATGGTTGGGGGTCACCACAACATGAGGAACCTTATTTAGGGGTCATGGCATTAGAAAGGTTGAGAACCACGGCATTAATACATATATCTTTCTGTTTAATTGCTATTAATTTTTTAAAAAATTAATTTCATGGGGGGCGGTGAGTAATTTTTTTCTGGAAAGGGTGCGGTACGCCAAAAAAGTTTGGGAGCCACTGTTCTAGAGTGTCCTAGTCCTCTTTCTAGATAGACACCACTTAGGAGACAGAGGCTGACTGCTAACCAGGGCTGCCTGTAGAGTGCATCCAAAGTCTTTGCTGCAACAATTCCACAATCTACCAGTCTGTCTCTCAGCACAAGTGCTGGTTGGGACTTATGAATTTGGGCTCAGGTTATCTAAAGGACTTCTTCCATGTGAGCCTGCCTAGTTTTGAGATTTTCCAGAGAGATCTTATTTTTCTATCAACCTCGCAGACTCTGTTCGGTCCCAACACCTTCACAAATCCTGTTGGGAACATATAAGATGGACTTTTTGGTGGCTGTCACAAGTCTAGGGTTACAGCCTGTGTTGGACGGGGTTACACTCCCACTGAAGACGCAGGTTCGCAGTTTGGGTGTGATCCTGGACACATCGCTGAGCCTGTAACCCCAGGTTTCGGCGGTGACCAGGCGAGCATTCGCACAGTTAAAACTTGTGCTCCAACTACCTTGGGAAGTCTGACTTGGCCACGGTTGTCCACGCTCTGGTTACATCCCGTATAGATTACTGCAACACCCTCTACATGGGACTGCCTTTGAAGACTGTTCGGAAGCTTCAACTAGTCCAACGGACAGCAGCCAGGTTGATAACAGGAGCGGCACTCAGGGAGCGCACAACACCTCTGTTGCGCCAGCTCCACTGGCTACCAGTTTGCTACCGGGCACAATTCAAAGTGCTGGTTTTAGCCTTTAAAGCCCTTAACGGTTCTGGTCCAACTTACATGTTCGAATGTATCTCCCCCTACGAACCTTCAAGATGCTTAAGATCATCCGGAGAGGCCCAGCTCTCGGTCCCGCCTGGTGGAGATGAGAGACAGGGCCTTTTCAGTGGTGGCTCCTCGGCTTTGGAACGACCTTCCTTATGACATCAGATCAGCCCCCCTCCCTCCTGACATTTCGCAAGAAGGTCAAGACCTGGCTATTTGACCGGGCATGTGCAGATGTAGTATGATTGCCAAATTGAGACCTACGGGACGAAGACGATGCAATTGGAAACCGATTTAATAATGAGACGCTGGTATTGTGTTTTTAACATTAAGTGCTAATTTGCATATGATGGAATTGTATTGTTGATATGTTTGTCTTGGGCAGTTCTTGCCATTTGTACATCGCCTCGAGTCGCCTTCGGGCTGAGAGTGGCGGTCTAGAAGCAAAGTAAATAAATAAATAATCTGGCATCAAGTTAATATTAAATTAATCTCGAGTAAGCCTTCAAAGAACTACTTGAAATAAAAAGGTCCTTCTGAAAACGCAAACAACTTCATCAGAGAGGGTGGAATCAGTGTCCTACGATGGAGGATGGAGGTTGATGTCAGACTTCCATGTGAAAGTGTCACTAGGTGCTTTCACTCCAACATGGGAGCCAATGGGGCCTTCCTGCTAGGGCAACACTTTCCCTATGTTCTGGGGAAAGTGTTGCTGGGAGGGAGCTGCACACGGGGTGACAGATTCACCCGCCTGCTCCCTCTTTTCTCACCAGAAGCCAGGCAAAGTGGGACACTTCTCCTGGCTTTTCTTATAAGGTTGGTTTTTCAAAATCCCAAGCAGGTCTTTGAATGCTGACTCAATGGGAAATTCTACTGCTTTTAATTCTATTGCCAGTTTAATTCTATGTTTAATTTTTGCATGGGGTGAATTTATTTTTACTGAATCCCCTTTTCCTGGACTAGGAAGCAGTTGAAATATAGAAGACTCTCGGGCCCCTTTGACAACGCCATATAATCCAGATTATCTGCTTTCAATTGGATTATATGGTAGTGTAGGCTCATATACCGTATTTTTCGCACCATAAGACGCACCTGCTGATAAGACGCACCTAGATTTTAGAGGAGGAAAATAGAAAAAAAATATTTTTGCTCCCCTCTAAAATCTAGGTAAGTCTTATCAGCAGGTGCGTTTATCAGAGCCCTTTCTTCCTCGAGGAAAGGGGGAGAAGGAGCAAGAGGAGGAATGGAGGAGCATCGCGCCAGAGCCCTCTGGGGCGATGCTCCTTCGTTCCTCCTCTTGCTGCCTCTTTCCCCCCCCCCCCTTTCCGCGAGGGAAGAAAGGGCGGAGGGAGGGAAAAGGAGCAAGAGGGGGAGCGAACCAGCGTCCCACCGCCGCCGCAACGGACCAGAGAAGAGGAGAGGCGGCGACAGGGTGAGTATATCGCCGCCCCTCTGCTCCAGCGCCTCCCCCCCGGCCTGCATCTTACGCTCCATAAGACGCAGCTGATTTTTCATCCCACTTTGGGAGGAAAAAACTGCGTCTTATGGTGCGAAAAATACGGTAATCCAGTTCAAGGCAGATGTGGATTATCTGCTTTCTCTGGCATTACTTCACGAATGAAGATTCTTAGGAAGGACTCATCCCACGGCTTCTGCCTCCAGGGTCAAAGAGGGCTTTAAAAGGATGGACGTTGCAAGCTATGACCCTGAAGGTAGAGAAGAGAGCCTTCCCACATGCAGGGAGACCCATGATATCTATAATAATGAGTGCTAGGCTCAGAAATAGTGAACCAAAACAGGGTTTATTGGATAACAACCAGTAGAAAATGCTGGTGGCCCAAAAAGCTTGGTTGGTTGCAATAGAGTCCTTTGAACAAAAGGGGAAACGTTCACTTGCCTCATGTAAAATCAAGGTACCTTTCTTTGGATCCCAGGTATCCTGTTCCTCTCTGGTTTTGTAGGCCCCTGAAGTCCTGTAAAACCCCAAAATCTGCAGTCTCTGTTGAGGACAGGTCCCCCTATGCACTGCAGCTTGGTTTAAGAGCGCAGGTAGACTCGGTAGGTGAAATAAGAATGCTATGTCCCAGCAAGCTTAGGTTCCAGGTTTGTCTGTGACTTCTCTGGAATGAGGCCAGAGGGGGCGTCAGCCCCTCAGGTAAACTACGGTAAAAGGAGGAGTTGAGGGCAGGTCACCAGGTAGGAGCCAGGATGCATCCCCCCCCCCCATGGGTGAGCACATGTTAGAACAAAGGAGCACATGGCTAGACAAAAGGAACTACAGAACAAAAAGCCATACAGGTGAATGGTCAAACCAAACACAAGTATAAACAGCCCTCTAGGGGGCGTCACACCACGCTTTCTACAAGCGCGTTGATGACTAAGGAGGTTGGATGTGTCCTTCGAGCCTGTGCAATGGATTTTTTTCTGGTGGAATGCAGCATGCACAGAACTGGCCTCACCCCTTAAAGCAAAGGTTCGTCTGCCAGGGCCTAGCAAGCTGGGACGGTGGCAGCAAGGTCCTCAGGTCGTAGGTTTGGTTTGAGTTTCCTTCTCTTAGATGGTTGACCTCACAGGGTTAGAGGAGCACCATCTGCCCGGGTTTGAAATCAGAGTTTTCCTTCTCTTAGGATGGTTGCCAAAAGGCTAGGGAGCCAATTCTGCCCTTTGACACTCTTTGTCAGACCCTTCGGTTGTGACCCGTCTGGCATGGGAGGCCCTACCGGTGGCTATTATGCCACTGCCAGCTTAGCTCACAACTTCATTAGGGCAGTGTTTCTCAACTAGTGTGCCACGGCACACTAGTGTGCCGTGAGCGATCATCAGGTGTGCCGCGAGAAAAGCTCTCTGCCCCCCTTCCTTCCTCCCTCCTTCTGCCGAATTCCTGCTGCTTGGGAGAGGAGGAGGAAGGGCCAAGCGGCGACGAAGGAAAAGAAGGGGCCGGGGCTCCGCCTCCTTTGGCCGTTTCCCCAGACAGCCTCCAATCCGCCATGACTCCCGCCACGACTCTCACCCCTCGCTCGCTGAAGCCGCGTGGAGGAGGAGCCCCGCCTACTGAAGCCCGTCCACCGCTCATGCTTCTCCACCGCTCATGCTTCTCCCCCCGGCTTCAGCGCTCCTACAGCTTCGCCAGCCTTGAGGGGGCAGTGCTAAGCCAGTATTGTGCTGGCTCTGCCACCGCTGGTTTGGCACTGCCCCCTCAAGGCTGGCAAAGCTGTGGGAGAACTGAAGCCGCGTGGAGGGGCGGGGCATGGCCGGCCTGGCTCCTCCCCCTCCCTGGCTTCGGCACTCCCAGTAGCTGCTCCCAGCAGGTCACCATCTCCCAGCCGTTCGTTACTGTGTTTGAGTGTGATTTTGGTTGGTGGTGTGCCCCCGGATTTTTTTAATGTTAAAAGTGTGCCGTGGCTCAAAAAAGGTTGGGAAACACTGCATTAGGGTACGCAAGCCTCTCCCCACAACAAGGGGGCTTTAATAATCTGATTTATATGGCATTGTCGAAGGGGCCTCAGTTAAGAGGCACCCATGGAAATTGGCAGATGCCGGATAAATGTAGTTTCTGATTGCTTGAGAACTACTATTAAAATAGGCCTTGTGACGCCCCCTAGGGGCTGTGTACATCTGTATCTGTATTTTACCTGCATGGGCGTTTGTTCTATGGCCCCTTCATTCTGCCATGCGGTCACTCAGGGGTGGAGTTGTGTCTTGGCTCCAAACCTGGTGTCCCCACCTTCAACTCTTCCCTTTTCTGGAGTTTACTTGAGGGGCTGGACGTACCCTCCGCCTCCATTCCAGAGGTATCACGGACAAGCAAGGTTGGAATCTAGCTTGCCGGGAAAAAGCAATCTAGTGGTCTACCTTCGTTCTCAACCAAATCTTCAGTGCTTAGGAGGACCCCGTCCTCACCAGAGACTGTGGATTTTGGGGCTTAATACAGGACTTCATGAGCCTGCGAGCCAGAGGACAACAGGACACCTGGGATCAAATAGAGGTACCGTCACTTTGCACAAATAGGCATAGTGATAGGCTCCCTTCTTAAAAGGACTTTCTTGCAACCAACTAAGCATTTTTGAGCCACCAGAACCTTTTGCTGGTTGTTAATTCAATAAATCCTGTTTGGTTCACCCTATTTTTGAGTCCAGCACTCATTCTTATAGAGATCCTGGGTTTCCCTGCATGTGGGAAGGCCTTACATCTATTCCCAGGGCCAAAGCTTGCATTGTCCAATTCTTAAAGCCCTTTTTAGGCCCTGGGGACAGAAGAGGCCTAATGAATTCTATACCCACATATTGTTCTCTATAATATTAACATCAATACAGAGTCTATACCCCATCATATACGTCTGTGTTGATGTTAATATTGAAATACTTTAATAAAACAAATGAAGACAACTCTAACTTAGCACAACACACACAATTGTTGTATTGTAATGCTTGAGTTTCTGTTAACTGTAGAACTACAAGAGCAGCAGCAGAAACAGCAGCAACAACGGGAGTTGTTTACTCAGATACAATGGAGGAGCGCATACATCCAAGATTATATAAAATTATGTCATATGATATCTTATCTCTTAGATGTAATGAATACAACTCAAAGCCATTATCTTCTGGCCTTGGCGGATTTGAACTTAGCACTTCCTTGCAACAACAAGCTACTCAATTCTAACACGATGCTGAGGGAGGAAGCCTTTACCTTTGACCTTCAGAAAGAACTCGGGATATCTGATTAATTTTAGTTACTAAATATCCACTCACTGATGCAAATAATAAGTAGTCCTTATATAGGTATTGCATCTATGTGTGTGGCACAAGTGAATGCATATTTATTAGGCATGAGAAAAAAGTTATGAAAATGATTCGTTTCGTAAGAAATTCTTAAGAAATGCTACTTTCGAGCGTTTCCGCACCTGGAACGCCAACCAGGAAGTGGACTTTCTTTTTCGAACTTGGGGGGACAGGATTTTCTTAAGTGTCGTTATTAGGTCGTAAGGGGGCACCTCCTTCTCTCTCACCACCCTCCCGCCTCCCTTGCCAATATTATGGCAAGGCAAGCCCTAAACTCACTCCTTCTTTCGGCTGGAAGGAAGCCTGGAAAAATGTAAACAGAGAGAATACTCAAGTAAATCTGCAAAGGAGGGCACTTTGGATGAAGGGCCCTCCTTGCAGATTTACTTCTGAGTAATCCTCTCTGTTTACATTTTTTCCAGGCTTCCAGCCTCTCCTGCCTGCCAGGATCTAAAGCATCAAAGAGTATTGGGGTGAGAAACCAACCTAATGTATAATAGAATGAATGCTACTGTAAGTGCCACTGCCTAATATTATAAGTAATCCAACTGGTCATACCTAATTCCATGCAGATGCAATAATACAGCAGTAATAACAATGGGTATAAGAAGAGGTGAAATTCAAACCGTATTCTGACTGGTCTCTCCTCATGCGGTGCAAACGGGCTTGGGAAATTAGCCCGGGAAAAGCCAGCGTTTGCCGCTTGGGAGCACACACATACATATTCTTGGGGGGGATTTGCTGCAGAATCCCGGGCTCATAGAAGATTCTGCAGCAACCCCCCAAAAGAATATGTATGTGTGTGCACCCAAGCAGAAAACGCTGTCTTTTCCGGGCTAATTTCCGGGCTCACAGAGAAGAGCCCGTTTGCACCGCATGAGGAGGGACCAGTCAGAATACTTCGGTTTGAATTTTACTCTTCTTATACCCATTGTTATTACTGCTGTATTATTGCATGTGCATAGAATGTAGGTATATGACCAGCCTGGGCAAACTTGGGCCCTCGCTCCTCGGGATCGGGGTGAGAGAGAGGCAGCGAGGAGCAGGGGGGCTCCTCCTCCTTTTCTTTTGCTGCTTCCAAGAATAGAATACCCCTCCCTCCTTCCCTCCCTCCTTCCTATTTGGAGAGTCCCATCTAGAATTCAGTGTGATTTATTCAAGTTTTGGCCTACAACTCCCAGAAATCCCAGCCAATTTACCAGCTGTTAGGATTTCTGGGAGTTGTAGGCCAAAACCATCTGGAATGCGCATGCTCTGGCAAACGAATTACTAACGAATTTCGTTAGTAATTAAGTTACATTTTAGAACTTTTTGGAAATTTTTTTGTAAGTCTTCCTATTACTAATAACCCCCTCCCCCCCATTAGGTTTACGAGGTGCTATTTTTGGGTTCTAAACCATGCCTAATATTTATACTTAACATTTCCCTTGTATTAAATTGTAGCACAGCAGTTCTCGTTCGTGCCTGGAGGGCAGGGAATAGGTCCTGGGGTTCCATTAGCATTAGGACCTGCAGCAGCAGAGGTGGATTCATTTTTTTAAAAAATAATTTTTATTAAAGTATAAAATGAAGTTGACAAAAAGACACACAAAAACAGCCATACAAGGCTGCGCCAAATACAACAAGTAACCTCCCCCCCCCTTCCCCTCCCACTTCCCCCATCCCGGACTAACAAGACAGGACAGAACAAAACATACACAGAGTGCTTCCGACTCACTCAAATCCCTAAAGTTAGCTCCTGTGTTGGGAGTCGCCAAACGGCTGAAAGTAAATATTGATTTTATAATTACTCAAAAAAGAAAAAAAAAATCAAGTCTTCGAACTTCCTCCACCTAGTCCTGGTGGGGCAATACTTTTGTATCAATATTCTAAAGTTCAACCAATAAATTAATCTTAGAGTTATTGAAGTAAGAAGTGATGAGGGACCAGTCTGTCTTATCTCTATGAATATCTTCCGCTAGTGCAGCTGTTAATGAGTCCATGTTTGCTATGTCCAAGATTTTCGATTTCCATTCCCATAGCTCGGAGTGTCTTCAGCCTTCCACCTCTTTGCATAGGTCATCCTCGCTGCTATTGTACAATATATAAACAATTTTCTTTATTATCCTCTAAATCAAAATCAATCAAGCCCAAAAGCATGTATTCGGGTTTAAACTCAAAATCGATCTCTAACATCTTTCTCATCTCCCTATAGATCACCTTCCAAAACACTCTTGCTTTATGGCAGTTCCACCACATGTGGTATAGGCTCCCAATTCCTTTTTACATTTCCAACAGATGTTGCTTACGTTCTTATTGAACTTAGCCATTTTCGTGGGTGTTAGGTACCACCTATGAGCCATTTTCATTATATTCTCCCTTAGGTCATAGGCGTATGTCAATTTTAGGTGTTTATTCCACACTCTATCCCAGCGATTCAGTGGGATAGAGCGACCTATGTCCTGGGCCCATTTGATCATACATGATTTGACTCTCTCCTCTTCTGTCTGCCATTCTAAGAGTGTGTTGTATAGAGAGGATATCCTCTTATTCTTTTTTTACTAACTTATCCCAGGTTGTATTGGTTTCTCCAAAGCCCTGTAGTTTATCTTTTTAAAGATCTCATTTATTTGAAAGTATTGGAGCCAATTCATTGAATTGTCCAACTCTTTCAATGTGCTCATATCTTTTAAGATCAGCCCTGTTGGGGATTGCTTTAACAGCATGCTATAGGGTAGCCATGTTTTATTATCTTGCTGTCTCCTATAAAAGGCTTCTTGGGGAGATCCAAAGGGGAGTTTTTCACATAGTCTTCCTTTATATGAGTTCCACACCTTCAACAGAGCTCTTCTTATATAGTGGTTATTAAAGTTTTTTTCTATGCTGGCTCGATCGTACCACATATAACAATGCCAGCCTACCCTGAGGTCGTGTCCTTCTAAGTTGAGTATTGATGTGTTCTCTAATTTTACCCACTCCATCACCCATTCTAGAGCGCATGCCTCATAGTATGTTTTAAACCGGGACATTGAATCCCCCTCTGTTTTTTGTCAATCATATTTATCCAGTTTATTCTAGATGGTTTCCTTTCCAAATAAACTTTCTTATTTCCATATTCCATGTCAGGAAATATTTTTTATTATATAGAATAGGGATATTTTGAAAAAGAAAAATCATTTTTGGCAGAAGGTTCATTTTTATCAAAGAAATTCTTCCCAGGAGGGATAAGTTAAGGTATTTCCATTTATTTAATTTCCCTTTTAGTTCTAGCCACGTCCTGTCGTAGTTATTTTTAACTAGATCTGTATTGTTCATGGTTATAATTATCCCTAAATATTTGATCTTAGCAGCAGAGGTGGATTCAGAGGATGAGCTAGATGACTGGGGTGAAGCACAGGGCCCTTCGGATGGGCCTCGCTCGCCCACAGAGAGCTTGGCATGGGATGAGATGATGTTTGGGCCTAGCATAGATTCCGATCACCAGGTGGAGATGGGAAGCAGCGAAGGAGTTATGAACACCCCGGGAGGAATTCCCAAGAACTTGAAAGTGAAAACATGGACGGCCGACTGGGAAAGTGCTAGGGAGGAAAGTTCTCAGGAAGATAGCGACACAGCTGTTGAGAGGCAAGGTCGCTCCTTCGATAGGAGACGGGACATTGAGTCTACCAGGAGGGCTTGGTCTAGGGTCCTAGACCGACCGAGGTCCGTGAGCAGAGATTGGAGACGGAGAAGCCTAGAGCGTCGCGGACCTCGGCCGAAGGATTAAGTATAGGGTCCGTGGGAACGCATCCTCAGTTCTCCGGCCACGTCTTTCCTGGATAGGCGTGAAGCGGAGTGGGACCACAAGCCAGCCGTGGTCATCAAGCCTTGCCTTGCATTTGCCTTGTTTCCTGATCCGCATTGGATTACGGAGCCTTGCCAAGCTTCTAGTCTATTTGCTACGTTACTTTGGACAATCTTGCTTTCTACCTTTTGGACAATTGCTTATTATTGGACTATATATTCTTTGGAACTGTTTTTATACTCAATAAAATAGTTAGCCTTCCGTACGTCTCTGTGTGTGTGATTAAGGGGCCCGCTAAGTCCGTGATCGTGACATAAATACATCCTAGTATTAAATACATAGTATTAAATATGTCGATGAACACAACATAGATATCCTGGCAAGAATGGCAGAAAGACCCAAACTTCCCACACAGAACTCCCATAACCAAGAGAAAATTCTATAAGAGTTTGGTGGGCATTGACCTTGGGTTTTGGAGTTGTAGTTCACCTATATCCAGAGAGCACTATGGACAGCCTCCTTAGTAGCAGGTGGTAAGGAGTGACAGAGTTGGACATCATCTGCGTACAGATGACACCGCACTCCGAAACTGATGTAATGTATACAATATCTCTGAACTCACAATTTTCTGGGCTGTTTACAAAAAGGCAACCTCATCCACATTGCAGTGATTCTGTATTTTCAGAACAAAAACAAACCTGTTCACATGTTAAAAATACACGGACACTTCTGATGAAAGTTGGAATCAATACTTGGTGTGCATCTGTGAGGTTGTGTAGGGGAAAACAACTCAGACTTTTGGAACATGTTATCAACACTGTGGATTAATTTTATTTATTTATTCAGTTTCGTATGCTGTCTTTCCCCGAGGGCTCAGGACGGCTTACAGAAAGTATAAAAACACACTTTAAAACATCCAAAAAAATTAAACGCTTAGCTAAAAACTATAAAACTTTACAACTGGTTAACCCAGTGTTTCCCAACCAGTGTGCCGAGCCACACTAGTGTGCCGTGAGCGATCATCAGTGTGCTGTTGGAAATTGGAACCTCCAATAACCTTACTTATTAAGGGAGCGCCGCTACATCACAGTACAAAATGCACAATTAATGATACATAATCATACGCAAAAAAAAAACACATTCAAAGTACCCAATCCTGCTGGAGAAAATCAAAAGTCTTACATAAGGTAGTTCGGCATGGTCGCCACAGAGAGCGGAGGAGTTGCGAACCAGGAAGTAGCGAGTTCACGGAGCGCTCTACGGAAAACTCGCGATATTTGATGAAATCACGGAAGTGAGTGCGAAAACCAAAGTGTATCCTCACGATGGTATCCAATGTCAGTTCCGGGATCCGCACAATAACACAGTCAGTTTGCAGACAATTTAAAGAAGCAGCACCATAACCATAGCGACAAGGTAGAAAATCACGTAGATAATCACATATATTCAAACCGCCAGTGGATGAAGATAGATGTTGCGATGGAATCGAAAGATGGATGGGGCAAACTTGGAACTTCAATTTGTTTTGGACTACAACTACAACCATTCCTAGCAGCCTCGGTCAGTCCCTTTTCCAGTTTCCCCCTCAGCCACTTAAGTTCAGGAAAGGGCCTCAGGCTGTCAGGAATGGTGGGCAGTTGGAGTTCAAAGCACCCAGAATGAAAATACGGCCAGCATATCGTTTTCCCATGACTGACAGTTGTTGAGCAAGACTTTGGTGTGTGTCTTTCTGCCATTCCTGCCAGGGGATATCTGACTGACAGTTGTGTTCATCGGAAACAGGCCCAGGTTTCACACTGAGTGTATAAATACATTTAAAAACATATTAACTATACGTATTACTGTGTTAGAGTGTCATTTTGTGTCATTTTGGTTGGTGGTGTGCCCCAGGATTTTGTAAATGTACAAAATGTGCCGTGGGTCAAAAAAGGTTGAAAAACTCTGGGTTAACCAAATCAGACCCCGAAAGCCTTCTGGAATAAAAACGTCTTGCACACTCTGCGGAAGTTTGTTAAATCTCTCAAAGCTGGCACACCTTCTGGCCGAGCGTCCCAAAGAGTTGGAGCTAATTCTCCAGTGCGCTTATGGAAATAAAAACCCGGCGGTTGGGGTTATTTTAAAACTGAGGAAATGGAACGGTTCCTTCCGAGCATCACCAATATTTGTGCCCCTTCCCTTATATTTGAATTAGATTTGCAGAAGGTGTGGGTGTGCGCCATCAGACAGGATCTGAGTTGTAAAATGTTTGTTTAAAAGTCCCGAGAGAGAGCAGGAGAAACGGGCAATAGACGAACATCATGCTCCCTCCTGGAAAAAGTTCTGGTCCCTTTGGAACCGGCAAGGATGTTCAGCCCAGCAGTTCCCACACTGCTTTTTTGGTATGCAAAATGGAAGTGGAAGACAATTGTCTTGTACTGTTTCCCCTTCAATGGCTTCACTAACCCAAGTGTAAAATAGATAGACATGATGTATTTTGAATGCATTGAGTAGCTGGTGGGCAATGCAACCCTTTTGTCCCAAAGTAGACCAAGGGTGGCCGCAGAGCACAAGAGTCTGCCTATAATGATTTGTTTTCCTTGATCCGTACAGACTCTCCAGATATGTCTTTTTAACTGTAAAAATAGAGCAAATTGCCACCGTGAGGCTCTCTCACGTTACACATAGGATGCCACAAAAACTGCTACAGAATCCTGGGATTTCCAGTTGGGGGAGTTAGACTTCTTAGCTAAAGAGCCATTGTGCCTCATCAAGCTACAATCTCCAGGATTTCATAGGACAGTGTTTTTCAACCTTTCTTGATCCGCGGCACATTTTTTACGTTTACAAAATCCTGGGGCACACCACCAACCAAAATGACACAAAATGACACTCTAACACAGTCATACATTACATTACATTTTACATTTATTAATCGCTCTCCATCCGAGGATGCTCTGGGCAATTTACAGCAGTAAGACTGCAGTGGGGGCGGGAAAAAAGAGGGAGGGAATAGGGGGAAAGGGAGAGAAGTTGGAGGGAAGGAAGCCCAGTGGCGATAGCCAACTAAGGCACTGTCCCGCCATCAAAGGGTGGCAGACAGGGGGGCCCCAGTAGGATCACCGTTGGTAAGGTGCGGGTTGGAGACAGTGCCCGCAGGCTTCCTCGTGGTTGCCTGCAGTGCATGCTCCTAATCACCCACACAGAGTCCATGTCGGCCCTTGTATTGGCCGAGTTCGATGCTTCTACCGCTTGGAGCTCTGCCTGTCCATAGCGGGAGCTCCAGAAGGTCCTAGCTCGGTGAGTCCTCAGAGGCCTGGCTGTCCTCGGCGCAGGGCACTTCCTCGACAGGTCAGTGGCAGATCTGGGGGCTCTGCCCTCTTGGAGGGGGGCTGCTCCTAGAGCACCTGTTACTCGGTGCTTCCGTCTCCGACGTCGGTGCCGCCTCTTCCGGGGATCATACGTATAGTTAATATGTTTTAAATGTTATTTATACACTCAGTGTGAAACCTGGGCCTGTTTCGATGAACACAACATAGATATCCTGGCAGGAATGGCAGAAAGACACAAACTTCCCACAGAACTCCCATAACCAAGAGAAAATACTATAAGAGTTTGGTGGGCATTGACTTTGGGTTTTGGAGTTGTAGCTCACCTATATCCAGAGAGCACTGTGGACTCAAACAATGTTGGGTCAGGACCAAACTTGGCATGAATACTCAATATGCCCAAATGTGAACACAAATGGAGTTTGTGGAAAATACACCTTGACATTTGGAAGTTACAGTTTCTGGGATTCATAGTTAACACACAATCAAAGAGCATCCTGAACTCTTGCAACAATGGAATTGAACCAAACTTGGCATATTGAACTCTCATTACCAACAGAAAGTACTGAAATGGTTTTCTTGAGAATTGACCTTGAGTTTGGAAGTTGTAGTTCACCTACACCCAGAGAGCACTGTGATACTCAAACAATGTCATGTTATGTTGTTGTTTGTTTTCTATCCGGAGTCACAATGTTGGAAGGAGGCACACCACTTTAAGGTCCCTAAAACAGGCATGGGAAAACTTCAGCCCTTTGGGTGCTTTGGACTTCAACTCCCACCATTCCTAACAACCTGAGGCCCTTTCCTGCCATTGCAAGGGCCTCAGTTGGAAGATAAGATGCCAGCTGCCTTGCCTGGCGGAGGTGGAAAAAAGCCTGCTTGCTGATGGCAGAGACCTGTGTCTCAATTGACAGCTGGGAATCCAGTAGGACACCAAGGCTCTTCACCGCTGTGGAGGGAATTCAAGATTCACCATCAAAGGTGGGCAGTGGACAGGCCAGTTCCAGAGACCGACCAGGCCATAAGATTTCAGTTTTGGCTGGGTTCACCTTCCTGAAGCCTACTCGCTATAGTGGTTTTACCACCCCATTCCTGTACAGCCAGCCAACCTACCAAGGCTCCCAAACACTGGGAGAAACTATCAGGGACTGCTGTTATCTCAGGTTCCAAGTGCAGGAGGAGCTGGGTGTCATTGGCGTATTGGTAGCATTTAAAACCAAAGCTCCTTACCAGCTTGGCTAATGGTTGTACATAGATGTTAATCAACACCGGGTAAAGGATGGCGCTCTGTGGTACTCCGCACTGAAGAGGGGACCTCTCAGATACCTGACCCATCCATTCCACCCGCTGGCTACAGCCTCGTAGGAATGACTCAAACCACTTGAGGGCCAACCCTTGGACTCCATTTGCAGCCAGGCGTTATATTAACAGATCGTGGTCCACATTGTCAAATGCTGCAGTGAGATCGAGGAGCACCAACAGCACCGATCCACCCCGGTCAACCTGACGGCGGATGTCATAAGAAATAGCCACCAGAACAGTCTCTGTCCCATGGCCGGAATGGAAACCCGACTGAAAAGGGTCTAATCTGTTCGTATCCTCCAGGAACTGTTGGAATTGGCCCACCACTGCTTGTTCAACCATCTTGCCCAGGAATGGGAGATGTGAAACTGGTCGGTAATTCGATGGAATCAAAGGGTCTAAACTTGGCTTTTTCGGAAGGGGGCCACTGTGACATTCCCCTCATGCACCAGCCAACAGCATGCACCAAGCCTTTTCCGATTCACATACAATGTTATAGTACAATGTGATATGTACTATTGATGTTGTACTGTGGCAATAATATAGTTCATTGTATTTGCATTTGCTTGTGAGCCGCTCAGAGTCCCCTTCGGGGTTGAGAAGGGCGGCATATAAACATCGTGATATAAATAAATAAATGTACCCTTCCATTTTGCATACAAATTCATCTTAAGAATAAAGCTATGGAATCTTGTACATAACATGGGGACTGCCTGTACTAACCACTGAGCCGACTCTGTTTAGCTTCCCAGATCAGACAGTATTTGGGTAAAATTATTGTAGTAGAATTTCTATTACGTGTTTGAAGTAATGTTTATTTTGTATTTATCACTTTAGGTTTTGCTTCCAAAGTTACTGTAGGATTGAACTACAGCTCAATAATCATGTTTTGCACTTAGTACCTCATTAGATGCATGGAATTTTAAGAAAATAAGTTATTGTTGTGTTTTCAAGTTGTTTCTGATTTGTGTTATTTATTATTATTATTTATTAGATTTATTGGCGCCACGCCCAGCCGGCTCAGGGTGGCTTACATCAAACACCACAATAAAACAACAAATCTACAATAGTAATAAAACCACAAGAATAAAAACAAGTCCTTAAAGGAAAGCACAAGTCTTAGAAGATAGCATATCACAGCTCAAAGGCCTGCCGGAATAGGACCGACTTGCAGGCCTTCCGAAAGGCCAACAGATTGCGCAAGGCCCGAACCTCCGGGGGTAGTGCATTCCAGAGAACTGGGGCGATGGTGGAGAACGCCCTTCTCTGTGTTGAAGTTAAGTGGTATTGTTTGACATTGGGCACGGCTAGAAGATTCCACTCTTTGGATCTAAGTGTTCTCGTGGGACAGTATGGGGTTAGGCGGTCCCTCAGGTACACTGGCCCCAGACCATACAAGGCCTTGAAAGTCAAGACTAGCACTTTGAAGGTGATCAATGGGAAGCCAGTGCAGTTCCCGCAGAATTGGTGTAATGTGGCAGCTCGCAGGAGCTCCTGCGAGCAACCGAGCTGCGGCGTTCTGCACCAGCTTGAGTTTTTGGGTCACCGACAGAGGCAGGCCAATGTAGAGAGCGTTACAGTAGTCTAACCTTGAGATGACCGTGGCTTCGATCACAAGTAAGGGGTCAGCCTCCTAGCCTGATGAAGATGGAAAAACGGCACTCTGCTGACAGCGGAGATTTGGGCCTCCATTGACAACAGAGGGTCCAGAAGAACTCCAAGGCTTTTTACTGAAGCATAGCGCCACACCATCCAGGGTTGGAAGCTGGACATCCCTACCACCCAGACGACCCAACCAGACGATCTCTGTCTTCGCTGGATTCACCTTCAACCTACTGACTCGCAGTCATCCAATAACGGCTTCGAGGCAAAGATGGAAATTATCGGGTACGGTTTTGGGCCTGCCCTCCATCCTCAGAATGAGGATGTACACCTACATGGGATTTTCTGCCCAAGGCCATCCAGATGGTTTCCATTTCATGAATATTTTGTTATATTGTTTCTGTTGGCTTTTTAAAATTTCAGCTAAAATTGTGGTTTTGGTTGCAAATTTTATTTATGATTATCCATATAGAATTTAGAAAGTGATACAAAACTGGCAGTCAACAATTGACCTAAATTGGAAAGCATAAAATACCTTCCATGATAAGGGTGAGTTGGAACCAGCTTGAAGACACATCTCAATAGCAATAACTTATCGATCCTCATGTTCTTCACGTTGAGCATTTCCCAGAGCATCAAAACATATTATGCCAGACTAACGTTAACACAAAGCACTGGCCAAAACCCTTGGGAGTGGCACTACAGTTCAAAGCTTGCATATTTTTGGAGCACAACAAATAGAAAAGGAAGGAAAGAGCGCTGCCAAACAATGAATTCACCTAGTTCATGGCACGGGATATTCTCCTGAGAGAAGAGGTGGTCAAGACCTACACAGGGAAGGAAAATATTTGTCAAGCAGCCAAAAAAAATCCCATTCCATGAGGTAGGAATTTGTGGGGCAGAAGTTGAGGATTTAAAGATAACTATGAGCCTGTGAGTATTTCTTGTCTAACAAAATCCTATGAAATTCATGGGGTCACCATAACTTGACAGATGAATACACACATACGTACACACAGAAATTACTCTAATCACTGGGGTGGAGGTGGGGGCAGGGCCGGACAAAGGCAATTTTAAATAGTAAGCAAACCTTATTTTGGCACCCCCCCTCGCTCTCCGGCCCTCACTCTCCACCCCCTCGCTCAGTCTTCCGCCTCATGGAGGGTGGGCATCCGTGCCCGGCAGTCAGTGTGGCGGCAGCGTCGCTATGGCCCATATGGGAGCCATATACAGTGTGTATGGCTCCCATGCCTTTTCCACCGTCGCCATGATGTCACGCGCAACACTTTCCCTACCATTTCGGTGGGGACGAGAGGGGGCATGGTTGGGGCGGAGCCACACCCCCTCTCGTTACTGCTGAAATGGTAGGGAAAATGGCACGCGTGAAATCATACAAACACGTGATTCTTAGTGGAAATTGTACAAACCAACACAACTGGAAGCAGAGGAATAGCAAATATCAAATGACATATAATACAATTCTATGAATCAATTACATACAGACAATGCCCAAATACGCACATGAGCGGGGCAATCCTCATACCACACAAGCCAATGGCAATATCGCAAGACAGGGAGTGTGGGAAAACAGTCCTGGGAGGGGATGAAGATAGACGGGGAGGAAAGTCTTTAAGGAAGCATATATCAAGTCCATCCCCTTGGCAATGGGAAAATACTCATCCAGGTTCACCACATGAGTCTCAGTCCTGTGCGGGGGGCACAAATGGCTGGCTTGTGAAGCAGGTGGACGCCGGAGCCACGACGGTGTAATAGCGCGCCCAATCCGTTTCGCCCCCAACGGGGCTTTCTCAAGGGGCGGTTGGTATCAATGCAGGGCAATGTAACACGGGATACAATACATTCTGAAACATTAAAGTTATAATCACACATATGCAAGCCACCAAATTTCCACAGTGGAAACAATGCAGTGAAGCAAACCCTACATACCAGCAATGGCTATGATCCGACATGATAAATCCCGCGGACCCGAAGGTAAGCTGGGCCACGAGGGCAGAGCCTAAATACAGAAATCCTAATGAGTCTCACATGAGAGGGGCGGATATGGGGAGGGGGTCATTGAGCCCCAGGGGAAACTCGCTTTGAAGATGGACTATCCACCAAGTTTCCCTCTTGAGGAGGAAATTATGGACATTACAGTGTGGGGGGGTAACCTGACTTTCTCTAAGCCAGTGAATTTAAAGGAGTCAGGACTATGTTTTTTCTCCTTAAAATGCCTGTAAAGGATGCTGTTGTCCATGCTCGTGCACACACGCGAGCGATGCTCAGACATCCTCAAACGCAGATGGCGTGATGAAAATCCGACATAAATCATTCCACAGTCACAAAAAAGACAGTACACGCATGCCTCCGAATTACAGTCGGTGTAGTCCCTTAATGCAGAGGTCTTCCCAGTGCGGAGGCTAACAACCTCCTTACCTCTGAATACCTGCCTGCATGATGTACAGTTCTTACCACAGGCTCTACACCCTGGAGTTACTATGCTCCTGGGGCGCGTATCCTGAAGGGTGGAGTGGACTAACAGATCCTTAAAGTTCTGTGTGCGTTTGTACGCTACCATGGGAGGAGATTTAAAGGCCGGGATGTCAGGTAATATACCCCAATGCTTCCTAACTATGGAGGCTATCTGCTGGCTATGTGTGGTGTAGGTGAGGGGCCACACCACCCGTTCCGACTTTTTGCGTGCAGTCTTCTTGAGTAAGGTTTCCCGTGGGATGGATCTTGCCCTGCGTTCAGCTCTATTAATGATGGTGCGGGGATAACCTCGCTCCACAAGTTGGGCCTAAAGGTTCCTGGATTCCCTATTGAAGTCCTGAATGTTGCTGCAGTTACGCTTAAGGCGTATATACTGCGAGTAGGGCAGACTGTTCTTGAGGGGATGGGGATGGTGGCTGCTATAATGCAGTAAGGAGTTTTTGTCCGTAGGTTTCCTATAATTGCGGACACGCAACCTAGTCCCCTCTCTATACACCTCCATATCCAGGAAATGCACACAGCTATCACTGTGGGTGAACGTAAATTGAATGGACTCGTTCCATGAGTTCAACCATCCCATGGACTCCTCAAGGGGGGGGTGCCCGGATCCAATAGGAAGAAGCAATCATCTATATACCTCCCGTAATATTTAATGTACTTGCTGGGAGAGGCTGCATCATTGAGGAATGTCTTTTCTAGAGCGGCCATATACAGGTCAATGGGGTCAGTATGGGTCAAAGCTGCGCCCCATCCATAGCAAACCTGTACATGGCCGCTCTAGAAAAGACATTCCTCAATGATGCAGCCTCTCCCAGCAAGTACATTAAATATTACGGGAGGTATATAGATGATTGCTTCTTCCTATTGGATCCAGGCACCCCCCCTTGAGGAGTTCATCGGATGGTTGAACTCATGGAACGAGTCCATTCAATTTATGTTCACCCACAGTGATAGCTCTGTGCATTTCCTGTGAATACATGCAACAACACACAAGGCACACTAACAGAGAGGGTTCCTACCCATAGATGCAAAGTCCAGACCCCAAAGTAGGAACCCTCTCTGTTAGTGTGCCTTGTGTGTTGTTGCCTGTATTCACTAACACATTTGTGTACTTTGTATGGTTCAATTCTTGTATAGTATGTAATTTATGTGATACAGCCAACACTTTTGCATTGCAAATATTACTTATCATGATTTATATCATACTGTTCCAGTGTGTTTATTCAGGTTAGATAGACACGGTCCCCTCTAGTTTTCTACTCGGAAAAGGCATGGGAGCCATCAGCCAGGCAACTGGCAGAAGTGGGAACGGGCCCCGGCCGCTTTGGGCGACCTGGCTGGGTGTGGCTGGCGGCTGCTGCTCCTTCTCTCACCCGTCCTTCCCACTGCACTCTGCCCTCCCTCTCCTCCCTTCCTCTGGCTCCTTCGGACCTCAGGCTACACTGCTCGTGCTTGGAGTCGGCATGGAGGCAGACGCCGCACGGACCGGCCAGCGTCGGCAGGGAGTCGGAGGGGGCTCGGGTACAACTAAGATGCATCCCTGAATGGGACGAGAGGTAGGTGCGTGCCTCCCTTGCTTACCGCAAGATCCGGCCCTGGGTGGGGGTTGATGGGGAGGTTGAGGAAGGAGAACAACCATCAGCAACAAATACCTTGTCAGTAACAAAAAAGAAGGAGCAGTCAGTACTCAAGCCACAAATACCATAGAGCCTTCAAGGATCCGGCACTGAATATTTTCCTACACTCTCTTCTTGCTCTCAGCCTAAATACCCAGTTAGAGTTGCCAAAAGCAAAGGAACCGCAAGACGACGTGTAATCTGATGTTGTAGTTTATTCCTATGTTTACATGCTGGAAGGAATGGCTTTGAATCAAGACTCTTCCAAGCATTTTAAAAATATGCTTGCTTTTGATACTTTGAAAAAATTCACTCCTTTCTTTGCGAATTTATTTATTTATTTCTTCGTACTTGTCGACCGCCCCCCCGCTTTCCCCAATGGCTTGGGGCAGCTCACAACAAGTCCAATCACAACATAGTAAAAACAGAGCATATCGTAAAACACAATAAAAACATTATCAAAGTTAAAACATGATTAAAAACAGCATATAAAAACACAATAGGTCGCACATTAGGCATTGCGACTGCCAACAATAGAACAAGATGGCGAAGAAAACCACAGATTATCCAGCTCCATAGCCCTGCTGGAACAGCAACGTCTTACAGGCCTTCCTGAACGGAAGGAGACCCTGGATGGCATGGACGTCGGCGGGCAATGAGTTCCAGAGAGCCAGAGCCACGATTGAAAAAGCCCGCCGATGAGTCGCGGTTAAACGATAAGTCTTAACCGTAGGGATGACCAGGAGGTTTTGCTCTTCTGAGCGCAGAGGTCTAGTGGGATGGTATGGAATGAGACGGTCCCGCAGGTACACTGGCCCCAGACCATGTAAGGCCTTAAAAGTCAAGACTAACACCATGAAGGTTTAATTGCAATGAAACATTGTGTAATAGCTGGCACCTGGTCAAGTCAATGAAAATGCAGCCATGGGCTTCCCTCTCAGAATCTATTTCACTTCTTATGCCAAGAGTAAGATGGGTGGAATAGCACATGAATGATAGACATGAACTATGATCAAGGAGGATATTACATGTAGCACAAAGGTTGTCATCTCCTGTGCCAGTTTATCCTACCTATAACCCTTACCATTTTCCTATTGATATATGTGTTTGTTTCCTCTCTGTTCGTGCCCCCTCGTCGTGGGGGAGAGGCTTGCGCACCCTAATGAAGTTGTGAGCTATGCTGGCGGTGGCATAGTAGCCACCGGAAGGGCCTCCCATGCCAGACAGGTCACAACCGAAGGGTCTGATAAAGAGCATCAAAGGGCAGGATGGGCTCTCTAGCCTTTTGGCAACCATCCTAGGAGAAGGAAAACTGTTCAAACTCGGGCAGATGGTGCTCATTTAACCCTGTAAGGTCAACCATCTAGAGCAGTGTTTCCCAACCTTTTTTGAACCGCGGCACATTTTTTACATTTACAAAACCCCGGAGCACACCACCAACCAAAATGACACAAAATGACACTCTAACACAGTAATACATATAGTTAATATGTTTTTAAATGTATTTATACACTCAGTGTGAAACTTGGACCTGTTTCGATGAAGACAACATAGGTATCCTGGCAGGAATGGCAGAAAGACACAAACTTCCCACACAGAACTCCCATAACCAAGAGAAAATACTATAAGAGTTTGGTGGGCATTGACCTTGAGTTTTGGAGTTGTAGTTCACCTATATCCAGAGAGCACTGTGGACTCAAACAATGATGGATCAGGACCAAACTTGGCATAAATACTCAATATTCCTGAATGGCTCTCTCCCTCTTCCACACCAGAAGGGAAGGCACTCACTCGGTCCGCGGTTGCCTTCCTCCCTCCCTCCCTTCCCTTCCCTTCCTTCCTTCCTTCCTTCCTTCCTTCCTTCCTTCCTTCCTGCGGTTCGAAAGAAGAAGCCAGTGGGCCTGCCTCGGACTGCGCTCCTCACTTCTGCTTCCATTCCCCGCTCTCATTGGAGGCTGGCTGGGGAAACGGCCAAAGGAGGCGGCGCCTTGGCCTTTTCTTCTTTGCCGCTGCCAGGCCCTTCCTTCTCCTCCTTCCCCAAGCAGCAGCAGCAGGAGTTCAGCAGGAGGGGGGGAAAGGGGGAAAGAGAGATTTTTCTGCAGCACATCAGGTGATCGTTCACGGCACACTAGTGTGCCACGGAACAGCGGTTGGGAAACACTGATCTAGAGAAGGAAACTCGAACCAAACCTACGACCTGAGGACCTCGCTGCCACCGTCCAAGCTTGCTAGGCCCCAGCAGACAAACCTGTGGTTTAAAGCAGGGCTGTCCAACTTCTACCAGCCCAAGGGCCGGAATTCTGCTCACTAATCACCTGGGGAGCTGCCCCGGCCATGCCCCCGGCCACGCCCCCGGCCACACCTTCCACCTCCCCTTGCCATCTGTCACCCAAACGAGGGTTAATATTAACCCCGTTTGGATCTCAGTTGGCGACAGGAGGGTGCCAGGCCGCACCTTCCACCCTCCCGTCGCCATTATCCCCGTTTACTCCTAAGGAGAAGAGGAGGAGGGAGATGCGAGTCCCCCGCTTCACCTCTCCCTGGGAATAAACCGGGACAAGGGTCCCGGTTTATTCCCAGAGAGAGGAGGAGAAGGGGAACGCGATTCTCCTGCCTCCTCCTCTCCCTGGAAGTAAACTGGGACAAGGGAGGAAGAGGAAGGTAAATCTGAGGCGGACGGGCGGGCGAGGCACTGGGCCTCCCTGCTGCCCTGGCGCGCGACCCATACACTCTTGGTGCAAGCCTCGGGCTTCCACCAAGAGTGTATGGGTCATGCGCCAGGGGCAGGGAGGCCCGGTGCCTCACGCACGCCCGCCCGCCGCCTCAGACTTACCTGCCTCTTCCTCCCACAGCCTCCACGCGGGACTCAGTCGGCGCTGGAAAGGTAAGTCTGAGGAAGGTAAGTCTGAGGCGGGTGGGCGCGCGCGCGAGGCATTGGGCCTCCTTGCTGCCCTTGGGGCTTCCTTTTGGGGCGGAGCCGGGAGTCGTGGCTGTTGCAGCGGCCCCACCCGGGGCGTACCGTCAGCGCCCGGGGCGGCCGCTGCAGCAGCCAGTGACATGGCGGAGGGCACCTCACCGCTCATGCCCTGCCGCGCATGCCCGCGAGCGGCCCCGCCCCTCCAGCGCCCCCCCCCCTGAATTTTTCCTGAAAAAAGTTTTTTTTTTTGAAAAAGTTTTTTTCAAAAAATTCTTTCAGGAGGGTGGGGCGCGTCCAGGTGGCTGGCGGGCCATGTACAGTCCGCGGGCCGCCTGTTGGTCAGGCCTGGTTTAAAGAGTGAGGCCAGTTCTGTGCACGCTGCGCTCCACCAGAAAGGTCCATTGCACAGCTCGAAGGACACATCCAACCTCCGAATTATCAATGCACTTGTAGAAAGCGTGGGGTGAGTCCTTCCTGAATCTTCGTTCGTGAAGAAAAGCCAAGAATGTATTTGTCTACATCATGTTTGCAAATGACACTATTGTGGGTGCATCCTAAACAGCAGAATGCGGAGAAGTTTCAGACTTCTCTTTTTGACCTTTCTAATAAGAGCAGAGACCTCGTGAGTCATCCACTCCAACGCCCTTCCAAGAAGCAAGGAAATCGCATTCGAAGCACCCCTGACAGATGGCCATCTGGCCTCTGCTTAAAAGCCTCCAAAGAGGGAGCCTCCACCACACTCCCTCCGGGGCAGAGAGCTCCACTGCTAAACAGATGTGGATAAAGGATACTCAACGTGTGCGATCTTTTCCTACAGCACTCTGCAAGTTAAAGACGGCAGAAATCCTGGAATTGTTTCAAAATAGAAAAATAATTATTGGCAAAAGTTTGAGATGGAAAAGAGAAGAGGAAAGTGGGCGTGTTTAGGGAATTGTGCAGAAGATGATCGGAAAGATGTTGCTCTAAATTGGTCATTGAAATGAATGCCCTTTGCTCCATATTCTGCGGAAATGTCCACTTTTATTGATTGAGATCTTTCTCTGTTTGTCACATACAACAGGGCTGTCCAACAGGCGGCCCGTGGGCCGTACACGGCCCGCCAGCCCCTTGGACGCGGCCCCCTACCCTCCTGGGATAAATAGTATTTGAAAAAAAATTGGAAAAAATTCGGGGGGGCGGGGCCGCTCGGGGGGGTTGCTCGCGGGCATGCGCGGGAGGACGCCTCGCCTCTCCTGTGCGGTGGCTTGCCCCTTTTCGGCAGGGCTGGGTGACGTCAGACGCCGGCGCCGAGGAGGAAGAGGTGGACGCTGGCGTATGACGTCTCCCAGCCCTGCCGAAAAGGGGCAGGCCGCGCAGGATGCCGGGCGCTGAGGAGGAAGAGGTGGAAGGAACCCGGCGCCACGCCGGCATCACCAAGCGCGGCGTCCCTTTTCGGCAGGGCTTGGTGACATCAGCAAGCCTCACCGAAAAGGGGCGGGCCGCGCAGGACGCCAGCGTGCTGACGTCAGGCGTGCTGATGTCAGCACGCCGTCAGGAGCGGCCCCGCCCCCGCGAGCGACCCCGCCCCCCGCTGCGGCCCCCCAGGTCATCAGTGACCAGAACTCCGGCCCCTGGGCCAAAAGAAGTTGGACAGCCCTGACATACAACATCAAATCCAAAAATCATACGGCGGTGAAATGATGTGACTTAACAATTTTAATTTAGAATAGGCAGTAGGCAAAATGCAGAAGAAGTGGGAGAGCCAAGGGGAGAAAACAATGGGAGAGAGCCAAGTGTTGACTATCCAACATGATTTCCAGATGTTCTGATTAAATGCAAAGCAAACGCCTGTGCTTTACATGTTTTTTTCTGGACTGCATCAAATAGTGTTTTTTCTGCCACAGACACTGCTGATGGATGGCATTCACCCCATTTGCTCCCCTCAACCCCTCCAGAAGGTAAAAGGTTCTTCAGATTGGGGTTTTTGGTGCATGAAGGCAACAAGGGAGCATCAGGAGAAGGGAACACTAATGGTTCTAATGGGAGTCTGCCGTGACATCATCATCAGTTTCTCACTTGTTAATCGCCCTCCATCAGGGGCGGTCTAAGGTTATTTTATATGGTAAGCGAACATTACCTTGGCGCCCCCTTTGTCTCCGCCCCCTTTCCCCTTGCCTCTGCCCCCTGCCTGCCCAATTGGAGTGCTGACGTGACGTGTTTACAGGCTTCTGCGCCTGCAGGAGCTTCTGCGCATGCCCAGAAGCTCCTGCAGGCGCACAAGCCGAAGCCTGTAAACATGTCACGTCAGCAGCACTCCATCGGCATGCAGGGGGCGGAGGCAAAAGGAGAGGTTAAGCCTCTCCCTTTGCCTCCACCCCCTGCGTGCCGAATACAGATGGAGTGCTGACGTGACGTGTTTACAGGCTTCAGCGCCTGCACGAGCTTCTGGGCATGCGCAGTGGCTCCGGAGCTCAACTTCAGCTCCGGAGCCACTGCGCATGCGCGAAAATCTCTGCGCATGCCCAGAAGCTCCTGCAGGCCAGGCGCTGAAGCCGACGCAGCAGCAGAGAGGTTTGCTACGGCGGCGCGGCCGGCATGGCGCCGCCCTTCCCAGAAGATGGCACCCTTCCTAGAAGTTGGCGCCCTAAGCGGCCGCTTACTTCGCGTATACGTCGGACCGCCCCTGCCCTCCATTAAAATGCTCCAGGCGATTTACATAAAACAATTGCATTAAAAAAATACACAATATCAAATAGACTGCATTAGACATCGAAAGCTCTGCTAAAAAGCCAGGTCTTGAGTGCCTGAGCAAAGGGTGGCAGGTCACGCATGGCCCTCAAGTGGGGAGGCAAGGAGTTCCACGAGACAGGGGCAGAGGTGGAGAAGGCCCTGCCTCTTGTGCTCTCGAGGCCTACTTCCCTGGGGCCTGGAACATACAGTAAGTTTAGTTGGAGGAGTCGTGGCGACCACTGGCGGCGAAGAGGGGAGAAGCGATCTCTGAGATATGCCGGCCCCTGACCATGAAGCGCCTTAAAGGTCAGAACCAACAACTTAAACAGGGCCCGGAAATCCCTTGGAAGCCAGTGCAAGTGTCACAGCGTTGGAGTTACGTGGCATCTCAAAGGTGTTTTTGCAAGTAGCCTGGTAGCCGCATTCTGAATAATGCGGATCCTCCGAGTAGTCGACATGGCGCTCTAGGAAATGGATTCCAGTCTGCCTGTTTCATCATCAAAGCTTCTTCTTTTTATTTAAGCAAAAAAAGGAAATTATACTAGGAGGATAATGCTGCTTGACATATCTTTAGCTGTCATGGCTCAATGCTACGGAATCATGGAAGTTGTAGTTTTGTAAAGTCTTTAACCTTCATTCATTGACTTCATTATTTCATTAGTCGCCCTCCACCGGAGTGCTCTGGGCGACTTACATAAGACAGAATAAACAAACTTATACAACAATAACATTGTATAATTAGTCCGTCGCCGCTGGTTAAACGCCTGGCGGTCCAACTGGACCCTCTGCTGATGATGGAGGCTCAGGTCTCCACCGTGAGCAGAGCAGCGTTTTTCCATCTGCACCAGGTGAGGCGGCTGGCTCCCTACCTTTCCAGTGACAACCTAGCCACAGTAATCCAGGCCACAGTCATCTCAAGACTGGACTACTGTAGCGCCCTTTACATTGGCCTTCCTTTGTTGGTAATCTGGAAACTGAAGATGGTGCAAAACACTGCGGCTCGACTTCTGGCTGGAGTGCCACTAACATGCCACATCACACCAGTTGTCCAGCGATTGCACTGGCTTCCCATCGAGTACCGGATTGCCTTCAAAGTGCTGGTGTTAACCTTTAAGGCCTTGCATGGCCTGGGGCCAGTGTACCTGAAGGACCGCCTCTCCCTGCACGTTCCCCAGAGACCACTACGGTCCATGGGCCAAAACCTATTGGAGGTTCCATCACTCAAGATTTGCCGATTGTCATCGACTCGGCAGCGCACCTTTTCTGTAGTAGCGCCTACCCTGTGGAACGCCCTCCCGGCAGAGGCACGAGCAATAACGGAGTGACAGGCCTTCAGGAGGGCCCGTAAGACCACCCTGTTCCGCCAGGCATTTAATCTCTAAGGTTGTGCTTTCCATTCTGGTCCTAATCTGTTTTTATTCTGTTTTTTAACTACGTTGTGTTGTGTATTCATTGTTGTGAAGCACCCTGAGCCTTTTTGGGAAGGGGGGGGGTATATAAATCGAAATAATAAATAAATAAATGAAAAAATGGATTACAGTTTAAATGCTCTACCAAAGAGCCAAGTCTCGAGTGCTTGCATAAAGGAGCGTATGTCAGGCATGGTTCTTACATATGGTGGCAGCAAATTCCATAGGGTTGGGGCAGAGACTGAAAAAGCCCTACGCCTTGTAGATTCTAGGTGTACCTCTCTGGGACCCGGAATGTAGAGAAGATTTTCTTGGATGGGACGTGGCGACCGCTGGTGATGAAAAAGTGGAAGGCGGCCCCTAAGGTATGAAGGACCTTGACCATAAAGGGCCTTAAAGGTCAGGACCAATATCTTATAAGAGACCTGATGTTCAATTGACAGCCAATGTAGATGCTGCAAGGTCGGTGTTATATGGCATCTCATAGGTGTTCTCAAGACTAATCTGGCAGCCGCATTTTGAACAACCCGGATCTTCCGGGTCACCGTCAGAGGGAGGCCGACATAAAGTGCATTACAATAGTCTCACCTCGAGGTGACCGTAGCATGGATCACCATTGCCAAAGCCTCTGCCGGGAGGTAGGGTGCCAACTGCCTTGCCTGGCAAAGGTGGAAGAAGGCTTGTTTGCTGATAGCAGTGACCTGAGCTTCCATTGTTAGCAGTGGGTCCAGTACAACACCGAGGCTCTTAACGGTAGTAGATGGAGATAGAGGTTCACCATCAAAAGTGGGCAATGGATGTACCAGTTCTGATGGGTGACCAGGCCATACGATTTCAGTCTTCGCCGGGTTCACCTTCAGTCTGCTCGCACGTAGCCATCTCGTCACTGCCTCGAGACACAGGGTGAAACTGTCAAGTACTGAAGTTGCCCCGGGTTCAAGACGTAGAAGGAGCTGGGTATCATCAGCATATTGATAGCATTCCAGGCTGAAACTCCGTACCTAGCTGGCAAGTGGTCAAACATAGATGTTGAACAGCAAAGGGGAAAGGATTGCCCCCTGAGGTATCCCACAATGGAGGAGGGACCTCTCAGAAACTTGACCCATCCATTCCACCTGCTGTCTCCGGTTTTGAAGGATTGAGCCAAACCATTTGAGGGCATGCCCTTGGACTCCAGATATGGCAGTCCAAGGGCAGTCAACGGTGTCAAACGCTGCAGTGAGGTCAAGAAGCACCAACAGTGCTGATCCGCCCCGGTGGCAAATTTCGTTGGTGATGGCGACTAGGACAGTCTCCGTCCCATGACCAGGGATCCAGGCTGGCTGTCTCATCCAAAAAGTGCTGCAGCCGACCCGGTACTGCCCGCCTTCTTTGCATATCGGTGCTGGTCTCTCACCAAACTACAACTCCTATGTTTCTATAGCATTGAGCCATGGCAATCAAAGTGGTGTCAAACTTCTTTAGGTTTACTAGTGTAGATGCACCCTAGGACTAACAGTAACAGAAAATCAAGTGGCTAGTTATTTCTATTTGCTGAAGTATGTTAGAGTTACCACGAGCATGTCAAACAAGGAACAAGGCTTCTGCCCCTTTATGAGTTGTATAGAAGTGGGAATCTTATCAGGTGTTGAAGGTCGTATGGGTTGCTGCTAGTATTGTCAGGATGCCAACTGCAGCCGTGTGGAAAAGGCTGAATCTGTCAACCTGATATGGAATGCAAGAAGGAGGGGAAGGAGGGGAAGGAGGGGAAGGCTGAACTGAGAAGGTCAGTTTGTTTATTTATTTATTTCAGGATTTTACCCCACTCTTCTCAACCCCCGAGGGGGGACTCAGAGCGGCTTACAGTAAGGCGCAATTCGATGCCCACACAGCAACAATACAAGACCCCAGAACCCCTCAACAACCAAAATACAATTAAAATACATCAAAATACAACCATCCAAACATCATACGCATTCATTCCATATTAAAACAATGTTCTGGCCATAAAAGCATTGGCCCTGATCATCCACTTTCCGTTAAAATCCCATCTAAAGTGCTGCCTTGTGCTGGTGTGCAAACGCCTGGTCCCACAGCCAGGATTTCACTTTTTTCCTGAATGCCAGGAGGGATGGGGTTGATCGTATATCAATTAGGAGTGCGTTCCACAGACGGAGAGCCACCACCGAGAAGGCCCTATCCCTTGTCCCCACCAGCCACATTTGAGAAGTAGGCGGGAGCGAGAGCAGGGCCTCCCCGGATGATCTTAGATTACGGGGTGGGATGTAGCGGCTTATGCGTTCGGACAAGTAAGCTAGGCCAGAACCGTATAGAGCTTTAAAGGTCAAAACCAGCACTTTGAATTGAGCTCGGAATTGGACAGGCAGCCAGTGGAGCTGGCACAACAGGGGGGGGGGGTGCTCCCTGTATGTAGCTCCCGTTAGTAATCTGGCTGCCGCCCGCTGGACTAATTGCAATTTCCAAACTGTCTTCAAAGGCAGCCCCACGTAGAGTGCGTTGCAGTAATCTATTCGGGATGTGACCAGAGCGTGGACGACCATAGCCAGATCAGACTTCCCAGTTGGCCTTTGTTCATCATCGTCATCACTTTATTACTTATTAATCGCCCTCCATCCAGGATGCTCTGGGCAATTTACACAAAACAATAAAAACAGGATAAAACAGAACACAGATCATAGATATAAAAGTTAAAATTACAAGTCAAATGCTCTACTGAATAGCCAAGTCTTGAGTGCCTGGGTAAAAGGCCGCAGGTCGCACATAGCTCTCATATACGGTGGCAGTGAGTTCCACGAGGCCGGGTCAGAGATTGAGAAGGCCCTATGCCTCGTGCTAACAAGGCGTACTTCTCTGGGGCCTAGTATGTAAAGCAGATTATGTTGAGAGGTTTCGAAGCGACCACTGATGGCCGTAGGGGGAAAGGCGGTCTCTGAGGTATGATGGCCCCTGGCCATACAAGGCCTTAAAAGTCAGGACCAGCATCTTATAAAGAATCCGGTATTCTGTTGGCAGCCAATGCAACTGTTGGAGAGTTGGTGTTGTGTGGCATTTCATGGGCGTTTGTGTAAGTAGCCTGGCTGCCACATTCTGGATGATGTACAGCACATTACCATAGTCCAGCCTAGATGTGACCGTGGCATGAATGACTGTTGCCAAGGTCTCTCTTGTGAGGTATGGTGCCAGCTGCCTCGCCTGGCGAAGAGGAAAGAAGGCCTGTTTGCTGACAGTGGCAACCTGAGCCTCCATTGTCAGCACAACACCCAGACTCTTGACGGTGGTAGACGGCACTAGAGGTGCACTATCGAAATTGGGGAGGGGATGCATGCCGGGCGGCCAGGCCACAGGATCTCAGTCTTTGTTGTGAGAATTGAGGGAGGGGTACATGAAGGTAGGAGACTATATAACCCACCATTCTGTCTGTCTTGGCAGAAACTGTCTTTTTTGTAGTTTGGTAAAAGGGAGAATAAAGCTAAGTTTCCAGTATCTCTGCATTTTGAGCGCCTTTTATTCCTAGAATCTCCAGAACCTGACCATAAGAGATACCTCCTGAAATTCCCTTTTCTACCTCTTCATTCTATATGCTACAGAGATGGAGTACCATAGGCAACCACTAGAAGAAGTTCTGAGTCATTGGGTGGGATCTGTGGAATTCCATCTTGGAAGTGTGTAGAAACGGAGGTCAACCACTGGCTTACGACTTCATCACACTAGTTATTATTATTATTATTATTAAATCAAACTTCTATCACCGCCACTCCCCGAGGGCTCGGAGCGGTTCACAAGTCTGGTCCACAAAACAATGGTCAACAAACAGGCAATACAACCTCAAGAGAGGAAGGACAGAGGGGGAGAGGAAGGGGGGGGGGGAACTGGGACGGAAGGGGTAGAGCTCAGGCTGTGGCAGGGGGTGCTCAGGTAGAACTGGCAGACGCCACCTTGCCATCAAAAGACGGAAGCATGGGAGGTCTCAGGGAGATCTCTCGTAGCAGGCCATAGGAGAGACGGGTGGCCTGGCTTCCTTTGTCCAGAGGTCTGACGGAGGGAGTCAGATCCGCAAAGGGAGTGTCTATCTCCAGCCTCGAATGTGACTGGTGGGGCTCAAGCCGCCTCAAACTCGAGCTCCAAAAGGTTCTGGAGCGAAACGATCTCCTGAACCTGGGCTCAAGTGAGGGGGGCCTCCTCTCTCGTAAGTAGTTCGCAGAGGATGCAATAGGTCCAAGGGGACGGCAGCCTCGGCAGGGGAGCGATCCATGTTGTTGGTCCCTGGTAAAGCCAGAGAGATGAGATCTGCTGTTCCTTGGCTTCCGGCGCCGCTTCCTCCGATGGCCGTGTGGCCTCCGCTGCAAGGCGCCTCCAGGGTTTGAATCCCCTGAAGGCGGGCGCTTCCTCCCTATGGGACTCTCTGGGTTAGCCGCCCCCAATCTTGTCTTGCCCCGACCAGGGCTGCAACTCTCCCCCCCGCCACCAGAGGGCGGAGGAACAGGCTGTGGTCCAGGCGCAGCTTTGGGGGCCACTGGCAGTCAGCAGGCTTGCTGCCTCCTGAAGAATTCTGGGGTTTGTAGTTTTTGGTTTTAAAAAATTTATTATATCAATTTATATACCACCTTTCCCAAGAGGCTCAGGGTGGTTTACAACAACGAACAACACAATCACAGTAAAATTAAAAACATAAAAACAGATTTAGACCAGAGTGGACTATACAGCCATTAGAGATTAAACACCTGTTGAAAAAGGTAGGTCTTACAAGCCCTCCTGAAGGCCTGCAGGTCAGTTATTGATCGGGCCTCCTCAGGGAGGGCGTTCCAAAGAACAGGCGCTACTACAGAAAAGGTGTGCTGCCGCGTCGATGACAAGTGGCAGACCTTGAGTGATGGAACCTCCAATAGATTTTGATCCAGGGACCGTAGTGGCCTCTGGGGAATGTGCAGGGAAGACGGTCCTTCAGGTACACTGGCGACAGACCACGCAAGGCCTTAAAGGTTAGCATCAATGCTGCAAGACTGGGGTGATGTGGCACGATAGTGTCACTCCAGCCAGAAGTCGAGCCGCAGCGTTTTGCCCCAACTTAAGTTTCCAGATTACCAACAAAGAAAGGCCAGTATAAAGTGAAGTCCAGACCTCTCTGGCTGAGCAGTTTAAAGCCCCCTCCCTAAACTACAAACCCCAGAATTCTTCAGGAGGCAGCAACTGTACTTAAAGAGGGTAGGTGCTTTAGTGTTACGAGGTCCTTAGATAGGGTACGTTAAATGACTAGAAAGCTTACATAATAAATCTGTGCTTTTGGTATGAATTATGTAGATTTTCATGTAGCATGCTTTTATTTCAATTTTAATATGTGTCCTTCATGCCTAAAATATATAAATTTAAACACTACATTAAAATACCCTGATTTTTTTATGAGCAAGCAGAGGGAAGAGTGCTATACGGCAGGGCTGTCCAACTTCTACCGGCCCAGGGGCCTGAATTCCGGTCACTGATGACCTGGGGCACTGTAGGGTCTGCCCCTGCCCCCGGCTCCACCCCCGGCTCCGCCCTCCCCGGCGCCCTCTCCCCTAATTTTAATTTAATATTAAATATATTTAATTCCACCCTCCCCCCTTCTTTTAATGTATCCCATCTCTCCTTATTTCATCTTTAAATATATTTAATTTTATATTTAATACATGAGGGGAGATTGGGGGAGGGAATGAGGAGCCCCCTGAGGAGTCCCCTGCTTCGGCCTACCTTTTCCAAATGCGCAGGATCCAGGAGTACCCGGACGACGAGAGAGGCGACAACCAACTGAGTCGAAGAAGGTCCTAATTGCGTCTGTGGGCCTCAGCGATCCAGTAGTAGAGTAGCCGAAGAGTATCGCGAGAATACGCAATCCACACGGGATTTCGCTGTTAACGCCGGCGTGATCTCGCGTTGACAGCGAAAACCCGTGTGTAGGTATTTTTAATTATTTTTTAATTTTATTTTTCAGTTTTTATTTTTATTAAAAAGCTTAGGGGGCCATAGGGAAGGGACTGGGGGCCGTATGCCCCCCCCCCAGGCGCCGGTTGGACAGCCCTGGTATACGGCATATGTTCTGTACCCCAAAAACTAGAGTCGGTCATGGAAAACGGATGCCATTTTTTTGCAATCAGCAAGTCTAATATACTCAGAAACAGACTTAACTTTTGAGACACGAAAAGGTGTGTTGTCAGTGTGAAAAACTACTGTTCAGTGATAAACACATGTAGTTTTCTCACTTGACCCTCCCTCCTGCCTATATGTTGGCATATAGCCTTTTTGCCCTCTTTCCTCTTTATGCGACTGCATTATACATCTAAGTGTTAGATCCCAAGGAATGGTGCTCACTCCCTGTGTACATCAGTCGCACCCTAAACATGTGGGCTAGATGAAAATGTTCCTCACAGTGGGAAACATTTCCTGTCACGGGGATCTCTGGTCAATATGTTCCAGCATAGGATGGGAACAAAAGCTCTCCACGTTTCTCTAAAAGCAATCATTGTTGCTCAATCTTTCACTAGATACTCCGAGACAGGAAAAATGCAGTTCCTCTCCAAATCACAAGGAACGTTAAAAAAAAAAAGTAAATTTGGCATGTCAGAACACAGCATAACACAATGAATACGGCCTGATATGGCCCCGTGCCTGTTTATCCGGGTGTATCCGACTTAATGATAATCGCTCTTACTTGAGTAAACATGTGTGCGCTACAGAGTTACGGGTGAGAAAGTCTCCAGTTTGGATCTCATCTTAGCCACAAACTCTTATCCTTGCAAACATGAAGAAATATTTATTTATTTATTTGTTTGCAACATTCGTATCCTGCTCTCCCCTACCCTCAATGGGATTCAGACACATTGGCAACAATTCAATGCCATAAAACATACAATTAAATGAACATTTGCATTAAAAAAAGCACGGAATTAAAAATATTAAACAATTACATCAATGATTAAAATAATGTCATCCATGATTGTAATCCAGGGCCATTCCTGATTGCCGTTGCACCGATTCTACAGGTGGGGGCGAGGGCCCTGTCTCCCGTCCCCACCTACGGTGCCTTCTGTAATATCTCTGAAATCATTTACAAGCCTGTATTGTACTTATCTCAATGAAATGTTTTGCTATGATGATATCTAGCAGGATGGTTAGAGAAGATTTCTGGTTCCCATACTCTTGCTTAGTAGTTCTGATTTCTTTAAAAAAAGAAACTAGCTTAGGTACCCAGGTTAGGTATTTGGTTATTTTATTTATTTATTTATTTACGTTTCAAACTTCTATACGGCCACTCCCCGGAGGCTCGGAGCGGTTTAGAGTTTGATTCATAACACAATAACAATACAGAACAGACATTACAACAGAAGCAAAACGGGTGGAAGATAAATAAGGGAGGAAACATAAGGATCACATACATTCAGCAATGGAATGGGGATAGGGATTGGATAGAACCAGGGTCCATACCGATTGACCCCTTACTGGGATTGTCCTATGGTGGCAGTTGGTGATCATCAAAGGGAGGCAGGCGCGGGACTCCCAAAGAGCTCTGTAGGACCACAAGGTTGGGAAGGAGAAGGAAAGCATCTCCGACCCTTGGGCCCTGTGTTCTCAAAGGCTGTCTCCTTACAAGTCCAGCGGCCTGACTCGAGGGCTGGCAGCTCTCCGAAGGACGTTTCGAAGCTCCAAAGTTTGGACTCCAGAATGTCCTCGAATGAAATGTCCTCTGGGTCCCCGAGCGAAACACTCTGGTCCTCTTCCACCGTTGAAGACCTACAGCATTCGCAGCAGTCCTGGGGACTCTGTGATCACATTGAGTTGTTGATCCGGTCCTGGGCTGGGCGATCTGGTTGGTTTCTCGGTGCTCTTCGACGAGGCCGGAAGTTCGCTCTAGGAGACTCTTTTTCTTCTGCCGTCATTTCCACCTCCTGGGACGATGACGCGGTTTCCGGTGGGAGTTCGCTGACAATTTCCGGTCTTCCGCTGGAGAAGATATCCGGTCCGGCATCCTCAAGGTCGGTCGCCATATTCGAATGGCCCTCGACTATCCACCCCCCCCTCAAGATCTCTTCAGGGGGAGGGGGCCTGGGCGACTGACAGGATCTCTGAAACATCCAGCGCCGGCATAGAACCACCAAAGGCAGGTCGGCTCAAGCCATCTCCCGGTGGCAACTGCCCGGATGGTGGGCCAGAGTCCGGTCCTGGGTTCTGGTCAGCTGCTGAAAGTGGGTGTCCATGTGTCGACTCACCGGTCCCTCCCATGTCATTATTTATTTATTATTTGGACTTGTATGCCGCCACTCCCCGGGGGGCTTGGAGCGGCTCACAATCACATAAAAGCATAACAACAGAGAAAACAAAGAGAACATCAGTTAAAATTAAACAGGTTATAGTTATCCATACTCAACAGTCTAAAGCTAACCGGAAGAGATAGGTCTTGCAGGCCTTACGAAAGGATGGTAAATCTTGCAGGCCTGATCTTCACTTGGAAGAGTGTTCCAAATCGATGGCACCACCACAGAGAAGGCTCTGCGCTGGGTAGATGTTAAACAGATGGATCTGAAGCTAGGCACTTCGAGGAGGTTCAGTTGTTCAGAACGGAGTGCCCTCTGGGGTTGGTAGGGGATAAGACGGTCTCTCAGATACAACGGCCCCAGACCATGTAAGGCCTTGAAAGTCAACACCATCACCTTGAAGGTGATCCGGTGCTCGACCGGAAGCCAGTGTAGCTGCTGAAGAATGGGAGTTATGTGACATCTCACTGGGGGTCACAGGGCTATCTGGAAACATACAAAGCATACATACATATCCAGCCATGCTTGGGTTATTTGAAAAAAGCATTGTTTGTTTTTGGATGTTATGAATGGACCCATTCGAAATTCGTGCAGATCCATGGCTGATGGGGTTAGCAGTAGTTTCTGCAGGTGGGTGAAGGTACTGCAAATTCTATCGTCAGAAGTCCATCCTCTTAAAAACCTCACCGGGATGTAAAGCTAGTCATGGCGGGTCTGTGTCCCATGTTTGGTCCAGATCCATGGCTGATGGGGTTAGCAATAGTCTCTGGATGTGGGCAGACCCGGACTAACATTTTGTGGCGCCCTAGGCCGCTTGCGGGGGGCGGGGCTGCTTGTGGGGGGGCGGGGCCGCTTGTGGGGGCGGGGCCGCTTGCAGGGGGCGGGGCCACTTGCGGGCATGCGCGAGCGACAAACAGGCGGGGGGAAGTCCCGCCCCTAGGGCATCTGAAATGGCTTCCCCCCGCCTCCTCCTCGCTCGCACGGGCCCCCCTCCTTCCTTCACTGCACAGGCGCAGAAGCAAGCATCCGAAGATTGAACTTTAAAAAAAATATATACAGTATTTTATTTTATTTTATTTTGGGGCCCCCCCGGATCTGCCGCCCCCATGGCTGCCACCCTAGGCCATGGCCTAGGGTGGCCTTATGGGTAATCCGGGCCTGGATGTGGGTGAAGGTACTCCATTGGAGCCAGCACCCTTCTGCCCCAGTTGGGCAACACTTCCCCCAACTGACGAAACAGTATGTGTGTGTGTGAAAGGTCCTAACTGTGAATGCACTATTGACTGTCTTTGTGACACACAACAGCTGCCAGTGAGTATTATCTTTGTGATGTAAACGAATTCTCTTAGGGATATTTTTCCACCTCTTTGCCCATCATCTCTCTCTATTCTTCCCTAGAATGATGCCAGATTTGATTAGCACCTTTAGTAACTGTAATCTATTAATGCCTTTGCTCCTTAATCTCTGCTGCACCACCCCTTCCCTAAATCCCAGTCTAAATAATAATAATAATAGTAATAATAATCGCTGATACATCACACAGTCCTAGACACTTGGGAAGTGTACCACATATGATCCAATCCAACAGCCAGCAGAGTGATCTTGTTTACTGTGGACTCATCTTGTTGTGTTACAAATAATAATAATAATAATAATACACTTTATTTATATTCCACTTTAAATCCCTAGAGCAGGGGTCGGGAACCTTTTTGACTCAGAGAGCCATGAAAGCAAAATATTTGGAAATGTATTTCAGTGAGAGCCATAGAATATATATATATATATATATATATATATATATATATATATAATATTTTAAGACTGAATTCAACTAAATGTGAGTATACACGTACATACAATGAGAAAAGGATTCCCCCGGCAGAATGACGGGACACTTCAGACCTGGCTCTGCAAAAGGCATGCTCAGTAGGGTTGGATATCTCCGGTTTAAATTTATTTGAAATCGATTTAATTTCATATAGAAAACTAATTTCATAGGTTTTTGACCCTCGTGGCTCAACCTGGAAGTGTAATTTCCTTACCGAACCTGGGGGCCGCCATTTTTGTAATTGGCACATAATTCACGTAATTAGTTCGTATGCCTTCTTTGCCCGTAGTAGACGCATTTTCTCATTGGCTAATGGAGACCAGGTGGTACCATGAAATCACCTCTTTCCCTTTAGCCAATCAGACGCAAACAAACACACTTAGTGGGCGGGGACACAGTCTTTAAAAACCCGCACAGCACGCGGGTGGCTCAGTGCGATTTCGGTTTTGGGGGAGAGTGGACAGGAGAGAGAGCACGCACAGAGAAGGAGAGTAGCCAGATAGCTATAGGCCGGGAGGGAAGATAGAGGACGGAGGCTACCTGCCTCCTTACTTTGTTAGGATTTGGGGTTCGTGGGGCCCTGGGTGCTTTGTAATTCGCTCGTTGTCCATCTATGCAAGCAATATGTAATACAATACACAAGTATTACAATAATTCACAAATACTTTAATTAGCTTTTAACTTCGAGGACCTTCTTGCCTTGCCTTGTCTATTTTTTTGGCTTCCCCTTGCCACATATACAGAGTTTTGGGACTTGGGTACAATATGCCAGTTTGCACTACACATTAATTTGATTAATTCAAATCAAATATTTCGATCAGCTATTAGCTGCAAGGGCGTTGCGGTCGTGTCTCTCCGCAGGCTCCACCCTCTCCAGTTGGGCGCAGAAGCGTAGCCTTATCAGTTTGGGCCTCCTGTTTGCCCTGCCCTCTAAATCTATAACTTAACCAATCAGCCTTCTTGGTACCCTCCCTCCAAGGGCCTTGCTGTCATGTCTGTCCGCAGGGTCCACCCTCTCCAGTTGGGTGCAGAAGCGTAGCCTTATCAATTTTGGCCTCCTGTTTGCCCTGCCCTCCAAATCTATTACTTAATCAATCAGCCTTCTTGGTACCCTCCCTCCAAGGGCCTTGCGGTCGCGTCTCTCCGCAAGCTCCATCCTCTCCAGTTGGGTGCAGAAGCGTAGCCTTATCAGTTTGGGCCTCCTGTTTGCCCTGCCCTCTAAAGTTGCAGGGCAGCATGCCGATTTGTGGGGGGGCAGCTATCCCCCCGGGGTCTAAAGAGGAGGAGGAGGTGTGGGAGGGCCGAAGGCCTTCAAGTTGCAGGGCAGCATGCCAATTTGTGGGGGGCCAGCTATTCCCCACGGGGTCTAAAAAGGAGGAGGAGGTGTGGGAGGGCCAAAGGCCTTCAAGTTGCAGGGCAACATGCCAATTTGTGGGGGACCAGCTATTTCCCCGGGGTCTAAAGAGGAGGAGGAGGAGTGCGAGGGCCGAAGGCCTTCAAAATACATATAATGGGTGGAAACAACGCAAGCTAACTGTCCAAATAAACCCGTAAGAAGTTCGGAGTCTGTTAACTCACAAACCGGAGACCAAGGTCTTTGCTTTTGCAAAGATATTGAAGTGCTGAAATGCGAAACCTCTCGTGAAGACCACATTGATGTTGAAGGACTACAATCCTAGTGAGGAGCGGTCTGAAGTCCGAGCGCCCTGAGGAAGCGTAATAACGCGAAATGGCCATTTTGGCGGCGGCATTGTACCTCCAGCCGTTGGTGCCTTTCCAGCCGGCGTGAGAACACGGACTACGCCCAGCCACCCGATCCCCCGCATTGGGGTTGCTACTCAGCTGTGAAGTTGGTGATTGGCGTACCTGTTCCAAGTCTCCTCGCCCTCACTTTTCCCTTTGGATTACAAACACCCATCTGGGTTTGGATTACAAATTACTTTGTTTGCGGCTACTTCTCAACAACTCACCCCTCTTACCAAACCGCTGGATACCTACCACGGATTGAATTTTGCTTTGGCGGGTTTTGGGAGCAGGGATTAGACACCCATTTGGGGTTTATATGTTTATTTTGTCTAATATGTTGTTGTTGAATACATACTGATTACACTTTGAGATAATTGTGTGTTCAGATTTCTCACTCCTTGATATGTATATGTGTATGAGATATTGTATATGATGATATATATTTATGTGATTCCAGTATTACTGTTGTGTGCATTATAGACACTTTATGTCTAGGGAGGACATTTAGATATCGCTTATGGCACAATGAATATATTTTGATACTTTTTGCATATAGAGCGTGGTTTATTATTGTATTTGTGCGTCGCATGCCCTTCCAGCCCTGATATAGTTTAGGTCAGTGTTTCCCAACCTTTTTTGAGCCACGGCACACTTTTAACATTAAAAAAATCCGGGGGCACACCACCAACCAAAATGACACTCTAACACAGTAAAGAACGGCTGGGAGATGGTGACCTGCTGGGAGCAGCTACTGGGAGTGCCGAAGCCAGGGGAGGGGGAGGAGCCAGGCCGTGCCATGCTCCGCCCCCTCCACGCGGCTTCAGTTCTCCCACAGCTTTGCCAGCCTTGAGGGGGCAGTGCCAAGCCAGCGGTGGCAGAGCCAGCACAATGCTGGCTTGGCACTGCCCCCTCAAGGCTGGCGAAGCTGTAGGAGCGCTGAAGCCGGGGGGAGAAGCATGAGCGGTGGAGAAGCATGAGCGGTGGACGGGCTTCAGTAGGCGGGGCTCCTCCTCCGCGCGGCTTCAGCGGGCAAGGGGTGAGAGTCGTGGCGGGAGTCATGGCGGATTGGAGGCTGGCTGGGGAAACGGCCAAAGGAGGCGGCGCCCCGGCCCCTTCTTTTCCTTCGTCGCCGCTTGGCCCTTCCTCCTCCTCTCCCAAGCAGCAGGAGTTCGGCAGGAGGAGGGAGGAAGGAAGGGGGGCAGAGAGCTTTTCTCGCGGCACACCTGATGATCGCTCACGGCACACTAGTGTGCCACGGCACACTGGTTGAGAAACACTGGTTTAGGTTATAGCTTAGTTATATAATTAACATTGCCACGTTTCTTGATTCATGATTTAGACAGTCATTATCACTCTGTGTAGAGCTTTTTTGATTTGTTATTGCAGGGATGCTCACACTTTTTCAGCATGGGAGCTACTGATTAAAAAACCAAGTCCCAAAGATCACCCACCCAGAAATGTAAAACATATAACTATTTTCTTATTTATTTATTTATATTTATTATTTTTATGTACCGCTCCTTCCAGCAGGCTCGGGGCAGTTTACATAAAATGAAGTTATAAAACATCAACATTTCAATTTAATAACAACAATATAAAACAGAGCATAAAAATACATCCAACCACCCCATTTCTCCCACACTGCCTTATTACCACACATATTATCAGCCAGAAAGTAAGAAGAGAGGCTTTGGAACTGCAAGGCCATTTAATACTCAGCAAGGTAAACAAAGGGGCATGCATAAATACATCCAACCACGCCCATTTCTCCCACATTTCCATATTCCCCAACATATATTTCTCAAAGAACAAAGCAAGCAGAGAGGCTTTGGACCTAAAAGGCCATTTTTAAACATTAAAAATAAACAAAGAGACATGCCACAGAACAATCAAGCACCCACCCCAAAGTAAAAAGACCGACCTTTGAGATGCAGTAAGGAAATGACCCCAAAGCGTCCTTCTTCTTCTCCTCCGTCGTTGCTCCTATTTCCACGCCGACAGCATGCGTGCCGCCTCCAAGAACTCACGAGAAGTCCGAGAGGCAGAATGGGCGCTTCTGGGGCCAGCCATGCATCGCATTATCCAGGCCCGCCCCCTTTGGTCTCCTACGACTCTGAGTGGCTGGAGAAGGACGGAGGGAGGAGGAGGAATCCAAAAGAGGGGGCCCATTCTGCCTCTTGGACTCTGGAGCTTTTGGAGCGGCGCGCGAGCAGGGAGCGGGGAGGAGCAACGACAGAGGACTTCTCTGCAGCGTGAAGAGGACCAACAGCAAAAAACCTGGTCAGGGGCCTGAAGATCACCAGGATGAGGCCCAAAGATCACCCTGGTGATCTCGATCACTATTCTGAGCACCCTGTGTTATTGTTTCGGCTCGGCCAACCTTGTAGAGGTATAACCTCCCGGCCAATACACGGAAGTCCCGTCCCGTCTCATAATACCTTTCCCACTTAACCCTAGCTTACCACTTAAATTAACATTAATACCTTAGAATCATGATGTTTTCATTTCTTTTTCTATCTCATGAGTTTGAACTAACTTGCATTTAAAGAAATGTCAATACAATTCATTATGACACCATTCATTCTTTCTTTGCCTAGAGATAATACTGTGCTAATTTGTTATTGTTTCCACCTTTCTTTCTCCCCCCCCCCCCTCCATAGTTCTGGGCCTCTTGCCATCCCTTCAGCTGCGCTGATAAGAATGTACCCTCCCTAATCTAGAAGGGGTGGTTGATCCATAAAAAATGTGATTCTAAACTCATAGGGGGGGGGGGGATTTCCCTTGCTGGGTCATTATAGAAATTATTCCGAAAATTTTAAAATAAATTTTGTAATTGAAACGTAATTACTAACAAATTTTCATTTTTATTCATTATGCCAGCTGGGAGGCTAGAATGGAGGGCTTGCTCTCCACTCTTCACTCCCCCCCCCCCCCAGGTCAGAGGCATCTCGGATTAAATTTAATCTGAGATGCTTCTCAGTTGGGAAGGCAGGGAGGCTAGAATGGAGGGCTTGCTCCCCGCTCCCCCATCTCAGAAGCATTGCACATTATATTTAATGTGCGTGCCTCTTAACTGGGGAGGCAGGGAGGGAAGAAGGGAGAGCAAGCACTCCTTCTTCCCTCCCTGCCTCCCCCAGCTAAGAGGCATCGCACATTATAGCAAGCCACTCCCTCCACCTCAGAAGCATCCCGGGTTAAATGTCAAACTGGTGGACATGGCCCACTGCTTCTATTATGGACGGAATACTGTTTTTAACTTATGTGAATGTATGATGTATTTTAATGCTAAGTGTGTTTTGATGGATTTTAATTCTAACTGTATCTCAATGTATTTTAATTCTGACTGGTTTTGGTTTTCTATTATATGTATACTGTGTTTTGGCATCGAATTGTTGCCGTTGTTAGGCCGCTCTGAGTCCCCCCAAGGGGGTTGAGAAAACGCGGGGTAGAAATAGTGGCAATAAATAAATAAATAAATAAATTATTTTTACCATAACCTGATTTATTCCTGATACCCAGAGATTTCAGCATTTCCTCGGCTTGCTGTGGTGTTTTGGCCATAAATCTTTTCTCTTGTCGAAAATGGATAATTATAACACACACTGAGTCAAAATATAACAAATATATAATATCAGCTATACGGGTCAATAACAACAACAAAACTTTATTACGGTCACTGACCAGCACAAAGCGGGCACAAGCGCCCTGAGAAGGGAAGGACAACTCCCCAGTAAGCCGTTATTTAAAATTAGATTAGAAATCAGTATAAAAACATATTTCAAAAGACAGGATATTTTAACAGGTATGGAACCGAAGGGGGAGGGGAGAGATTGATGGGAGAGGTCGAAAAACAACACAAGTCAATAACATACAGCAGCAGGGGCGGTCTTACCTCTCCCATCATGGTAAGCGAAGATTATTTTGCCCCCGTGGCTTCTGGCGTCCCGGTTCGCACATGTGCACTGGTGTCCCGCGTGGCCGGCTGCGGAGGCGCGGTGCGGGCAGCACTGGCTCCCAAGCACGCCTCCACCCGACGGCGTGGCAAGGCGGCAGGGCGGTGCAGGGCGGGGCGGCCGGCGCCAATCCCTACTGTTCCGCTTCGGCAGCACAGCCAGCGCCGATCCCTGCTGCTGCCTGCAGCAGGGAGTTCCGCTTCGGCGGCGCCCATCCATGATGGCGCCCCACGCGGCCGCGTAGGTTGCTTACATGGACGGACCACCCCTGTACAGCAGGTATATCATATCTATGCAAGAGCAATCAACATAAGATTCGTCAGTAAACAGCAAACATACTTGATAATTCAGCGGTCAATGCATGAGACAGGCGGGTTGTGAGTTTAAGAATAATCCGTTACAAGAAACCAGGAATCATTGTTTGAAATGAGCAAGTCACTTATCCGAATGGATTAAATCAACATCAAAGAGGCTCCAAGAAAAATATATACAGTCAAAACTCACATACAGCGGTGTCCCACTCTAGGCATAGTATGGGAAATGAAAGTAAAGCAGAGGGTATGGTGTATGTTCCTGATGTATCAGTATATCATCAGCTGCTGGAAGAGAGATCTAGTATTCCAAAGGTCTAAGCGGCTGAATGTTATGGCCAGGCAAAGCGCCCGAATTTGTTACATCTTTACTGTTCGTGCCGCTCTGTTGAAAGAGAGACCTAGCATCCCAAAGGTCTAGTAAGTCTGTAAGGATCAAATGGAAGAGGTGTAGATGCGACTGCTCACTCCAGCCGCATGCGCAGAAGTCCGATTTATTTATTTATTTATTTATGCCATTTATATTCCACCCTTCCCACCCCACAAGGGACTGAGGGCGGATCACAATGCACATATACAGGCAAACATTCAATGCCATAGCCACACAACATATATAGACAGACACTCAGAGGCAATTTAACATTTCAGTTTCTGGCCACCATATTTCCTGGAGATTTTATGGCCTTTTAAATCCGTTAAATTGGCCTTTCCACAAAGTGGTACCTAAATTTCCTACTTGACAGGAAAGGAAAGGGGTGCCATTTCCTCTTCACCCCCAACTTGGCGGGTGAAGGAGTAATGACTTGGGGAAGGAAATCCCTGCTCTACCGTCAGTTTGAAAAGGATTAGCTGTGGGGCAGTCTTCTGCCTCTAGGGCCTGTAAAAATGGCTTTTGCGAGATGGACGTGAAAGCTTTGGGCCCTGAAGGCAGAGAAAAGCCTTCCCATACACAGAAACCCAATAGTCTTTGAGTAATGAGTTCTAGACTTACAATGGTGAACTTAAACAAGGTTTATTGAATAACAACGAGTGAAAAACAACTGGTGGCCCAAAAACGCTTAGTTGGTTGCTAAGAAAGGGTCCTTTGAGAAAAGGGATCGATCACTTGCCTCTTTGTTTGCAGAGTGATGGGGCTTTCTTTCGGTTCCAGGTTTCCTGTTACCCTCTGGTTGTGTAGGCCCACGAAGTCCTGTAAAACCCCAAAATCTGCAGTCTGTGTTGAGGATAAGTCCTCCTTTGTAGGTTGGAGAGCACAGGGCTGGCTTTGTAGGTGGACAAAGGTGTCTCAGCATGGATGGATTTCCATGCACATCCATGCGGCTTCTTTCTTGCAATGGCCAAAGAGAGGAAGTCCTGCCCCTCAGATGACCTCAAAAAGGGGAGGAGTTAGGGTGGTGACATCACCTTGGCACCAAATACAGTCCCTCCCACCAAGCCCACATGGCTGAGGACAAAGGAATGCAGGTAAAGGTAACCAAGCCCACGATGCAGTACTAAACAAGCCCCGTGGGGGCATAACAGGCAGAGAAGAAAGGCTTGGGGGGGGGAGGGAAGCCCCTGCTCCACCATCAGGCAGAGGATGGCGAGTTTGCTAGTCTCAGCCTGATGGAGGGGCAAAGGCACCTTTAGATACACAATTGTAATGCACCATCAGATCGTTCCACAATTGGCTCGAGGTGATGCATTAACTGTTATCCCCAAGCCGATTGTGGAACCCTCTGCTTGTCTACTTCCTTTGCGGGAACTACCCTTGTTGATCCGCTGGCTCAGCTTGCCTGATTGCATTCTCTCCCCCAGCACTACAGCCTGGGCTTCTTCCGCGTTTTTCCTCAGCGTGGCTATTGATATCACTTCCAAGTGGATTACAACACATGGAATTGTGGATTACAAGTAACGGACCCCTATTCCTGCAAAGATTACTTTATATTATGGTTGGATAGACTACTACCCTTGCGGAAACCACCCCTGTAGACTTGCTTTCCCCTCACACCTGCGCTCCTCGATACATTGTGATTGCACCAGCCTCCTCCTCCTCCTTTTTGCTGCTTCCAAGAATACCCCCCTCCCTCCTATTTGGAGTCCCATCTAGAATCCAGTTTTGGCCTACAACTCCCAGAAATCCCAGCCAGTTTACCAGCTGTTAGGACTTCTGGGAGTTGTAGGCCAAAACCATCTGGGGACCCCAGGTTGAGAACCACTGTGTTAGAAAAAACTCATTCTGTATCTGTGCATTTCATTTGCATTAATTGATTATTTGTTGATATAGCTTGCTTCTATCATGTTGTTAGTATATTTATTTACACTACTTTCATCAATATGCAGAAAGTTGGTGGTACCATTTCTATATGTTATAAATCTTCAGCTCCAGTCAATTGCACTCCAGAAGTGAAAACAAATGTATCCCCCTTGATTTGCCTGTGCCGTCAGTCCTGTTTTCCTGCTGTGCGCATGCGCTGGAATAATAAGTAATAATAACGAATTTCGTTATTAATTATGGTGTATTACTATTTTTTTGGAAAAAAATTTGTAAGTATTTCTATTACTAATAGAACCCCCCTTTGTAGTTTAGAAACAATTTTTTTATGGATCAACCAACCCTAATACACACATACACACACACACACACAGAGTTGTGTTAATCTTTGGGAACAAGTCTTGAGTCATGTTGGAACCTGAAAGCATCTTCTTGGAACCTGAATAACAAATGAGCAGTAGCACGAAACAAAAGAAAACAAAATTGGCAACAACTCAAGTTGTTAATATTAATATTTAAATCTCGAACAGCCTGGGGCTGATTTGTCTAAGGCCCTGCTTGCCACGTTGTAAACCTTTCCGGAGGCAAAGATCTTCAAGAGTCAGCCTCTAGGGGTCCCCCCTTAGTTTGTGGGGTGCCTCAGGGGGCCATACTCTCCCTGCTGTTATTTAACATCTACATGCAACCACTTGCTCAGCTGGTGCGTAGCTTTGGTCTCGAGTGCCATCAGTACACTGACGACACTCAGCTCATTCTGAGGATGGAGGGCCGGCTGGACTCCGTACCCAACAATTTCCATCTGTGCCTTTAAGCCGTTACCAAATGGCTGCGAGCCAGTAGGTTGAAGGTGAATCCAGCGAAGACGGAAATCCTCTGGCTGGGCCGTCCAGGCGATATGGATGTCCAGCTACCAACCCTGGATGGCATGGCATTATGCCCGTCATCATCAGTAAAATGCCTGGGAGTCCTTTTGGACCCTCTGCTGACTTTGGAGGCTCACATCTCCATGGTCAGCAGAACAGCATTTTTCCATCTATGACAGGCTAGGCGGCTGGCCCCCTATTTGTCTCGGAACGACCTGGCCACGGTGATCCAGGCTACGGTCATCTCAAAACTTGACCACTGTAACGCTCTCTACATTGGCCTGCCTTTGACTGTGATCCGGAAACTCAAGCTAGTGCAGAATGCTACTCGGCTGCTCACGGGGGAGCCTGTGAGTTGCCGCATCACCCCGGTCCTGCAGGGACTGCACTGGCTACCAATCGAGTACCGGATTACATTCAAAGTGTTAGCCTTAACTTTCAAGGCCTTACATGGTCTGGGGTCAGTGTACCTGAAAGATCGCCTGTTCCCATATAGTCCCTTGAGATCGCTACGGTCCGAAGACCAGAATCTTTTGGTCATTCCTAGCATGAAATCTTATCATCTAACAGCAACCCGATGAAGGGCCTTTTCTATCATTGCCTCTGGAACAATCTACCATCCGAGACCCGGCTATGCAAAACCTAATGACCTTTCGCAAAGCTTGCAAAACTTTTTTGTTCAAGGAAGCCTTTGAATCCTAATGTTATGCTTTTAATATGTTTTGTTCTATTGTTTTACTGTTTTATTGAGCTTAGTAAACCACCCCGAGCCTCTGGGAGTGGCGGTGTACAAGTCGACTGAATCTATATCTATCTATACATATAATAAAACAGAATGTTTGTATGTATGTATGCGTGCGGAGGGCGGATATGTGGTAGCTTTCTGATTGGCTCCTACTGTGGGATTATTTGCATAAAGGACTCTAATTGGCCAGCACCACCAACATTCCGACACTCTAAAGTGGCAGAGGGGGAAAGGGAAAGGCCTGAGGCAGTCAGGCATGGTGGGAGTTTAAGGCCAAAACACTTTGTGGCCCCCAACAATGAGAGAACAAGACCAAAATTGGCACACAGCACACCCAAGACCCACTCTACATCCTGGTGCAGTTTGAGGGAGGATGGACCATGGTTGACAGGACTTGCAGTACCTACACTCACCTCCCAAGACTGCTGCAACCCTCATCCACTGACTGATCTAGACCACACTTGGCACACAAAGCCCTCATGACCCACTTTACATCCTGGTACAGTTTGGAGGAGGGCAGACCATAGATGATGGGACTTGAAGTACCTTCACTCACATTCCAAGACTGCTGCAAACCTAATCCAATGACTGATCAGGACCACACTTGGCACACAGAGCCCACATGACCCACTCTACATCCTGGTGCAGTTGGGGGGGGGTGGACCATGGATGATGGGACTTGAAGTACCTCCATTCACTTCACAAAACTGCTGCCAACCTCATCCAATGACTGACCAAGTCCAAACTTGGCACACAGAGCCCCCATGACCCACTCTAAATCCTGGTGCAGGTCGGAGGAGGGTGGGCCACAGATGATGGGACTTGAAGTCACTTTACTCATTTCCCGTGACTGCTGTGACCCTCATCCAATGACTGATCAAGACCAAACTTGGCAGACAGAGCCCCCATGACCCACTCTACATCCTGGTGCAGTTTGGAGGAGGGTTGACCATGGATGATGGGACTTCAAGTACCTTCACTCACTTCCTGAGACCACTGCGAGCCAAATAAACAAATGATAATGGCCCACCTTGGCACACAATGCCTTTCTCAAATAACCCAGGCCGGGCCGGGTCCCCAAGCTAGTAAATAAGTAAATAAATAAATAGAGATTATCCGTGAATCCATTTCCTGATTGGGGAAAGAGCCTTCAGAATGGTGTGACCAGTCCTCATTCTTCCTGATTTTTGAATAAGACAGGATGTGACATTTTCACTGTTTATTAAAATGACGCCAGTGGCTCTATGGTCAACCACCATGAAAACTAATTTTAGTGGAAAGATTGGCTGAACATGCAGTATTTGAATAAATGAGTGAGATTTGAAGAGCATTTTTCTGCAATTATCGAATGGATAATTCAATAAGAAGGTAAGGAAATATTCTGGGGCAAGAAAGCTCATTAGCATAGGGCGTGGGTGTGTCGAGTTACTTGGCAGGAAATAAACTCTACTTAAGGGAGTAAAAGATCCACTCGGAATAGGTGTGACCTAGTTGTAACAGGTAATGAAGATCAATATCTGCCGTTCAGCCACTCTCTGCTGTTAACCAGCCACTCCCAGACTATTTTTTTAAGGACAAATCTGGTGATGTCAGATTTCCAAATGAATCCTAACATGGCTTCTTCTCGCTAAATAAATTCCTTTGAATCAATCTTCTCCCCTTTTGTATTCACAACTATCAAATTTTATCTGATTTCTTTTCATATGTTAAGCAATTTCCAGTTCCTTATTTTGGTATACCCCTGGAGTCTTGGCAAAACCTACCTATATAGGTAAGGTGATCCTAGACAGAGATAGAAAATGGATACAGACAGAGATGGAGTGAATATTTTTATTAATTCCCACGAGTTTTGTTTTGTTTACAAAAAAATCAGATTTCCCAGCAGTTGGAGGGAATCATAGATTGTGCACTTTTCTCCTTATACAGCTTGGGTATTCCCCAACAGGAACTCTGAAATCCGAAAGATTACAAAATCCCCAATTTTTCCTTGTGTGTGGCTGTGTCACACTACAGGGTCTTCAGACATCCCTTTTGCTTGGGTCTACATTGACAATGTTTAAAGGGGCAGTGTCAAAGGAATACCAAGACATAGCATATATAGGTAAAAACCACTATATTGTATGGCAGTATATGCTCAATAGCAGAACAATATTACAAACAGTACAATGTAATGCAAATAATCAATCATGTGATTAATACACAGTATGAGCATAAATCACAAGCCCATATACATGGTTGGGCGAAGGAGTATTCCACTTGGCACTGAGTAACCCTTAGTGAAGTCCTGGGTGTAGTGACCCATGGACCTGCGACTGAGTCAATAGGGGAACCTTGGTAGGTGGCAGGGCTGGTGGCTGCTATGGTGGGCAGGCGCCAACGGCTGGAGGTAAGCTGACGACGCCAAGATGGCCGTTTGGCGTAACCGCTTCCTCCGGGCGCTGATCACTTCTGACCGCTCCTCCCCAGTATTGTAGTAGACCAATTTAGACTCAAAGTCGAAACGAGAGATTTCTAGGCATGGAATAGCATACAGTGAATACATGACATAGGTGGCAACGCATATAATACAATATACAGGTACATAATAACAGTCTCAACAAGCGGTCAGAAGTGATCAGCGCCCTGAGGAAGTGGTTACGTCAGCTTACCTCCAGCCGTTGGCGCCTGCCCATCATAGCAGCCACCAGCCCTGCCACCTACCAAGGTTCCCCTATTGACTCAGTCGCAGGTCCATGGGTCATCATACCCAGGACTTCACTAAGGGTTACTCAGTGCCAAGTGGAATACTCTTCGCCCAACCATGTATATGGGCTTGTGATTTATGCTCATACTGTGTATTAATCACATGATTGATTATTTGCATTACATTGTACTGTTTGTAATATTGTTCTGCTATTGAGCATATACTGCCATACAATATAGTGGGTTTTATCTATATATGCTATGTCTTGGTATTCCTTTGACACTGCCCCTTTAAACATTGTGGTTTAGCAGTGTGTATAGAAGTTGCAATAGTGATTACTTTGTCGTGTATTGAAGTGGGTCTACATTGAACCACCAGAGCTGTAAAACAGTTAAGCAGTCAGGCTGATGCTTTCCAGGCCCCATCGGTGCCTCATTGCATTCTCGTGTGAAACTGGTAACGAATGCGAAGATAGCTCTCTTCAAGGTTACCAAAACTTAGCCTCCCTATTGCCAGGCGCTTTGGGAAAGGCCATAAAGTACTCCCCTACAGAACATCTGTGCCCGGTAATTGGCAGGCACATTCCGATGGACCTTAGGTAACAATAAACATATAGTTTCCCATCAATCATTGGGCTTGATGTTCGACGCACCGGAACTGGTCAAGCGGACCCTATATCTGTGGTTCCCTCACAATAGGAACCATCCTGGATCAACGTTGCTAAAGGATGGTGCTCCTTTGAAGACTGGCCGTTGCCGGCCTGCTTAAGCTACCTCCGCCCTTTCCAACGGGCAGCCTGGTCCGCTGAACTCTGTGTGCGCTCTGTTCAAGCCTTGTTCCTGAAAAGACTCTGTTGCTAAACTTCCTTGCTTTCCAAGGGCCTGTTTGCTGAAACGGAGGGAATCTACTTAGAGGCTCTCCTGGTGCATCCTGCTTGGATCCCCGCTGCAGGACTATATTTACCTGTGTTCCTGATTGCTACTTTTAAGGCTTTGTAACAGCCTTCACGCTTTCCTGATTTCCTGCACAATAAAACTGTGTTGTACCTCAAAGCTGTGTGGTTTGTTCAGGGAGGTCAAGTGTGCCAAGGCCCTAGGAGGCGACAGGCTGAGATCATGGCATCTTTGCTTTCTGATGGTTTTATGGATGAAACTTTATGTACTAAACAAAATTATTTCTAAGAATATATAAAAGTACCATTAGTCTATGCAGGCCCGGATCAACACCTTTTTGTGCCCTAGGCCACAGTTTGGAATTACGCCCCCCTCGTGCCACCGCATTAGAGAGGCCTATCCCCATCCCCCCCCCCACTCCCCCTCAGCCCTTCCTCCTCTTCTCCCCCGGCATCCTTCCATTCACTGCTGAGGCTCCTCCCCGTGCCGGGAACAACTGGAGGGGAGGCGGGCCCTTCTGCATCACGCCCACGTGCCTGCCGCCCGGCGATCCCAAAGAACTACGTGCTGGTTGCGATGCTCTTCCTTTTCCTCCTCATGAGGCAGCAGCTGCAGCAGCATGAGGAGGAAAAGGAGCATCACGACCAGCATGGGCAGAAGGAAGAGGCCCATGCTGGTCACGATTGGCTCCTGAGGCAGAGGAAGGCCCCGACTCTCTGCAGCCGCTGCCCTTCACACGCCCAGCTCGAGGCCGCAGAGCCGCCTTCGAGGCCGCAGGGGTTGCCGGGATGTGGCGGCAGCACCAGCCTCTCAGCTGCGGGGCATGCTCCTCCTCTTCCTCCTCATGCTGCTGCTGCTGCCTCATGTGGAGCCCTAGTCACGTGGTGCGCCCTCCGCCGGGTCATGTGGGGGCTGGCTCTCGGCTGTATTGTCTGCAGGGTGCCAAGGAGAGAGCCCCCATTTCCTTCCTTCCTTCCTCCTGCCTTCTTTCATTTTGGGTACCAGGCAGCAGGAGCGAATCGCGTCACGATTTTAAAAATTATTTTATAACATTTTTTTTATTTTGGGCTGTGATCTGCGCCCCCCTCGGCTTGCACCTCTAGGCCATGGCCTCGTTGGCCCTATGGGTAATCCGGGCCTGAGTCTATGTATATAAGGTATACATAAAACATCAATGAATTTTATGTTTAGATTTGTGTCTTATCTTTTTTTTAAAAATTATGTATGTATATATGCAGATACGGATATTCCAAAATCTGGACAAATCTGAAATCCAAAAACGTTCTGGTCCCAAGCATTTCAGCCAAGGGATACTCCATGTATATGGATTTGTCCTCGAATGTTGAAGAGGAATTATTCTCAAAAACAAAACAAACAAAATCACTTTCTTTGCACAGATTTTGTTTTGTTTTGTTTTGTTTCTCTCTGCAAGATAATTCCTCCATAACACTGTGGCACATTTTAATTAATGTGGAGCAATATCTGTTATCTGCTGAAGTAGAAAGATTACCAATTATAATTACCTGGGTCATTGCACAAGGATAAAGTAGGCAAATGTTTGCTCAAGAGTTCTGGAGAGAGATTTAGAGACATAAAGCCAACTTCAGGAGGAAAGAAATCAGAAGAATATTGATTTATTTACTACTGCCGTTCTCACCTCGAAGCGGACTCAGAGTGGCATTACAATCCGGCACGCGGCCTGTTCAGGTAAGAGACGGGGTACAAACAATGTGAAAGGAATGATGGTGTTACACAGGCAATGGATCACTTGATATCCTTGATCCTATTGTGAATTTGTTTCCATTGACTACAAGCCTTGTCCATAAGTCTTCTTGGAACCTCTTAGCTGCCTGGGTCCTTATTTATTTCACACAGATGTTCAGCTTGGCCAGGTGCCGTGCGTGTTGCCTCCCCCAACTGTTCTGAAATTATTTTCGATCTATCTGATCAACTGATTACATTCTTATCACTGTAGATTTTAATTAGATCTGTTTTTAATGATGTTGTGAGTCACTTTGGATGTCAGTATTCAGCAGATGGTAGCATATAAAACTAACATATTTTAACTCTATGCCTTTTTACATGTATTTTATATGTCATCTCGAGACTGGATTACTGTAACGCACTCTACGTTGGCCTTCCTCTGTCGGTGACCCGGAAGCTCAAGCTGGGGCAGAACACTGCCGCCCGGCTCCTGTCTGGAATGCCAGCTGGTAGTCACATAACACCTACTTTGCAGGGTCTGCACTGGCTTCCAATCGAGCACCGGATCTCCTTCAAAGTGTTGGTTCTTACCTTTAAGGCCTTGCAGCGTATCTGAGGGACCGTCTCTCCCCTTATTGCCCGACGAGATCACTACGGTCGGAAGGTACCAACCTCTTGGATGTCCCCTCTGCAAAGTCCGCTAGGTTGACAGCAACCGCAGAAGGGCATTCTCGGTGATTGCACCCACGTTATGGAATGCCCTTCCCGCTGAAACGCGCGCCATTCAGGATCTGCTCCCCTTCAGGCGGGCTTGCAAGGCCTACCTATTCCAACAAGCTTTCGACTTGTAGGTCCGACCTGTGCGCAACCGCCTTGTACGTAATTAGTCACCTGTTGTGCTGCAGTACATTCCAGGTTTTTAACGCTGTCGTTTTTATTGTGTTTTTTTATGCTATGTCATAATGTACAATGTTGTTTTTAATGCTGTTTTATCCGGCGCTTGTGAGCCGCCCCGAGCCCCCCGGGAGTGGCGGCATAGAAGCCCAATAAATAATAATAATATTTTAATAGTGCTTTACTCTTGTGTTAATGATGTTGTATCGAGCTACAGGGTGAGATGGGCAATAAAATTACTACTACTACTACTACTACTACTACTACTACTATTTCTACACATGGGACCTCAAACAATTCGGCCGGCCAGCCAGTCAATAGAGATTTCTATTCTACCTTTCTGCATGCATTTAGGATGATGAAGCTCCTTGTTGGAGAATGAGAAGAGTTTAGTTCATCCAACCTAAGTAGCAGAGACAGAGGAGGCAATATTACTGTTTCCTCTATTTTTGCATAACAAGGAAGATAAATGCTTTATTTTTAGTTGACTTCAATGGCAACAGTTCAATTTTTATTTTATTTATTTATTTATTATTTGAATTTGTATACCATCCATTCCGGATGGCTCGGGGCAGTTTACAACACATACAGTCACAACAACAAAACAGTGAATGACAATATAAAATCCCATTTCCCAATAATCCCACAAAACAGTGTTAGTCAACCGACCAAGAATTAGAGGCCAAAAACCTGTCTAAAGAGCACACTTTTACAGGCTTTCCGGAAAGCCGGCAATTCGCAGGTTGCTCGGGCCTCCGGCGGCAGGGCATTCCATAGGCTTGGTGCCACCACGGAGAAGGCCCTCTGTCATGTTGATGATAAATGAATGGTCCGTAGGGAAGGGATCTGCAGGAGGTTGTGGGCCTCAGATCGGAGAGATCTCTGGTGAACATATGGAAGTAGACAGTCTCTCAGGTACACTGGCCTCAGACCATGCAAGGCCTTAAAGGTCAGAACCAGCACTTTGAAGATGATATGGTGCTCAATTGGCAACCAGTGCAGTCACGGCAGGGTTGGAGTAATGTGAGCCCTGGCCGGCACCCCAGCCAGGAGTCTCGCTGCAGCATTCTGCACCAGTTTAAGCTTCCGGATGACCGACAAAGGAAGGCCAATGTAAAGGGCGTTACAGTAGTCCAGTCTCAAGATGACCGTCGCCTGGATTACCGTGGCTAGGTCATTCCTAGTGAGATAGGGTGCCAGCCGCCTAGCCTGCCGCAGGTGGAAGAAGGCGGATCTGCTGACAGCAGAGACCTGGGCCTCCATTGTCAGCAGTGGGTCCAACTGAACCCCCAGACTCTTTACTAATGACGACGGGCGTAATGCCTCGCCGTCCAGAGTAGGCAGCCGGAGCCCACTCCCACCCAGACCACCCAGCCAGAGGATCTCCGTCTTTGATGGATTCACTCTCAACTGGCTGGTTAGTAGCCAACCAGTCACAGCTTCAAGGCATAGCTGGAAACAATCGGGGACAGAGTCCGGCTGGCCATCCATATATTTAGGCCGAATCTATTTAGGGGATAGCATTCAGCACTGTGGAGAGCACTTTGAGAGTCTCAGCTAAAATAGGGGTAGGATTGAGCACCCATTTAATTTAATTTAATTTAATTTATTTAATTTCACTTTTGTATTCCGCTCCTCCCAGCCATGCGCTCCTCTGGCTTGGAATCCATCACCCACTTCTAGTTGATAAACATATTCATTCCACATTTTTAAAAGTCCTTGCATACAACTTTTAAGCATGAATTCTTATGGATCTGATGGATTCCTTACATCTCTTGAGGATTTTCCTGTCATAGCAGCAGACGGTTGTACCAAAGCCCTGGTTGTGATATATTGTGTCTTTAAGCCACAGCGTCCGTTGTTACACCTGCAATGTATATAAACTACTGACGGTATGTGATAAGGCATCTCTTGCAGTCAAGGCTGAAGAGTAGCCTTCTTGGTGCTTGAATAAACATCTTTACTACAGGACTCTGTTGGCTGGTGAGTCTGTGATATACGAAGACCATTACATGGTGCCGGAAGTGGGATATAAACCTTTCCTGTGCTGCAACTTGGAAGCTAGAGTTCCCAGATAAGGAGAACTAAGACATGGAGTCATCTCGTCCTGGTCTTCCTCTTGCTATGCAAAGCAATATGCCTGAGAACTGGAGGTGGTGGGAACAGGCTTCTCAGCTGTATCTTGCTGCTGCAGGACTTGAAAATGTATCAAAGGAGCAGCAGATAGCTATTAGGGGTGGATATCTCCATTTTAAATACTTTGAAACCCGTTAATGTTTTGTATTTGAAATTATTTTGACCTTATATCGACCCTCGGCATCCAACCCGGAAGTTTTCAAAACCGAACCCGGGATCACCATTTTTTTTGTAAAGGTCACGTTATTAGGTCGTTTTTTCCTCTCCTCAGTTCTCAACTCGCAAGAGGAGACTGGAGGGCAGCAGCACCCGCCTTTCTCCTCTCGCCAGCTGAGAGCTGAGGCGGGCGCTTTGGAAGCAGCCCACCCGAGCTTTCCTTCTTTTCCCCAGGCTCTCCCTCACAAGCGAAGGGAGAGCCTGGATCTCGGAGTTAGTTCTCAGCAGGGAAGGAGGACGAGGATGCCCTCTGCACCTCTTTCCCTGCTAAGAACTGAACCGCGCCAAGGCTTGGCGCGGTTTAGATCTTGGCAGGGAGGGGGGGCGTCCGCTCCTCCTCCCCTACTAAGATCTAAATGGCGCCAAGGCTTGACATGGTTCAGTTCTTGGCAGGGAGGGGGGCGTCCGCTCCTCCTTCCCTACTAAGATCTAAACGGCGCCAAGGCTTGACATGGTTTAGTTCTTGGCAGGGAGGGGGGGCGTCCGCTCCTCCTTCCCTACTAAGATCTAAATGGCGCCAAGGCTTGACCTGGTTTAGTTCTTGGCAGGGAGGGGGGCGTCCCCGCCTCCGTCCCTACTAAGATCTAAACGGCGCCCAGGCGTGACATGGGTTAGTTCTTGGCAGGGAGGGGCGTCCCGCTCCTCCTTCCCTACTAAGATCTAAATGGCACCAAGGCTTGACATGGTTTAGTTCTTGGCAGGGAGGGGGCGTCCGCTCCTCCTTCCCTACTAAGATCTAAACCGCGCCAAAGCTTGACATGGTTTAGTTCTTGGCAGGGAGGGGCGTCCGCTCCTCCTTCCCTACTAAGATCTAAACGGCGCCAAGGCTTGACATGGTTTAGTTCTTGGCAGGGGGCGTCCACTCCTCCTTCCCTACTAAGATCTAAACGGCGCCAAGGCTTGACATGGTTTAGTTCTTGGCAGGGGGGGGCGTCCTCCTCCTTCCCTACTAAGATCTAAACGGCGCCAAGGCTTGACATGGTTTAGTTCTTGGCAGGGGGGGCGTCCGCTCCTCCTTCCCTACTAAGATCTAAATGGCACCAAGGCTTGACATGGTTTAGTTCTTGGCAGGGGGGGCGTCCGCTCCTCCTTCCCTACTAAGATCTAAACCGCGCCAAGGCTTGACATGGTTTAGTTCTTGGCAGGGAGGGGGGCGTCCGCTCCTCCTTCCCTACTAAGATCTAAACCGCGCCAAGGCTTGACATGGTTTAGTTCTTGGCAGGGGGCGTCCGCTCCTCCTTCCCTACTAAGATCTAAACGGCGCCAAGGCTTGACATGGTTTAGTTCTTGGCAGGGGGGCGTCCGCTCCCTCCTTTCCTACTAAGATCTAAACGGCGCCAAGGCTTGACATGGTTTAGTTCTTGGCAGGGAGGGGGGGCGTCCGCTCCTCCTTCCCTACTAAGATCTAAATGGCACCAAGGCTTGACATGGTTTAGTTCTTGGCAGGGAGGGGGGCGTCCGCTCCTCCTTCCCTACTAAGATCTAAACTTGGCGCCAAGGCTTGACATGGTTTAGTTCTTGGCAGGGGGGGGCGTCCCTCCTCCCTTCCCTACTAAGATCTTCCCTACTTGGCAAGATCTAAACGGGCGCCAAGGCCCTTCCCTACTAAGATCTAAATGGCTTGGCTTGACATGGTTTAGTTCTTGGCAGGGGGCGTCCTCCTTCCCTACTAAGATCTAAACGGCGCCAAGGCTTGACATGGTTTAGTTCTTGGCAGGGGGGACGTGGCCGCTCCTCCTTCCCTACTAAGATCTAAACGGCGCCAAGGCTTGACATGGTTTAGTTCTTGGCAGGGAGGGGCGTCCGCTCCTCCTTCCCTACTAAGATCTAAACGGCACCAAGGCTTGACATGGTTTAGTTCTTGGCAGGGAGGGCGTCCGCTCCTCCTTCCCTACTAAGATCTAAACGGCGCCAAGGCTTGACATGGTTTAGTTCTTGGCTAGGAGGGGCGTCAGCTCCCTCCCTTCCTACTAAGATCTAAACCGCGCCAAGGCTTGACATGGTTTAGTTCTTGGCAGGAGGGGGGCGTCCGCTCTCCTCCCTTCCCTACTAAGATCTAAACCGCGCCAAGGCTTGACATGGTTTAGTTCTTGGCAGGGAGGGGGGCGTCCGCTCCTCCTTCCCTACTAAGATCTAAACCGCGCCAAGGCTTGACATGGTTTAGTTCTTGGCAGGGAGGGGGGCGTCCGCTCCTCCTTCCCTACTAAGATCTAAAAGGCACCAAGGCTTGACATGGTTTAGTTCTTGGCAGGGAGGGGGGCGTCCGCTCCTCCTTCCCTACTAAGATCTAAACGGCGCCAAGGCTTGACATGGTTTAGTTCTTGGCAGGGAGGGGGGCGTCCGCTCCTCCTTCCCTACTAAGATCTAAACGGCGCCAAGGCTTGACATGGTTTAGTTCTTGGCAGGGAGGGGGGCGTCCGCTCCTCCTTCCCTACTAAGATCTAAACCGCGCCAAGGCTTGACGCGGTTCAGTTCTTATATTTAACCCGTGATGCTTCTGAGCTGGGGAGGGAGGGAAGAGGGCTTGCTCTCCCTTCTTCCCTCCCTGCCCCTCCCAGCTGAGAGGCATCGTGCATTAAATATAATGTTTGATGCTTCTGAGCTCGGGGGGGGGGGAAGACAGGAGAGCAAGCCTTCTATTCTAGTCTCCCAGCTGGTGTAACGAATAAAAATGAAAATTCGTTAGTAATTACATTTCAATTATGAAATTTATTGAAAAATTTTCGGAATAATTTCTATAACGACCCAGAAAGGGAAATTCCCCCCCATGAGTTTAAAATCAATTTTTTAATGGATCAACCACCCCTAATAGCTATCCTGCTACATTGTGTAGAGCAGGGGTGCCCACACTTTTTCATCATGCGAGCTACTATATGAACAATCAAGTTGAAAAGATCACCTGTTATGCATGTGAGCATGCGCTTGCACGTGCACGCGCATGCTCCTACTGCAGCCTTCTGTCCACGCGGGGCTTCTTTCTTGCCTGCCCACGAACTCGCCGCCGCACGCACCCGGGAAGGGGATCTTCCTTGCCTGCGCGCGCGCTCTCTCTTAATGTCTTCGTTGCCTTCCTCCTTCCTGCTGCGTGCTTTCGCGAAGCAGGAATTCCCCATCCCGTCCTGCTTCTCGCGTGCACAGCAGGCCCCTCTCACGCACACAGCAGGAGGGTATTTATAGGCGCACCCGCCAGCGCTCCGGCCAGATATGGCTTCGGCGGCAGCTCGGAAGGCGGAGGGCTGGGAAGAGGGGCCGCCTGGCTGCTGCCTGGGCCGGGAAACTCAACCGAGAGAGGGACCCACGTGAGGCTGGAGCCTCCCCATTGCAGCCTCCCCCCCTCCCTCCTCCCTCGAGGCTTCCTTACCTGGGCAGGAGAAGGAAGAGTGGAAGAGGTGCTTCCCCAAAGTGACAGATGCAGCAGGGGGGCGCCCTTCCTTCCTTTCGAGGGTGTCACTCAGACAGGACGCCCAAGTGGACGGTTGGCAGGAAGGAGGACCCCTCCCACTGGTGGCAGTCCATGTCCATGGGAGAGAGAGGGGGGGGTGGCTCTTCCTAGCCGGCTCTGAAGAGCCACCCTCTCTCTCTCTCTCTCTCTCCCGTGGGCCCTCGCCGCCTTTCTCCTTCGAGGGCGAGGGAGGGCGAGGCGGAGAAAGGTGGCGAGGGCACAAGCAGCAGCAGCAAGTGGAGTCTCCATCCCCGCAGCCCCCTCCTCTTCAGCTTCAGCCCCAGGAACACGGCGGAGCCCTCCCTCCTCGCCCCCAACCAAGGAAAGAAAGCGGCCCCGCACAGCTCGCTCGCCCAGGTCTCGGCTTGGAATGGGAGTCCCGAGGGCAGCAGCAGGGTATGCAGCGGGGCTTGCTTGGCTTTCCCCGGCCTCCTTCGCCTCTTTCTCTCTACCTCTCTCCTTCCAGCGCCCGCCTGCCTGCCAAAAGGGTCCGAAAAAGTTCTCCAGATTTCTTTCTTCCCTCCTTGGCCCTCTCTCTCTCACACACACACTTTCCTCCCATCCCTCCCACAGCCTCGCATCCTATCCGTGCGCGTGCCTTCGCTTGCTCCCCCAGCAGCAACCAATGGGCAGTCATGTCACCACACCGTGCGTGGCAAGACGAGCCCAGGGCCTGCCCACTAAAGCCTCATTTTGGCAAAGAAGCCCCGCAAAGGCGGCGGCGGGAGCGCACTTTTCGTGCATGGCAGGAGCGCGCCATCCGGCTGGTGAGGCCCAAAGATCACCTGGAAGAGGGCCGAAGATCACCTAGGTGCTCCCGATCACCATAATGAGCACCCCTGGTGTAGAGGAAGGAGTTTCTTTATACAACACATTTGTTTTTGCCAAGGAGAACTCAAAAGATTTTTCAGAAATTCCGGAACAGTTTAGGACTTATTTTTTTTTACCTCAGAAGAATATTGTTTTTGAACGATTTTGTTTCTGAAACCATATACAGAGTCCTGGGGTTAAAAACGAGCAATGTATTGCTGAGCTGAAACTGAAAGCAGTCAGCTGTGAATTTGGAAGGGCAATTAATGACATGATAAGAGATAAAATTGTGTTCAGCATTAAGGAAGAAAGACTGAAAGAAAAGCTGTTGAAAGAAGCTGACCTTATGCTTGCAAAGGCCGTGGAGATATGCCGGGTTGATAAGATAACTAGAGCTCAGCTGAGAACTATGGCAATAACATCAGAGGGAGTGTATGAGTTACGACAGATAACCAAGAAATTGTAACTCAAGCTCTTAGAGTCAGAGAGCCAAGACACGGTGACAAATGGAAAAATCAGAATAAGTGTGGTTATTGTGGTTTTGCTCATGAACCTCGGAGGTGTCCAGCATTGGGCAAGAGGTGCAACAAGTGTGGCAAGAAAAATCATGATGCCAAGTTATGCAGGTCAAGGGTGACCAATCCTGAGAATACACAAGCCAGGCAACACATTCATGAGTTGAATGTAAGTAATCTAACGATAGGAAAGCTGGATGAAGACATGAAGGATACAGGTGTAAACAAACAAGGCAGGATGGTATGCTGATATTTCCATAAGCGACTGTATAATTAATTTTAAATTAGATACTGGAGCTGAAGCAAATGTGTTACCATTTAGTATATTTTCTAGAATACCCAGTACAAAGCAAATGTCTAAAAGTACTGTAGTGCTGGCAGCATATGGTGAAACAAGAATACAACCAATGGGAACAGTTGAGTTTGAATGTACAACAGTAAAGGGAGTGTATAATCTATTGTTTTATGGTCACCTTACCGATGCGGTAAGGTTAAGCCTGAACGCTTCTGTGATTGATATTTGGACTACGGAAAACCTATTGATGGCCTTGAGAAAGCCCCGCCCGGGGGCGAAACGGGGGAGTGGCCCTGAAAAGTTTGGCATCGCCAGCCCGTCGGCCAACTTTTGAATCTAACTATTGGGAGCACATCACAGTCTCCTGGGTCCTTTTATCATCCGCTGTTTGGACTTCACAGCACTAGGGAGTCTATCCCTTTAATTTCGGACTGCCTTATTGTTTTTCAGGGGGAACGCGGTTATTACTACTGTATGATTTACTATCTTGCGGATGTTAATCCGTTTTGTATTGGCGCCTCCCTAGATACGATCTATGTATATGGCATGTTCTGTGTACTACCTGATATATATGTATATCCTAGTGTTGTGCTTCATATAGATATGGAATAGATATTTTTATATCGAAGTCTTTTGACTCTGTGTGTTTATATTTCAAGGACATCACCACATACACATTGATCCAACAGTGGTTTCTGTTATCCAAGGACGTAGGAGAGTGCCCTTTGCCATACATGATAAGTTAAAGCAGTGATTTTCAACCTTTTTTGAGCTGCGGCACATTTTTTACATTTACCAAATCCTGGGGCACACCACCAACCAAAATGACACAAAATGACACTCTAACACAGTAATGCATATAGTTAATATGTTTTTAAATGTATTTATACACTCACTTAGTGTGAAACCTGGGCCTGTTTCGATGAACACAACATAGATATCCTGGCAGGAATGGCAGAAAGACACACACAAAGCTTTTGCTCAACAGCTGTCAGCCTCTCTCTGCTTGCTTGGCAGCATGGCACTATTGGACAGCTTCTCACCACACACACTTCCCACACAGAACTCCCATAACCAAGAGAAAATACTATAAGACTTTGGTGGGCATTGACCTTGGGTTTTGGAGTTATAGTTCACCTACATCCAGAGAGCACTGTGGACTCAAACAATGTTGGATCAGGACCAAACTTGGCATGAATACTCAACATGCCCAAATGTGATCACAGATGGAGTTTGGGGGGAAATAGACCTTGACATTTGGGAGTTACAGTTTCTGCGATTTATAGTTAACACACAATCAAAGAGCATCCTGAACTCTTGCAACAATGGAATTGAACCAAACTTGGCATATTGAACTCTCATTACCAACAGAAAGTACTGAAAGGGTTTGCTTGGGAATTGACCTTGAGTTTGGAAGTTGTAGTTCACCTACACCCAGAGAGCACTGTGGACTCAAACAATGTGGACTCAAACAATGAAGAAAAAGTGTTTTTAACCTTTCTAAATTTATTGATATTTTTGCTATTTTATGTATTTTACTTTCCACTGTGTTACCTTGTAAACCAGCCCGCGTCCCTTTGAGGAGATGGGGCGGGATATAAATAAAGTTATTATTATTATTCTTGCTAAGATGGATACATTAGCTAAATTATCTTAAGATCTAAGCAACACGTACACACGCATCAGGCTCATTTTTAAAAAAAATTTCAAGAGTACTTTTAGTTCATCTGCACACAAAAATCCCAAAGCAGTTGGCCACAAAAATAAACAAAACCTTGAGCACTGCCCTAATCCAAACTAGGACAATAAGTCATTACTTTGGTGTGATAGCATAAGATGCCATGTCTGGGCCAAAAAAAGGACAATGGGAATGCAATGCCAACTAATGATTTCATGGTACATTATTTAGCTATCATCACTCTTAGGCTGCGTGCCTAGATAGAAGTCACAACTAGGCTTCTGCATGGGTTCGTTTTGGTCATTTGCCTTTGGCTTCTTCAGTTTGTTTGGCTTGTTTGGCAGCTCATAATGGCATGGGGTCCATCACCATTTTTTACTAGCCTCAACAGAACAGTGGCTGTCAAATCCTGGCTTCTTTTGGTTTCTTCAGTTACATGTTGAGTGCTGGAAGGGAGTCCGCCACTAGAAGGAAAGGGTCACAGGAAGTGAGGTTCCTTAATCCCTTTCTTTAAACCCGGGTTATCCTCTAAAGCAGTGTTTCCCAACCAGTGTGCCATGGCAAACTAGTGTGCCGTGAGCGATTATCAGGTGTGCCGTCGGAAATTGGGACCTCCGATCCCTTTCTTCCCCTCCTGCTGAACACTTTTCCTTCTCCACTGGGCTCCCTTCTTCCCAGCCTCGCTCTGCTCGCTTTGGCCTCGCTTGCTCTGGGGCGAGTCTGGCGCAGTAGCGGCCGCACGGGGTCACGTCTTCCCTCCCTCCCCCTCCCTTCTGAACACGCTCACGCTGCCCCGTTGGATCAAAATGGCAGCAGAAGCGGCAGTGTAGAAGAAAAAGTAAGTGTTTGGCAGGGGGAAGAAAGGGCACGAAGGGAAAGGGGGAGGAAGAGGTCTCTGACGAAAGCTGGCATGGGCAAACTTGGGCCTTCCAGGTGTTTTGGACTCCAACTCCCACCATTCCTAGCAGCCTCAGGCCCTTTTCCCCCCCCCCCCCTTCAGCCACTTAAGCAGGAAAGGGCCTCAGGCTGTTAGGATTCGTGGGAGTTGGAGTCCAAGGCACATAGAGGGCCAAAGTTTTCCCATGCCTGTTTTAGGGACCTTAAAGTGGTGAGCCTCCTTCCAATATTGTGATTCTGGGTAGAAAACAAACAACAGTATAAGATAACATTGTTTGAGTCCACAGTGCTCTCTGGGTGTAGGTGACCTACAACTTCCAAACTCCAGGTCAATTCCCAAGCAAACCCTTTAAGTACTTTCTGTTGGTAATGAGAGTTCAATATGCCAAGTTTGGTTCAATTCCATTGTTGCAAGAGTTCAGGATGCTCTTTGATTGTGTGTTAACTATAAATCCCAGAAACTGTAACTCCCAAATGTCAAGGTCTATTTCCCCCAAACTCCATCTGTCTTCACATTTGGGCATATTGAGTATTCATGCCAAGTTTGGTCCTGATCCAACATTGTTTCAGTCCACAGTGCTCTCTGGATATAGGTGAACTACAACTCCAAAACTCAAGGTCAATGCCCACCAAACTCTTATAGTATTTTCTCTTGGTTATGGGAGTTCTGTGCGGGAAGTTTGTGTCTTTCTGCCATTCCTGCCAGGATATCTATGTTGAGTTCATCGAAACAGGCCCAGGTTTCACACTGAGTGTATTAATACATTTAAAAACATATTAACTATTTGTATTACTGTGTTAGAGTGTCATTCTCTGTCATTTTGGTTGGTGGTGTGCCCCAGGATTTGGTAAATGTAAAAAATGTGCCACGGCTCAAAAAAGGTTGGAAAACACAGAAGGGAAACTGGGGCGAATTATAGGGAGCGGTCAACCCCCCCTACTGTTTAAGGAGCTCCTGGCTGCCGTTCATCTCCCAGTCCCATTTCAAGGTGCAGGTCATCACCTATAAAGGTCTGAACAGTTTGGGACCCGCCTACATTTGTGACCGCATTTCCTACCACAAACTTGCACTATCTCTTCGATCCTCTGGAGAGCCCCTTCCTCTATCACAGGCTTGACTTCTGGGAATGAGGGAGGGCGCCTTCTCTGCTGTGCCCCCCCCCCCGTCTTTGGAACTCGCTACTTGGGGAGATCAGGCAATCCCCTACCCTAGCTGCATTCAAGAAGGACCTGAAAACTTGGCTCTTCCGGTGTGCTTTTGGAGAGTGACCAATCAACTCATTTGCTTGTTTCCACCTACAGATATCCTTATGATAAAGCCCCTTCCCTGCCCCCTATCAAGGCCAAACTCCACTGCTCCTCCCTCTCGGACTCCTCTCTTCTAAATGCACTTTTCATTCCTATCCCTCCCAGGGTTTTAACCTTTTAACGCTTTATCTCACACATCTGGCCCGCCCTTTGTGTTTTGATTTTACTATGCCATTTTATACTGCCTAGTCTACTTTATTTTATTTGTTATTTTATATATTTTGTTATGATGTATTTCTTTGCTATTTTGTGACTAATTATGTTGTATTATTTTGGGCTTGGCCTCATGTCAGCTGCCTCGAGTCCCCTTTGGGGAGATGGTGGCAGGTTAATAATAATAATAATAATAATAATTATTATTATTAATTATTATTATGGGAAAGCATCCCAGGAAGAAAGGTTTCTTAAGCCCTTTCTTTAAACTCAGGTTTCCTCTAAAGACAGAAGGGAAAGGATCATGCCCTGATTACCCATAAGGATAACGAGGCCATGGCCTAGGGGCGCAAGCCGGGGGGGGGGGGCACAGATCACGGACCAAAAAAACGCAAAACTGGTCTGTGCCCTTCTTTCCCCCTTTCTCATGCCCCTCCTTGCTCCTTCTCCTGGCAAAGTCTCTGCTCCATCCCCTCTGTCTCTCTCTCACACACACACACGCGCTCTCTCTCTCTTGCTCTCTCTCTCTCACGCGCATGCTCTCTCTCTCTCTCTCTCTCTCGTGCACCCGCTGCGCTCTCCCCAAGCCTCCGGACTCCCGAGGAGACCTTCAGAGCACAGCGGAGCTTTCCACCCAGTGGGAATGCATGGGGACCTTGGAGGTGGTGGGAGGTTGGCTTAAAGGGGGTGTAATTCCAAACTGTGGCCTAGGGTGCAAAAAAGTGTTAATCCGTGCCTGGAAAGGATCCCAGGAAGCTATATAAGGACAAACAATTCCTAAAATGACAGGAAGGGGAGTATAGGAAGTCCCCCTCCCAAATTTAGGAAGATCCCAAAAAATGGATCAAGACCCCCATCCAAATCCAGGATACTGAAATGCATAATGGTTTGTCCGGATTGCACAAGCCTAGCAACAACCCCTCAACAGATATTTACAGTCATACCTCCATATCAGTGAATTCTGTATCCATGGATTCAACCATCCACAGCAGAGAATACACATACACACACACACACACACACACACGCACACACCCCTCTATCTCCACAAAAGGGAGACAAAGTGGCTTGACTTTGGTATCCAATTTAAAATATATAAATATGCAAATGTTAAAACAGAATTAAACACAACCAAAATTTTAGCATTCAGTTAAAATCCACCAAACATATTCAAAGTTAAAACTATGGCATCCCCTTTTTATATCTAAAACACTTTCATATTTAAAACCCCATTTGAATAAAAGTGTTTAGCTGTCTGCCGGAAGGAGAGCGGGGAGGGGGCCGTTGTGACTTCCAGAGGAGCAGCTACCGAGAAGAAAGGCCCACCCTCTCATTACCTTCCAGCCCGCGAAATAACGAGACAGACAACAGTAATTGGATCAAATTTGGGCAACCTTTATTTTAAAGTTACCGATTTAAGTTTAACCTCACTAAACTCAGGTGTCAAGGGAACAAGGTGTGGCCTAGCCGAGGTAGCGTCCGCGAGCAAACGACCCCTCGGCTACACTGGGAAACTCTCCTGAGTCCCCTATCCATATATATAAAAATCGAGTGGTCGTGGGATGTCCTTTATACACGGCCAAACTATACCCCCCAGAAACACACATCCCACGACACGCATTCCCCCAGACCACGAGGTACAACCATACCACAAAAAACCCTACCTACCTTGAAACCCCCAAAAAAACAGCCCCAAAAACCGCCCATTGCCTCCGTTCTGCGCTGCCCATGAGCGCTGGAGAGAGGCAGAGCAATCAGCGAGGCGCACTCCGACCCCCACTCCCTCCCTCCTTCCTCTTCAAACCCTCCCAGCCGCTCCCGGGAGAGGGACTGGAAGAGGGGCTTTGCGACGACGGGGCGCCACCGTCCCCCTCTTCCGTCGCCTCCTCCGCCACCTCGCAACCGCATCTCGCCAGATCACAGCAGAGGTGGGAGGGAAGCTGACCTTTTCCCGGCCAGCTCTTTCTCCTTCTCGCCCCGCACTCCTCCCTTCATTGGTGGAAGGAGGGCAGGGAGAGGAGGAGAAAGAGGTGCCCGGGGAAAGGGCAGCTTGGCTCCCGCCTCTGCCGGGATCGGGAGGACATCGCCGGAGCCAGGACGGTCCTGGCGGCAAGGGAGCCGGCGAGGAGGGGGCGGAGGGAGGAAGAGCAGCGAGGGAAAGGATCGCAGCCATGCACAGAGACTGCGATCCTTTCCCCTCGCTGCTCTTTCCTCCTCCACCCCCTCCTCCTCGCCGGCTCCCTTGCCGCCAGGACCGTCCTGGCTCCGGCGAAGGGAGGAGTGCGGGGCGAGAAGGAGAAAGAGCTGGCCGGGAAAAGGTCAGCTTCCCTCCCACCTCCACTGGGAGGGAAGACACCAAACACATATATATATACACATATACACACACACACATATATACACACATATATACACACACACATATATACACACACATACACACATACAAACACATATACACAGACATACACATATACACATACACACACATACACATATATATACACACACACATATAAACACACATACATACACATATATATACACATACACATATATACACACACATATATACACACACATACACATATACACAGACATATACACAGACATCTACACACATATACACACATACACACATATATACACATACACACACATACACATATATACACACATATACACACACATCCACACATACAAACACATATACACAAACATACACATATACACACACATACACACATATATAAACACACATACATATATATACACACACACATATATACACACATATATACACATACACACACATATATACACACACACAAAACACATGCCCACATCATTTCCAATCCTTACCCAGACTGCCTCGCATCTCCTAAATAGGGCACAGCAACGCGTGCCGGGTTCAGCTAGTAACACAAAACGGAGCAACCTCTCAAGGAAAACACAAGAAAACCTCTGAAAATACTTAACCGGACTCTCAAAATTTCTGGACCAATGGTATCCCCCTCACCCTTCAACAGCCGTCCAGGTGAGTGTGTTTGTGCACTGCCCCAACCAACTTTATTTATTTATTATTTATTAATTATTTCAATTTGCTAAACCACCCTTCCCGAGGCTCAGGACGGTTTCCAAACATATAAAACACATTGAGATAAAACATTCTAAAAACACTTTGAAGAGTGCATGAGTGAATATGGGTCTATGGGTTACCCTAAACTATTTACGCTGTCCTATTTATAGAACCGCCATCCCAAAAAGTCCCAGTAACAGTACAGGGTAGGCAAAAAAACCCTTTAAAAACCCCTAAAAACATTCCTACCCGGCCCCTAAGGCGACCACTATACTGTCTCCGGGCGGGAGTGGTGGGTCAACACCTCAAATGAGAATGAAGGAGGAGGCTGCCCCAACACCATAGGCAGCCTCCTCCCACTCCCCAGAAGGTACCATCCAGGGAACCAATCGCCTCCCTTCGTGGGAGGAGGTAATAACCTTTCCCCGCCCACTGCGTAGGCAGGTAAAGGGCATTCCCACCAACCGAACGTGAAATGGAGGTGGGACTGAGAGAAGTTCGTCTCCCAAAGATCTCAGGGCCCATGCAAGTTCGTACAAGGGGATGCAGTCGGCCAAATAACCCGGACCCGAACTTTCTAGGGCTTTAAAGGTCATAACCAGCACTTTGAATTGTGCCCAGTAACAGACTGGCAGCCAGTGGAGCAACAGACATTTGTTCCATTTTGTCAATATTATGCAAGTGTATTTCCAAAGTCCCTGAACTTTGACACAGATACATGGTGGAGTGGGCTTTTGTTCTGCAAAAATTACGGTTGTTTCTCCAGCGCCACTGCAGAAGGTATTCCTATCACAATAGCTAAAGTGATTGAGGTAAGGCCATTGTTCAACCATTGTTATTGTTTCCTTCGTACACTTAATTTTTAGAGGGCTGTTGATACACAAAACAGTTCCACAAAAAGCAGAGAGAGTGTTCTGCTGCTTACCAAAAACAATGATATTATAATTCCATCATAGTATAATAACTCCCATCATCTGTGGGCCATCCCATTCAAAACTGCACCAGGATGTAGAGTGGGTCATGAGGGCTCTGTGTGGCAAGTTTGGTCTTGATTAGGCTTGCAGCAGCCTCAGAATGTGAGTAAAGGTACTTCAAGTCCCATCATCCATGGTCCATCATCCTCCAAACTGCAGTAGTATGTAGAGTGGGTCATGGGTGCTCTGTGTGCCAAGTTTGGTCTTTATCGGTCTTTGTTGGGGGCCACAGTGGTCCGTGGGAACCAAAGGGTTTGAAAGTACTATAAATCCCATCATCCTTTCTCTGTCCTCCCCCAAACCTCTCCAGGCTGTAAAGGGGGTCATGGGGGGTTATGTGTGCCAGATTTGGTCCAGATCTGTCACCCATGCTGGTCTGTGAAAGTGAGAGCCAATCAGAAAGCTGCCACATATCTGCACCTCCGCATACAAACACTGACTTTTATTAGATAGATAGATAGATGATAGATAGATAGATAGATAGATAGATAGATGTGCTTTGCATTTAGACACAATATTTTCATAGCACTGCAACATGTTTTTCTGTCGCAGCAACAATAACCCATTGGATGACCTTGGGCAAGTCACACTCTCTCAGTCTCAGGGGGAGGCAATGACAAACATCCAGTCTGGACAATTCCTGCCAAGAAAATGCTTTGACAGGTTCACCATAGGGTCACCAGTTTAGAAACAAAAGCAAACAACCACCACAACAATACAACAACCTTTTCTAATTCTTCATAGATTCAGATGGCAAATGCATTTTATGTCTGTGCAACTGTTTTCGGAAAACACATTAATGCAGGGGTGGGCAATTATTTTTTTCCAAGGGGCCACATGAGAACCAAAAAATATTACGGAGGGCCGCACCTAAAGGCTGAACTACATTCTAATCTACATAATTTATTTATTTATTTGTTTACAATATTTACTATATATTACACATAATTAATATTAACATATTAATATATTAAGAAATATTCATATATTATTAGTATTAATATCATAATTATTATATTATAGTATATATAGACATTATAATATATTGGAATTATAATATAACATTATTATATTATATATTATATTATTATAAAAAATTTATAAAATAATAATAAAAAACACTAAAATTAAATTAAATTCAAGAAGACAAGGTGCGAACCAAGATGAAGGCTGACATCCTCAAGAGAGGAAGAATCCCAATGGACCCAGCCGAGGATGGCAAAGCGTTCCCAGCCGCCGCCGCAGCAGAGCAGAGCAAAGCAGCAGGCGATCAGAGGCTGCAGGCCTCTGCCCGCTCTCGCCCCCAGCTGTTCCCCAGTTGATCGCCCTGCTATGGAGTGCCTGCATACCTGGAGGCAATCTGGTCCTGCAGGGGAGCAGTCGGTGATCTGAAGTGACTTATTCGACCTGGTGACCTGGAAGATGATCAAGTCTTCTGGGTCGCCAGGGCGATCAGCCCCCCCGGTGATGTCAGGCAGTCCATCCAGGGATCATCCAGGGATGGTAGACACTACAAAGCCACTGCTCCTCCGGCTTGTCTGCCGACACAGGCCCCACAGAGCCCGCGATGGGATGGCGGCAGCGACACCCCTTCCTCTTGGCCCCGCCCCCGACGCCTTTCTCCCCGGGCCGGACAGAATCGGCTGCCGGGCCAGATCCGGCCCGCGGGTCATAGGTTGCCCACCCATGCATTAATGGGTCGAGTCCCCTTGGGGAGATGGTGGCGTGGTATAAATGAAGTTATTATTATTATTATTTTTACTCAAAGAACTATAAAGTTTGTTCACACAGAGGTTTAAGCTTACAGGTTTCAGAGTTCAAGAGCTTGGGTGGTTACAATATCTGCTCAGATGCACTTTCTTAAGGTTACAGGAATTATTATTATTATTTATTAAGGCAGAAAAGAAGCTACAGGACAGAAGGTCCACAAATGAAATGTCACTTATGTTGGGAACCATACTGGGTGATGACCTTAGGCAAGCCTTGATCTTTCTCAGGCTCGCTCATGCATTCATAAGGGGGATAATTTCATCTTATATCACAATACTGCTGTGAAGAGACTACACAGAGAAAATGCTTGTGAAAGCCTCCATTTCAAAGCACTACTCAATGATTCAGCAGTGGCTGTCACTCCCAAGATTTAAGTTTCCAGTCGGAGGCTGCACGGTGCCCTAACTCAGAGAGGAGACACACTATTATTAAAATATAACTTGCACTCCTTTCCCTAATGTAAGCATTGGAAATGTCTTGAGCCAAATGATGAACTCATTCTTTGATAACAGGAGCAGAGCAGCAACTGCTTGCACACTCATAGCTGGGTGGAAAGTAAAAGTGAAGAGCATGAAGTCTTCAGAACTAAAAGCCAACTACTGGTTTACCAGTGTTTGACCGAAGTTCACATGGGGAAAAAATCCTTCTAGCACAGTCCCTTCCCAGTAGAAAGTGAGGCACCATGAGTCACATCCACTAAGTGTCCTTCTTTTCCCTCCTTTCCATCTGGTCAGGGCAGCTGAGTCGCTGTGTGGTGGAAAGTGGTTGCAGAATGAGAGCTTTATATAGGTTCCTATCCACTGTGCTTTACACTTGGCATATGACCCAGCTGTAGCAGATAAGAGCCTGTCTTAAGGCAGAAGGAGCTGCATTCGACAGGCAGTTTTGGTGTGGAGAAGATACGATAATAGCCCTGGATGTCTGTAAAACTGGAAATACATGAATAATGTCCAAGAATCAGGCTTGAGGAGAGGTAGGTTCAAGCTAAGACACAAAGTCCATTTTCCATTACTTCCTCTTCATATATTTGTGTAGGTACAGTTGTGCCCAGTATTTTTTGCTTTGAAAAGTGTAACTCCAGTCTCTCTCTCTCTCTCTCTGTGTTGCAATTAAAGAGAAAGCTTCAGTGGAGACACTTTTTTCCCATGATAACTCTTTCAGGAGTGAGATTTTTCTCACTTCTGATATCTCACCCCTGTTCTTAACTGTGAGTTGTTTGCAAGTTGGATGTTTGTAACTCAGGAACTGTATGTATACCAAAATGTAGGAATTCTTAGGTCATGCCTGATTTGGCCACGGTGGTCCATGCTCTTGTTACATCCCGGATAGATTACTGCAACGCACTCTACGTGGGGCTGCCTTTGAAGACTGTTTGGAAACTTCAACTAGTCCAACGGGCGGCAGCCAGATTACTAACTGGAGCGACATACAGGGAGCACACCCCCCCCCCTGTTGTGTCAGGTTCACTGCCTCCAAGTCCACTTCTGGGTTCAATTCAAAGTGCTGGTTTTGACCTATAAAGCTCTATATGGTTCTGGCCCAGCTTACTTGTCCGAACACATCTCCCCTTATGTCCCACCTGCTCTCGATCCCACCAATTGCAAATACATTCTATATGTTCATGCGGCCCGCCCTGTCGCTTCTGTTTTAGATTCACCTGTGCTGTTGTGTTTTCACAGATTTATTTTATTGTGTTTATTGCTTTTATTGCGTTTATTGTTTTTCTATGTTGTTGATATTTTGTGATGTGTTGTTCGGGCATGGCCCCATGTAAGCCGCTCTGGGGAGATGGATGCAGGTTAGAAAAAAAGTATTATTATTATTATTATTATTATTATTATTACGTTTGGTGGGGACGATAGGGCCTTCTCGGTAGTGGCCCCTTGCCCGTGGAACTTGCTCCCCAGTGAAATAAGGTCAATGGACAAGCTGAGTAGGATAGGTTTGGGTTGGCAGACTGTAGATTGGCTGACAGCCTATGAATATGGAACGGGGATTATGGGGGATTTGATATGTAACTGTTTTTAATCTGCTTTGTTGTATTTTTTGATATGTTGTTGTTCTGTTCTTGTATGCGGCATTGAATTGTTGCCTTTTGGGAGCCGCCCTGAGTCCCCCTTCGGGGGTAGAGAAAGGCGGGTTAGAAATGAAATAAATAAATAATAATGCCTTTTATGGGCTTGACCAACTTACCGGTCAAGCGGGTTGCGGGGTAGTGTTGCCCCTGTGCCATCTCCTTTGCCTGAGGGGCTTCTTCCCCCCAGAAGCCTCTGGGGTGGTGGAATGGTTCCCGCCACCCATGCCGGCCGGCCAATGAGGGGGGCTGGCTCTGTCCCGCCCCCTCCCTGCTTCCGGCCAGTCCACACTTCTACCCGGGCAGCTTACTTAAGGCTGCCCGGGGACTGCCTCACCACGTGCAGAGGCAGTCTCGTTTTTCCTCCCACCCTCCTTACTCATTGCATTGCTTGTTGTTGCCTATTGTTCCTCTGCACTTTATTGCTGCTCTGTTCATGATTTTACATTTTGCTATGTTCTTTGTCGCAACTCCATGTTGGGCGTGTGGCGTGTGGCATGGCCCCTAGATCAGGCTGGCTTATCGCCCCTTGGTTGTAAGGGGGGTAATGCCCAGGCACCCTGGGGTGCTGAGTTTCCGTGGATGGCATTGGCCCGCTCGCACCCCAGGCTTGCAAACGCCTATGGACTTTCGTGGGGGCTGTACGACCCTGATCCAGGATCCATGCGTGGCCGCCATCCCTTTTTTTTAAAAAAAAAAAGCTTTTATTATTTAAAATAACATTTACATATAAGCACGTCACAAACTCGTCTGTGTTACATTTACACAGACATATACACAGCTACAAAATGGTGGGTAAGGAAGGGGATAGGGGGGATGGGTAGGGGTACAGGGGGATAAGACGTAGACATATAAACATATCAAAACAGATTGACTTCACCCGGGACCAGAAGGGGGTTTTGCATAATTCTTTGGGTCTAAATAATATTTTTTTTTACACTTACAACCAAAAACCATGCAACTCTATTTTTTCCTTATTCTTGATGTAACATAAAAAGGGTTTCCAAGTTTCTTCAAATTCTAAACTTAAATTGCCTCTCACCAGGTTCGTTAATTTATCTAATTCTGCAAATTCCAAAATTTTAAATAATAGTTCTTTTTCATCTGATATTTCGGTCTTCTTCCAGTACCGCGCTAAGACGATTCTGGCCGCCGTGAGGATGTAACAGAGTAGTTTTTTCCATGTGCCTGTCCATTTTTTGGTGTTCTATAATATTTAAAAGAAATAACTCGGGTAGTTGTACAATCTCCTCTCTCAATATTTCTTGCGCCAGTTTATGTACTTTGCCCCAGTATTGCTTTACTATATCACAGGTCCACCATTGGTGGTAAAAAGTGCCCCTGTTCTTTTGGCATTTCCACATTTCCAACACCTATCGTTGGTCTTTTTATAAATTTTCGATAGTTGTGCTGGGGTTATGTACCATCTGTACATGAATTTCAGCTGGTTATCCCTCATTGTATAGGCATACATATATTTTGGTATTGTTTTCCACATCTTTTCCCAACTTTCAAGGGGTATATTGTGTCCTATATTATCATGCCATTTTTCCATATATTCCCTTATGGGGGCCTTTTCATATCTATCCACTAAGACAGGGCTGTCCAACTGGCGGCCCGGGGACCGTATACGGCCCCCCAGCCCCTTCCCTCTGGCCCCCTAAGCTTTTTGATACAAAATTAAAAAAAATAAATAATATTTTAAAAAGTTACCCACTTCCGGGTTCCGGAGCAAGTATCGCGAGACTACAGAAGCCACACGGGATTTCGCTCTCAACGCGAGATCACGCCTGCTTTGAGAGCAAAATCCCGTGTGGCTTCCGTAGTCTCGCGATACTCCTGTTGCCGAAATCTCGGCTACTTAATCCCTGCGGCCCACACAGACGTGATTTGGACCTTCTCGGCTGCTGCCTCGGTCGGTCGTTGCCTCTGCTCGTGGTCCGGCTACTCCTGCATCCTGCGTGTTTGGGAAGGTAGGCTAACCTTTATGTTATTATTATGTAATTGTGTATGGATGCCCCTTATGTATTCCCTCCCTGCATTTCCCCTTAGTAAAAGATGATATTTGATTGTATGGATGCCTCTTATGAGGGGGAGGGGGCGGAGGGGGGGCAGACCCTTCGGCCCCCCAGGTCATCAGTGACCAGAATTCAGGCCCCTGGGCCGGTAGAAGTTGGACAGCCCTGCACTAAGATATATTTATATAGCTTACTTACTCTTTTTTTTCCTGAGTGTAGCAGAAGCTTTTCCCCTATTGATAATACTTCTGCCCAACCAGGCATGTAGCCAGGGGGGGGGGCTAAGGGGGCTTCAGCCCCGAAATTCTCAGGGTGGTCCGCGAAAAGGCCTTACTGGTACATTATTTAAACTGTTATGTTTATTCATATCATGATCTGATCACCATGCTCATTATATCCCACATTAATGGGGTTATTGGGATAACAATACAAAAGGTTTGCTAGGGTAGACCCTCTTCCACCCAGTCTCAGCCCCGAAACAAACTCAGCCCCCCCCGCGAAACAAAAAATCCTGGCTACAGCCCTGTGCCCAACTTTGCTATCTATCTGATATATCTTCCTCAATTGGGTATATTTAGCTTCCCTTCACATATTTCTTCCCTGCTTTTTAAAATCCAGTTATTATACTCCTTCTTTAGTATATGTTTGTATGTTGGCCATCCCTCTTTCTCTGTCTTCGTTATCTGCATTGCCTCTACTGGGGAAAGCCATAACGGGAGTTCATGGGAGATTTTAGTCTCTGGCTGCGCGTGGCCGCCATCCCTATGTTCCTGTTTTTTCAATAAATTGAGTTGTGGCCAATTTTATCCAACCAACTGTGTCTGCATGTTGTTATTGGTGCGAGGTGTGTCACGCTTGCACACGCAAAGACCTGTAAGCGTGAGATGGACAACAGCTGTCTGCTCCATCCTTGGTGATGGAGTGGCAGGAGCAGCATTGAATGCCACAGGCTTTCTATATCTTGCTTCCTACCCAAACCTTTCACAGGCTGTGCTGCTGAAAACACAGTGGCAGTAGGACAAAAGGGGCCGTATTATGTAAGAAGCTCATTAAAAACGCTTGAGCAACGCATCTGACACACTGGCCTCACTAGATGTGCTGGTTACCAATGTGATTCAAGACGATATGCATATGACTGCGGAAACATGTACGGGTGTCTTTGGCCTTGGAATTCCGCCTCGCTGGTTCTGAGTCACACGGAGGAAGCCCTTCTGTAACTTGAATAACAAGAGGAACCAAACCACGAGGGTTTTTTATAACTGCACGAGTAAGCAGAAAAAAGGGAACTGAATTAATGCAATTCATGTTTTTCAATTCATGAGTCGGAGTCATTCTTTTTTCTTGATGTGTGGGTTTGACTCCTAGGTTTTGTGTGGGAGCGCGCTTTCTTCCGCTCAGTGACTTCTGCCCCGTGAGACCATCTGTAGGAACCGCTCTCAATTGCCCTACAGGTTATTATTTACACTCTGTTATTATTTATATATTGCTATCTGCATGCATTTATGGAAAGTTATAGGAGTTTACAGGGCGCTAATAGCCCTTCTATTTGACAGTGAAATGGTTGCCCGAGGCGGAAGATTTGGATGCCAAAAACGGGCTGGGAATGATTATTAACTTCATTGTTGTTTTTGCAGGGTTTTCTGCTTTACGAGGTGATTTTATCTGGCTTTAGGTAATATGCACTACTAGGTTTGGATGCGATCCTTGAGGGTGGATGTTCCTTGGCACTAGAGTGCCATGGGAAATATAGTATGTGGTGAGGTGAACCAGCCTGGTATAACTTGGCAGTCAGGTGCTGGGTTGGCTCAAGAGTCCTGGAACAGGGGAAAGGAGCGAGGATTGGAGTTGCTTCAAGGAAACACAAGGCACCGAAGGAAATTAATTGGGGAGGGAAAAGTCTGGCAACCGGGGCTCCTCATCCTTGTAAAACCTTCCTTCCTTCCTTGGCTTTTCTTCGTGAACGAAGACTCAGGAAGGACTCATCCCACGCTTTCTACAAGCGCCTTGATGACTAAAAAGGCCAATCTGAGATAGGCGAATTCGGTTGCAGGAAGCACAGCAGAAAGTCTCCTTAGGAGGTGATGTTGTTTTCAAGTTGCGGTTCTTTCTGCGTTGTCGTTTTTCTTCGAGACCCGTTTGCCGTGTCTTTTCAAAAGAGGCTGCAGCATTGTGGAGAGTGCGTCTCCATGCCTCTCGTTGTGAGGCCAGGGTGGACCATTGTTGGTGATCAATCTGGCCGAGCTTGAGATGTTGTTTCAGGGAGTCCTTATATCTCTTTTTGGAGGTGCCTCTCTTGCGCTGACCCGTGGCAAGTTCACCGTAGAGTAGTATCTTTGGGAAGCGGTGCTCCTCCATCCTAGAGACATGCCCGGCCCAGCGCAGCTGTGTTCTCAATAGCATGGCCTCAATGCTGGTGACCCCTGCTTGCTCAAGGACAGCAACATCCGTCGCATACTCAGTCCAGTGTATATTTAGAATTTTGCGAAGACGGCGCTGATGAAAGCGTTCAAGGAGTCGTAGGTGTTGGCGATAGGTGACCCATGTTTCAGACCCATAGAGGAGAATAGACAGTACGATAGCTCTGTACACACTGATTTTGGTGCTTTGCCTCAGGTGCTTGTTGCTCCAGACTCTTTTGTGAAGCCTTCCAAATGCACTATATGCCTTTGCTAACCTGTGATCTATCTCTTTATCAATCTTGGCATCTGAAGAGATGATGCTTCCCAGGTACAGTAGGTGAACTGCTGAATAGACTTAAACACAGATTTGCCTATGCTGACCTGGGGATGATGGTGTTCTTCCTGTTGTGCGGGCTGGTAGAGGACTTCCGTTTTCTTCAGGCTGACTTCCAGCCCAAACAGCGCTGCAGCTGTTGCAAAGCAGGACGTGAGGCGCTGCAGGGCTGCTTCTGAATGGGCGACAAGGGCAGCATCGTCAGCAAAAAGCAGCTCACGGACTAGATAGTTTAGAGTCTTAGTGCGTGCTCTCAGGTGGCTTAAGTTGAACAAACTACTATCATTACGATAGCGTATATATGTGCCGCCTTCTTCTTCAAAGTCTGTCTTAGCCCTTAGCATCGTGCTGAAGAAGATTGTAAAATAGGATTGGTGCAAGAACACAACCTTGTTTCACTCCATTAGTTATGAGAAAGGGCTCTGAGAGGGCATTGTCGTATCTGACCTTACTGTGCTGCCACTAATGTAACAGGATAATAATTTTGAGGAATTGGGGGGGACGTCCTATTTTGAATTCTAGGACTACATGGTCGCTTCTCCCTAAAGGACACATGGCTTTGATTCCAGTGAGAAACTCTTTCCTGGTGATTAGGACCAAGCCTAGGATTGCCCACTCCCTTATTTCTTCCCCCATCCTTTGAAAGAGGAAATAATCTGAAATTACAAGAAATTTGTTGGGGAACTTACACATAGCAAATTTAGTATTCTAGTAAATATCATAATAATCCCCTTAACTACTAGTATTTCCATCTTTCTGAGGTTTATACTTGAAAAACATCATCGATAACCTTGTCTTGGTTCAGTGGCCTGTAATAAGCTCCCACCATTGTGTTTTGATTGTTTTATTCCATTTATTTTTACCCCAATATTCTCTATTGTTTCAGTCTGATCACTCAGAGTGGAGTTTGATAGGTTGCGGAGACATGCATGGCGCCACCTCTGAGTGCTTCAGAGAGAGAGAGTGTATATATGGGAGTTTTTCATGTAATACATCCCAAACCAAAACCTACACAGAGAACTGACTCATACTGGAAATATTGTTTATTCCTTCTTGTTTATCCTACTGTTGATCAGTGGGCGAGCCACGTGCATTTATTTGAAGGCAAGGTAGTTTATGGTGTAAAGTGACCCTTTTCTCTGTGGTTTGTTTATAAAAACCTCAATTTGAACACATTATAAATATGGTGATTCTATCATTTGCAATTAAGTCGGCCTTGGCTTATGGTGACCTCCCTGAGTACTTGGATAGTCAACAAAAGCCACACCTAAGTTTTGTGAATGCAGAACTATGACCTATATGTTGTCCAGTTTCAGAGTTCCCCTTGACATCTGAGAATGTCAATAGCTAAAGATCCTTTCGGCTTGAGTTAGTTTGCACTGTTGGGCACAAAGCTATTCGTAATCTCTCCAGAAATGACCTAGCCACAATAATCCAAGCGATGGTCATCTCGAGGTTAGACTACTGTAACGCCCTTTACATTGGTCTTCCTTTGTTGGTCATCCGGAAGCTCAAACTGGTGCAGAACACGGCAGTGAGACTCTTGGCCAGAGTGCCGGCCGGAGCTCATATCACTCCAACTCTGCAGCGGCTGCACTGGTTACCAATCGAGCACCGGATCATCTTCAAAGTGTTGGTCTTTATTTATTTATTTATTATTTCGATTTGCTAAACCGCCCTTCTCGAGGCTCAGGGCAGTTTCCAAGCATATAAAACACATTGAGGCACATCGGGATTTAAAAAGCATCCTAAAATATCTTAAAATACTATAAAACAATCCTAAAATGTCCTAAAATGCTAAAATACCATAAAACATCCTACTAATTACAGTCACATAAAGTCACATAAGTCACGTGAATCAGAGCAAGGCTGGTTCATGGTAAAAGACAGTGGCAGCACGGCTGGCGGAGGATTAACAGTTCAAGCACCGGTCAGTCACCAAATGCCTGCCTGAACAGCCAGGTTTTGCAAGACCTGCGGAAGGCCATGAGGTCCCGCAGGGCCCGCGTCTCGGCTGGCAGTGAGTTCCACAGAACCGGAGCAGCCACCGAGAACGCTCTTTGCCGCGTGCTGGAAAGCCTATAGAGCTTCGGACCTGGGACCTCAAGCATGTTAAGACCCTCTGAACACAGTGATCTTCTGGGCACGTATGGGGTAAGCCGCTCCTTCAAGTACACTGGTCCTAAGCCATGTAAGGCCTTGAAAGTCAGAACTAACACTTTGAAGGAGACCCGGAATTCAATTGGCAGCCAGTGCAGTTCGCGCAGTAAAGGTGTTACATGAGATGTTCTAGTGGCCCCCAGCAGCAGGCGGGCCACCGCGTTCTGCACCAGTTTAAGTTTCCAGATCGCCGACAAAGGTAGGCCAATGTACAGCGCGTTACAGTAATCGAGCCTCGAGATGACCGTGGCTTGGATCACCGTGGCCAGGTCGCAGCGGGAGAGGTAGGGAGCCAGACGTTTTGCTTGCCACAGATGGTAGAAGGCTGTCTTGCAGGCACAAGCAATTTGTGCCTCCATAGACAGCTGGGGGTCCAGCCGGACCCCAAGGCTCTTAACTAAAGACTGCGGGCACAAGTGTCGGCAGCTGGATCCCCCGCCCCCCGGGCGGCCCAGCCACAAGATCTCCGTCTTGACCTTTAAGGCCTTGTATGTTCTGGGGCCGGTGTACTTGAGGGACCATCTACTCCCATATGTTCCCCATGAGATCTCTTCGCTCTGAGCAGGCATGTAGCCAGGGGGGGGCTAAGGGGGCTTCAGCCCCCCCGGAAATTCTCAGGGTGGTCCGCGAAAAGGCCTTACTGGTACATTATTTAAACTGTTATGTTTATTCATATCATGATCTGATCACCATGCTCATTATATCCCCCATTAATGGGGTTATTGGGATAACAATACAAAAGATTTGCCAGGGTAGACCCTCTTCCACCCAGTCTCAGCCCCCCGAACCACACTCAGCCCCCTCCGAAACAAAATCCTGGCTACGGCCCTGGCTCTGAGGATCTCAACCTCCTGCAGATCCCCTCCCTGCGAACCATCCACTTGTCGTCAACCAGGCAGAGAGCCTTCTCCGTGGCAGCACCATGTCTGTGGAATAATTTACTACCTGAAGTACGTGAAATTAGCGAGCTGCCGGCCTTCCGGAGAGCTTGCAAGACGGTGTTGTTCCAGCAGGCATTTAGCCTTTAACCTCTTGGTTTTAGCGGAATATTGTCCAATTGTCTGATTTTACTGTTTTATGCTTCTTGCTATAGTTCATTATGCTGTAAACCGTCCTGAGCCAACGTGGAAAGGATGGTATACAAATCGAAATAATACATAAATAAATAAAATTCTGCCTTCCCCCAGAAATTGATTGAGTACTTCCCAACCTGGAAGCCTTATTGTCCAGCACTATGTCTTCCTTCATTTGAATATGCGTTCTAACTCATGTTAATGAACTTTTGCCTCATTAGTAATTTTAATTGGTGTTCTTCTTTTTAATTATGATGTGTCTGGCGTTGTGTCTGTCTGTTGTTTCGGCCTCCATCTGTAGGGAGTCGGAGGTAGGAAACAAATGTTGATGCTATTGACGTTGTTTTATATTACCCGAAGATTTGCATTTTCTTACACGTGTATCCCTATGTTCAAGATGTGAGAACTTCAGGGGAGTCTGTTGCCTTGGTCCAACATGCACATTTAGTTGTGATTTAGGAAAACCTTCTATGTGGCTATCTTGGTATTCTGGGATTCTCTACCAAGTGAGGTTAGGCTGGTCTCACTATTTTATACTTCCACCAGTCAGTAAATAATTATTCAGATAGGCCATTAGCATTTGTCATAGAATTATAAAGTTGGAAGAGACCACAAGAGCCATTCAGTTCAACCCCCTACCATGCAGAAATAGCGTGAGCAAATAACTCCCAAGAGATGGCCATCCAATATATTAATTTATTATTTATTTATTATTCGAGTTTATTATTCAGAGCGCTTTACAACAGAATAATACTGTTAACAGTAAACAACTCTGCACATCACAAACAATAACAAAACAAACTATAGGAGTCATCTACTAGATGTCAGGGTTCACCCGGTCCCTAGAGAGAGGGGCAGAATAAATCCCAATGGAGTGTGGTCATGGACAGGGCCAACTGGGTGGCACGGGCCAGCGTAAAAGCTGGCTCACCCGGCCAGCATTGGAAGCGTAGTGATGGCCTGACAGGCCCAAAAATAGAGTCTCCAGTAGAGTCTTTAGGAGAGTTCCTATCACCAGTAACTTGGAGGGCACTCTTTTCTCCACCTTCACAGAGTTTGAGTCACTTATAAGGGTGAACTGGGGAGACGCTCTCTCCCTTACGACCCTACGTCGAGCATTTGAGTCCCAGTCCCTGACAGCTTGGGAGGGCCCTCTCTCCTCCCCATTCACAAAGGAGGGACCACCCGGGAGAGCATATTCCAATTTTTGGGAGGGGGCTGCTGCTGCACATCTCCAGCTACCGAAACATACACCCCAAAAAGTTCTGGACTTAAATTTCCTCTGGCGGTGGCCACATCTCTGAGGCCTATGCCTCAGGGCAGGGGTGGATTTAACAGTAAGCAAAGTAAGCGCCTGCTTAGGGCACCATGTGGTCAGGGGCGCGACTCCAGTTGGACGGAGACGCCAATCGCCCGAAACAAGGCTGAAAAGGAGGAACTTCTTGCAGCCAGAGTTCCTCCTTTTCAGCCTCGCTTAGGGCGATTGGCATCTCGGTCCAGCTGGAGTCCCACTGCAGCAATGGCGCATGTGCGGAACTAGCTGGCTCCGCGCATGCGCACCCGGCGCACATGCGCACCCTCCACGAGGCCGGAGAGTGAGGGGGCGCCAAAATAATGTTTGCTTACCATTTTAAATTACCTTAGTCCGGCCCTGCCTCAGGGGCCTACCATTTCCCATCGCTGCATCTTTGTCCATATCTAGGGCTTCAGGCTTGACTCAGTCCTGCTTCTCTCACTCCTTCGGCCACCCTGGGTGCCCTGGGGTCGAGGAGCGGCTTTCCCCACTTCTCCAGCTTGTTGTTCTTGTAAGTCTCTTTGGCAGCTGCTCTCTCGCATTAGGCCGCTTTGATCAGAAGCACCAGGCTTCCGTGGCATCCGGGCATCCACTTGTATTCCCTCCTTTGGAAGGGGAGGAACATCCGGGTTCCCAGCGAGGGGGCAGGAAGCCTCTCTCTTCATCTTTCGGCTTCGGCAGCGTCTGCGCCTGTGCGCTTGTAGCTTCCGGCTCGATTGTAGAGGTGACGAAGACGCTTGCTGTCCTATGGCATCTTCAAGGCCCTTAACCATCTTGGGTCCCTTTTCCAGTGCCTGCCGTTCTGCCAACAAAAGGCAGCATCGCTGCCCACGAGATTCCCCCGGGCAGCCCAGACTCTCCGAGATATCCAGGAGACCTTCCTCCATGCGAAGGCACTCCACCATCGGCTGTTGGCTGGTCTGCCTGCAGCCTCTCTTTGTAGACCATGAGCAGCCACTCGCTGGGTTCTGGCCAGGGGGGCCGAAGGGGCAGTCTTTGCCGAAGAGGCATTGATGACCCTCGGGGTCATCAATCTCTCCTCCGTCAGTTTCACCCACAACTCTATCGACTGGTAAGGCGTGGGCATGGGCGTCCTCTCTGTGTCTTAGCTCCTCAGTGAGCTTCTCCCCAAGGAGGTCCCATATATGTTGAAAGACCTCCAAACATATATGTTGAAAGACCTCCAAACATATATGTTGAAAGACCTCCAAACATATATGTTGAAAGACCTCCAAGGACCCCATCGTACTCCAAGACAGCAGTTCTTACTATCTGAAAGTTGTTCTTAATATTCAGGGGGAATCTCTTTTTACTTCAGCTTTAATCTATTGTTGAATGTCATTGTCAGCAGTAAACAAACCTGCTCCGACTTCAGTATTTAAACACGACTATTGTATTTAAACTAAACATATCCAGCTCTTTAAGTAGATCCTCAAAAGGATTGTCTTCCAGGTGTTTGATCATGCTTCCCTGAATAGATTTCAGTTTGTCAATATTTTTCTTGAACGGTGGTGCCCAGAACGAGTCATAGTTTTCCTCCAAATGAACCTTGACCTTGTTTGAAGGTTCTAGCTAAAGAGCGCATTTATCGTACATCATTGACCTTTGCCACTCATTGTACCTGTCCCTGTTCTAATCCAGGCATAGGCAAACTTCAGCCCTCTGGGTGTTTTGGTCTTCAACTCCCACAATACCTAATGGTTAGCTGGCTGGGATTTCTGGGAGTTGAAGTCCAAAACACTTGGAGGGCTGAAGTTTGTCCATACCTGCCATTGTAGCTCCTCAGAGGGCCAAGGGAATTGCCTGATAAAATTCTTGAGAAGAAAGCTTCTTGAATTAAAGCAGCTTTACCTACAGCAATGGTACAACACCCAGGTGCTTGTCACTTAATCCTTCATGGAGAATGTCGGAAACACCCAGGTGATGCTATCTCAAGCCTTTGTGCCAAGCATTTAAAGTATCCAGCTAATGAGCTGCATTGCATTAGGGCAGGTGACACCACAAATAGCTTGGTCCTAAGTAAGGGTCAGGTGGCTCTCTTTCAAAAAAAGGAACAAGGCAAAGTTTAAGCTGGTCATTCTTTAGCTTTGTGATCCTTAATATATGAGACCTGCTCATTCTGTCGGCATGATCCTTGATATATAAATAATCTCATTTTCCTTTAACAAGGGATCCATGTATAATACCAGAAGACAAATGGAGCTGAAACAGAAAGTAGGGCTCCGTACCTCACAATGTGGACAAATGAAAGTTTCAGCTCTGTGGTAAAGCAGTTTTGTGGCTGAAGGCCAAATGGTTCTGGTTGCAGAGTTCTGCACGGCTTGTTGTTGCTACTGTTTGAATGCCACATTTATTTATTTATTATTTCGATTTGTATACCATCCTTTCTTATAGGCTCAGGAAGGTTTACATCATATCGAACTATACCAGAAAACACATCAAGTTATAACATAGATACATAAAAGCAATACAGTATAAAACCACTTCAACAGTATTCTGCTCTAGCCAAGAGTGGTCAAAGGCTAAATGCCTGTCGGAACAGTGCCGTTTTGCAAGCCTTCCGGAAAGCCGGTAGCTCGCTCATTGCCCGAACTTCAGGCGGTAAACTGTTCCACAGGCATGGTGCTGCCACAGAGAAAGCTCTCTGCCTGGTTGACGACAGGTGAATGGTTTGCAAGGAGGGAATCTGCAAGAGATTAAGGTCCTCCGATTGGAGCAATCTCTGGGGAACCACTGAGAGTAGATGGTCCCTTAGGTCCACAGGCCCCAGACCATGCAAGGCCTTAAAGGTCAAGAGCAACACTTTGAAGATGATCCGGTGCTCGATTGGTAACCAGTGCAGCTGCTGCAGAGTCTAATAAATCTAATAAACTGGGTATCTTTCAGGGGTGATCAGGATGGTATATTTTCCCTATAAACCCCAATGTATCTCCCCTCATGTTTTCCCCATGTATGTAATTTTAAAAATATGAAATATGTTTACCTTTAGCCAGCTACCTTGGGCGAGGCTTGCCAGCTGCAAGCTTGTGATTCAATCACCCCTCCACTAGCCTCATTTGCATGACAATGGCAGGAACCAGCTCTTCCAAAAGGGTCTTTCCCCTTTGGGCCAAAACTGGTTTCTGCTAATCAATAGACCAAGGCTTCTGAGTTTCGCCTACCTTTGTGCCATTGATTAATAGGCAGAACTATTTCTATATTTCATAAACGGCCACCTCTATCAGCCTTGGAAACTGGTACATGGCTACAGCTTCTTCATTTGTTTATCATCCAAAGAACTGAGACCCTGCAGCAGTATATACATCTGTGTCTATCAAACAGAGAAAAACACAGATGAGGACATTTGATCATCAACCAAAAGACAATCAAATTGCTCAGCCTGAGAACAGGAAGGTTCTTGCTGAACACTTGGCCACTTGATCTACATATTTAATCCCATCAAAATGTTTTTCTGCCTTCATTGTTCTACTCGTCGCCCACCTCTTTGCCCCCATTGGCTGGATACCGAAATAAGATGCAGTCAGCCAGCCAGCAAGATTCCATCCAATCAACACAAAGCTGGTCTGGGGGCGTGAAGTTGGAAATTTGAATCTGTAACCTTATTAAATTTCATGTCTTTCCAATAGGCATGAGAAAAAAGTTATGAAAATCAAAAGAATTCGTAAGTGAGTCGTATGTAATGGGACTTTCAAGTTTTTATGGATCGCAAGGCCAATCCCGGAAGTGGACTTTCTTTTTCGAACCCCCTGGGCCCAAAATTTCGTTAGAATTCTAAATATTTCGGAAGGCTCCCTATTACTCCCAAAATCCAAAATCCCAGACATTACTCACAGTCAGATGGGGCCTTTCCATGCTCGAGGCCTACTTTAACTGAAAGGCCTTGCCTCCAGGAAGAGAAAAACCAGCCAGAACCATAGAGAGATCGAAACCGGAAGTCCTAGAGTGGCTGGAGGACTCGGGAAAAAGCGCTTTAAACTGCAGGGAAAGGAGCCTGGAAAGGGCTGCCGTGCGGGCGGCCCCTTCCCCGCTAAGAAATAACCCGACCCAAGCCTGGGTCGGGCATATCTCAGCCATGAAGACGCTGGCGCGCCAGCCTCTTCTTGGCTAAGATATCAGCCGACTGAAGCCCAATCAACCTGTGTTCCCTTAACACGGGTTGGATTGTGAGCTTCGCAGGGGAAGGGTGGCATCAATGTCTCCCTTCCCCCTGCCAGGTCAGAATCCAACCCGTATTAAGGGAACACGGTTGAGTTGGACCTCGCAGGAGCAAAGGGTGGCATCGATGCCTCCCTTAACCCCTGCGAGTTCCCAATCGGAGGAATTTCCTCCTGTTCTCCAGGCTCTCCTCCGCTTGAGAGACAGCCTGGGAAACAGGAGGAAATTCCTCCGAATCAAGGCCCCGAGCTGCTTCCAAAGCGCGCTTTGGAAGCAGCCCGGGGCCGAGTTTCCTCCTGTTTCCCAGGCCTGGGTCGGGTTATTTCTTAGCGGGGAAGGGGCCGCCTGCACGGCAGCCCTTTCCCCGCTAAGATATAAGCCGACCCAAGCCTGGGTCGGGTTATATATTAGCAGGAAGGGGCCGCCCGCACAGCAGCCCTTTCCCCGCTAAGATATAAGCTGACCCAAGCCGTGGTCGGCTTATATCTTAGCAGGAAAGGGGCCGTGCGGGCGGCCCCTTTCCTGCTAAGATATAACCCGACCCAGGCCAGTTGGACAGCCCTGTTCTAGTTTACCAAGAGCACGTTCCTCATACCCTCCAGGTCACTATCACCCTTACTACATTCTTACTATTAGAATGTATTATTTAATTCTAATAAATGCTCTGGAGAAGCAAGCCTTGACTATTTTATTTAATAATAATAATATATTAATGCTTTATATCTCCCTGCAAGGAAACCAAGAGAAATGTTGCCCCTTGATTTGCCTGTGCTTAAAACAGTGTCAGTCCTGTTTCCCTGCTTTTCAGACTTTAGAACCAATTTAGAATTTTGTTAGCAATTACGTTACATTTTAGAACTTTTTGGAAAATTTTTTGTAAGTCTTTCTATTACTAATCAAAAAAATCCCCCCCATTTGATTTTAGAATCGCGATTTTTGGGTTCTAAACCATGCCTACTTTCCAATGTAACTTTTATGTCAGCATTGACGAACGATTGCAGCTGTCATCCTTTCAAGCTGGTCTGAACAAACACCTCGGTGGTACTCCTTCAACTTGGTGAACTTTTTATTGGGAAATTCTAGGAAAAAATGGAATTGGGCTTCCTTTCTCACCAGGGTTAATATGGACTCCTCTCCTTCCTCCTCCCAATCCAGCAGCATCCTTTATTCCTTTGCAAAGTTTGAGAAAAAAGATTCCTTGCAATGAGGTCTTGGCTTTTCTGTCTGGCTTTGCTGGAGGGCCTGTCCTTGCTGGACTTGGCTTTGCAGAGCCAGGAAGGGTCCTTCTTCCTCAAGGCTTTAAACCTCAAAGCCCGGCGTAGGCCTCCAAGCAACACACATTCGGTGCCTCCTTTGCTCTGGAAGATCTTCCAAAGGAAAAGCAGAGCAAAGGAGGCCAAGGATGATGGAGGCTGCTGGCTGGAGGAGTTCCATGCCCCTGGAAACATCGTCCGCCTCTTTGCCGATCAAGGCGGCTCCGTTCACCTTCAGGAGCCCCCCTTGTGTCTGCAGAAGTGGCTCTATTTCAACCTCTCCGCTTTGGAGGTGGGTGAGACGGTGACAGCAGCCCGGCTGGAGATCCGCTTTGGCCAGAACCGCTACCGGGCGGCTTCCGCCTCCTTCGACCTGCGGCTCTTCCGGGTGACTCAGGCGTGGCTGAAGGGGATTTCTAGTAATCCCCGCAGCTGCCAGACCTTGCTCTCGCAGTCCTTCCTTCACGTCCACAAGTCCTTTGCCTTTGATATGACCCTGGCGGCTGGCAAATAACGGATGCCATCCCAGAACTTGGGCCTGGTTCTGGAGATCGCTGCCCAAGATTGCTCTGGCCTGGACTCCTTCCTGAAGGCCTCCCTCTTCATGGTCTCACTCTCCTCAGACCAGGACTGCTGCCGGAGCCCCTGGAAGAAGCATAGTGCTTACTACGTCCCGCCTGTTGCTGGCGCCAACATCTGCAATCCCCGGCGGCTTTACATCAGCTTTGGTGATGTGGCCTGGGAGAACTGTATCATTGCCACTCAGGGCTACCAGGCCAACTATTGCCTGGGCGAGTGCCCCTTTCCACTTACCAAGGAGCGCAACGGCACCAACCACGCCATTCTCCAGACCATTGTCCACTCCCTGGACCCCCGGGGCACTCCCCAGCCCTGCTGCGTCCCCATCCGCCTCTCGCCCATTTCCATCCTCTATTACGACAACGACGAATATGGACCCTCTTTGGTGGGTCTAGCTGGTCTGCCTTCATGGCAAGACCCCCCAAATTCTGTTCGGTAACAATCCTCTGTTTTGGAATTTTCACCCTATCTAGAGACAATCCCTAAATCATCACAGCACTCAGAACCTTTATTGGAATGAAAATGAAAAATCCCACCCCATTTGTACACTGCCCTCTCCATCTGCTGCTTTAAGAGAACAGAAAATAGCTGTATGGGTCAAGGAAAAGTTGATTCCTCAACCACCGCGCCCACTGAAAAAAAGATGAATAAGTTTAAAAGGAACGCACGTGCATGCCTGTGCACAGAAAAAAATATGCAAGAAACAAACAAAAAAACTCCCTTTATAGATACAATTTTTAAAAAAAGCACCCTACCCTACATTAACATTGTTCTCCATTTAAAATGTAATATACACAAATAGTTCAGGAGTGGTATTATAGCTTTTTAGAGACACTTTAAGATACACTCTTATTCCCGCCACTTCCGTGTTTACATCTACATCCAGTGATCACCAAGAAACAAGAGAAGTCCTGGAAAGAGTATGATCCCTCGTGCCTATTCCTCTTCTGAACCCAGCTTGGACATCTGGCGTTTCTCATTCGGATTATGGTAAAAGCCTTTGTTGTAGACTTTGTTGAGCATGTCCTCGCTTGCATGAGTATGGATGCAGTTACTGTGCTGTAATCCCTGGTGTCTTTTGCTCGGGGTTGGAATGTATATTGAATATTTTCAATCTGTAAGCCAATGTTTTGTTTTTCATATTCGCTGACAAATTTTGATTAGGATTTAAGTGGCTGAAGCTGCTCTCTTGGCATGTTGTGCGATCGTGGTGATTGATTTCTCTCGAGTGCTCTGAGCGCAACCTCCACGGCATTTTCAAATGGTTCCTTGCTGAATCAATGCATCGTTTTTCCCCATTTCTTTTAAACAGTTTTTTGGCACATTGTTTATGTCATCTATTTATTTCTTCATCATACAATGTTTCCTGCTGCTATCCAATTTTAGTTTACATTTCCCTTTAATTTAATGGAACACGCAGAAGTTTCTTGTTTTTCCCTTTTTTTTGTTGCTGCCTATTTCTATTTCTCTACATTGATTATTATTCTTTCTGACTCTGCACACAGTTGCAAAACAGTTGCATTCGGGGTTCTTGTTCTTATTTTTGTCCTCTTCTATTTTTGCTTCTTATCTATCTTTAACTGCATACAGAAATTCATCTATCATCCGATTAAGTCTTTCTTTTCTTTTCTTTTCTTTCTTTTCTTTCTTTTCTTTCTTTTCTTTTCTTTCTTTTCTTTCTTTTCTTTCTTTTCTTTTCTTTTCTTTTCTTTTCGTTCTTTTCGTTCTTTTCGTTCTTTCGTTCTTTCGTTCTTTCGTTCTTTCGTTCTTTCGTTCTTTCGTTCTTTCCTTCTTTCCTTCTTTCCTTCTTTCCTTCTTTCCTTCCTTTTCCTTCTTTTCTTTTCTTTTCTTTTCTTTTCGTTCTTTTCGTTCTTTCCTTCATTCCTTCATTCCTTCATTCCTTCATTCCTTCCTTCCTTCCTTCCTTCTTTCCTTCTTTCCTTCTTTCCTTCTTTCCTTCTTTCCTTCTTTCCTTCTTTCCTTCATTCCTTCATTCCTTCATTCCTTCATTCCTTCTTTCCTTCTTTCCTTCTTTCCTTCTTTCCTTCATTCCTTCATTCCTTCTTTCCTTCTTTCCTTCTTTCCTTCTTTCCTTCTTTCCTTCTTTCCTTCTTTCCTTCTTTCCTTCTTTCCTTCTTTCCTTCTTTCCTTCGTTGTTTCCTTCTTTCTTTCTTTCCTTCGTTGCTTCCTTCTTTCTTTCCTTCTTTCGTTGTTTCCTTCTTTCTTTCGTTCTTTTGTTCTTTCTCTCGTTCTTTCTCTCTCTCTTTCTTTCTTTCTTTCTTTCTTTCTTTCTTTCTTTCTTTCTTTCTTTCTTTCTTGTGGCTGCAGATGCCCTTTTCAATCCTTCCCTCAATGAATTCAGATTAAATCCACTTTTGAAGCGGTATCAAAGCGATGTAAGCAACCCGGATGTAAACTTGCCATTTCGAAGCCGGCAACACCATTTCTGATCCAGGCAGCGGAAAAGGAATCAGCCTTAGATTCCCGCCGCTCATGAGGTGCTTTCCCCTCATTGGCTGGAGGCAAGCAGCTCTAGAGATTGCAAAAGGTCCTGTAGTTTAACAGCAGTTAAAAACTCGCGGTTCCCATTCCCTGGCGAGTAGCAATGCAAAGAGGGACGAGCTATTCTTGAAGGCCATGCCCCCAGAAGGCCACCGTAGAGCAGCATTGCAAGGCTGTCTCAAGGATCAATGTACTCCAGTGGTGGATGCTGCAAGACAAAGGTTGTGCAGGCATGAAACAATCCTCCTGAGTCTGCTAGACTTTTGGTAGAAGATAATGCTGTTTTGTCGCCTGGGGCCAATGAAGTCAGAATGTATACTTCAGTGGGAAGCCAGTTCTCCCAAATTAACACCCTGCCGGCCTCTTCCCTAGCATGCTTGGCTTTGCAGTGTACTCATAAACTGACTGGGATTTCTGGGAGTTGCAGGCCAAAACAACTCCCAGAAATCCAGTGCCAGGAGAGGGGCGCACTCCAGCATTGACAAGCACCTGGGGAAAGAGGACAGGTGCAAGGCGCAAGGCACAAGGCGCGTGCTCCCTGCACCGACCCTCTTCCTCCGCATACTACTCAACGCCAGGACAGCGATGCTCTCCAACACTGGCAAGCGCAAGAGAGAAGGGGGCCGGTGCAGAAAGCACGCTCCCTGCACCGGTCCTCTTCCCCTTCACACTTTCCAATGCGGGACAGCGCACACCCTCCAGTGACCCCTGGGCATGCATTCCCTGCACCGGGAGTAGGCACCTGCACCAAGTTTCATCATGATTGGTCTAAAAATGAGGGAGGGACAAACCCCAGAAGTTTCCCCAGTGCCAGTGCTGTTTCTTTCCTACTGTGCATGCATGTCCGCCATTAACAAAGCTATTCTGAAATTTCCAAAAAAATTCAGAAAATTTCCGCAATTTTTTGGAAAATTTCAGAAGTCATTTAGATACGAATCGCCAGCGCCCCCTACATCTGCAACGGGTATTGAACCATTTTTCCCTTGATCAAACAGGCCAGGGGAGCTTTGGCACAATTAAAACTTGTGTGCCTGCTGTGCCCATATCTTGAGAAGCCAGACTTCGTCACTGTTCTCCAAGCTCTTGTTAGATCTCAAATAGACTATTGCAACACACACTATGTGGGGTTGCTTTTGAAGACTGTTCAGAAACTTCAATTTGTATAACAGGCAGCAGCCAGATTGCTTACCGGAGCGGTGTACAGGAAACTTACAACTCTTCTGCTGCATCACCTTCATTAGCTGCCAATTTGCTACCTGGGGCTGCCTTTGAAGACTGTTCAGAAGCTTCATCTGGTCAAATGGACAGCAGCCAGGTTGACAACAGGACCGGGACTCAGGGAGCATACAACTCCTTTGTTGCACCAGCTCCACTGGCTACCAGTTTGCTACCGGGCACAATTCAAAGTCCTGGTTTTAGCCTATAAAGCCCTAACCATTTCTGGCCCAACTTACCTGTCTGAGCGTATCTTCCCCCCATGAACCAACCTGGATGTTAAGATCTTTTGGAGAGGCCCTGCTCTCAACCTGCCCCCCCCCCCCCACCTTCGCAGGTGCAGCTGGTGGGGACAAGGGACAGGGCCTTCTCAGTGGTAGCCCCCTCGGCTGTGAAACTCCCTTCCCAGTGACATTAGGCTGGCTTCCTCCCTCCTGGCCTTAAGAAAAAAAGTTAAAACTTGGTTTTGGAAGTAATCGTTTGGATAGTAGTTTCAGTGCTATATGCAGCTATGAAGTCAAGGTGATTGGAATGGCTCTTGGACTATGATTTCGGGATTATGTGCTATGTTTTTAACAGTTTATTTAAATGGGTTATATGTATAGTTTTTATTATTTTAATGCATAAGATATTTCTATTTTATATGTTTTTAACGTTGTAATGCGGCATTGAATTATTGCCAATTTGGAAGGCGCACTGAGATAGAGCAAGGTAAAACTACAGTAAATATATATAAAAAATAATTGATTTAGTGTTCTTATTTAGGTTTACACTGATTTTTGATATTAGGATTTCAGTGTATTCTGCAATCTGCTCATGGCCTTGTTTTTTCAGGGAGAGTGGAGCTTCTCCACTTTCTACTCCAATTATATAGTCTTAAGTCCATTAAATTCCGATCTTGGCAGTTGGGTGGTCTCAATATATATTTTGTCTCTTTGGTTGCCTAAAGAATGTGTTTGTGGTGAACAATCATTTTCTGCATCATTCTTTGATGTTGGAACAAATTTCCCTGAATGCTTTGCTCTGCTCCATTTTTGCTTTAGTGTCCCAATCACCCATTTATTTACTTACTTATTTATTTATTTACTTACTTTGCTTCTAGACCGCCTCTCTCAGCCCGAAGGTGACTCGAGGCGGTGTACAAATGGCAAGAACTGCCCAAGACAAACACATCAACAATCATCAACACAATTCCAACACATACAAATTAGTACTTAACGTTAAAAACACAATATCAGCGTCTCATTATTAAATCGGTTTCCAATTGCATTGTTGCTGTTCCATAGGTCTCAATTTAATAATCATACTACATCTGCAAATGCCCGGTCAAATAGCCAGGTCTTGACCTTCTTGCGAAATGTCAGGAGGGAGGGGGCTGATCTGATGTCACTGGGAAGGGCGTTCCAAAGCCGAGGGGCCACCACTGAAAAGGCCCTGTCTCTTGTCCCCACCAATCGCGCCTGCGAAGCAGGCGGGACCGAGAGCAGGGCCTCTCCGGATGATCTTAAGCATCTTGAAAGTTCATAGGGGGAGATGCGTTCAGACATGTAAGTTGGACCAGAACCGTTAAGGGCTTTAAAGGCTAAAGCCAGCACTTTGAATTGTGCCCGGTAGCAAACTGGTAGCCAGTGGAGCTGGCGCAACAGAGGAGTTGTGCGCTCCCTGAGTGCCGCTCCTGTTATCAACCTGGCTGCTGTCCGTTGGGCCAGTTGAAGCTTCCGAACAGTCTTCAAAGGCAGTCCCATGTAGAGGGCGTTGCAGTAATCTATACGGGATGTAACCAGAGCATGGACCACCGTGGCCACATCAGACTTCCCAAGGTACAGGCGCAGTTGGCTCACAAGTTTTAACTCTGTGAATATTCCCCTGGTCACCGCCGAAACCTGGGGTTCCAGGCTCAGCGATGAGTCCAGGATCACATCCAAACTGCGAACCTGCATCTTCAGGGGGAGTGTAACCCATGATTGTCACATTCTTAATTTGTTATTGAATTTGAACCCAACCAATCATCTCTTCCATCTACACAGCAGGTACACATCTACACAGCAGGTGGTGTTTGTATGTCACGTTGTATTCTTATTTATTTATTATTTATTTATTTCTTCAGTCTTATATTCCGCTCCTCCCTGCAGGCTCGGGGCGGATCACAATTTCAAGCATATATAAAACATACAATAAAAACATATAGTAAAAACACGGTACATAACCAAGGTGGAGCGGGTCTACAATTCTTTGACTGAGGCAGGGCGAGCCAATTACATTTGGATTTAACCAAACGCTAGCCTGAAAAAAGCTGTCTTACATTCCCTTTGGAAGGGAAGGAGTTCAGGGATCGCTCGAATGTGCCCAGGGAGCGAATTCCAGAGTACTGGAGCCGCAGCAGAGAAAGCTCTCTGTCTAGTGCTGGACAGATGGCAGGAGCGGGACGATGGAACCACCAACAAATTCTGCTCTTCCGAGCGCAGTGATCTCGGGAACGTACGGGTAAGGCGGCCCCTCCGGTACACAGGCCCCAAACCGTGCAAGGCCTTAAAGGTTAAAACCAACACCTTGAAGGCAATCCGGTACTCAACGGGAAGCCAGTGCAGTTGCCGGAGAATGGGAGTGATGTGCTCCCTCACTGGTGCTCCCACCAGCAAGCGAGCAGCGGCATTCTGCACCAGCTTGAGTTTCCGGATTGTCGACAAGGGAAGGCCAACGTAGAGGGCGTTACAGTAGTCCAGTCTCGAGATGACCGTCGCTTGGATCACTGTGGCCAGGTCATCCCTGGACAGGTAGGGTGCCAGTCGCCTAGCCTGTCGTAGGTGGAAAAACGACGCCTTGCTGACCATGGAGACTTGGGCCTCCATGGTCAGCAAGGAGTCCAGTCTGACACCTAAGCTCTTAACCAAGGGTGACGGGCTAAGTTGCTCGCCATCCAGGGTAGGCAACCGGCACTCATCCAGCCCAGGGCGACCGGGCCACAAGATCTCCGTCTTCGAAGGATTCACCTTCAGCCGGCTGGCATGCAGCCATCCAGTCACGGCTTCAAGGCATTGATGGAAACAATCGGGTAAGGTGTCCGGCCTGCCGTCCATTCTCAGCAGAAGCTGGGTGTCCGTGTACTGATAACACTCGAGACCAAAGTCGCGGGCCAGCTGGGCCAGGGGGCGCATGTAGATGTTGAATAATAAGGGTGTTGAAAGACAGAGGCATGGCAGTGTGTTGCATTCTGGACAATGTCCCAGATTGTTAGGGAAATCTAAGTATTGCCGAACCCATCTGCAAAGACTTTCTATATTAGCATGGAAAGCGTTTGATGAAACCATATGGTGAATTATAACCTTGTTGTGTCTTTTAGTTCATTTCTTTTATTAAAAAAAACAATAGGAGAGAACATTGACTGATATACTGTGAAAAATCTGGCTGCTTGTTTATCTTTGTGGCGCAATTCTCATCAATGTGCAGTTCTGGTGTGTACTCTCCACAATCTTCCTAGGTCAAACTCTATTATGACCATATCTTCCATGTAAGCTGATATTGTGATTTTCCACTCTACCTGCGATGGGCAATCTGTGGTCCTCCAAGACTATATGAACCATAATTACTCTAGTCTAACTATTGTTATGTGCACACTGCTTGTAGCTAGTTTTGACGCTTTCCAGTTCCATATAATGTTGGAAGAATCAAAATTTCAACGGTTCCCTATTGGTAGTTAAGATACTGAACAGGGTCAGAGCTCAGCTTACATTAATGTAAGTCCTCACAAGGTTGGCGCACACTGTTGCTGGTATGTTGGCCCATTCCTCCATGCAGATCTCCTCAAGAGCAGTGATGTTTTGGCGCTGGCACTGGGCAACACGGACTTTCAACTCCCTCCAAAGGTTTATCTATAGGGTTGAGATCTAGAGATTGGCTAGGCCACTCCAGGACCTTGACATGCATTTTCTTACGAAGCCACTCCTTTGTTGCTCTGGCAGTGTGCTTGGGATCGTGCTCATGCTGAAACACCCAGCCACGTTTCACCTTCAGTGCCATCAGTGACCTTGCTGATGGAAGGAGGTTTGCACTCAAAATCTCACGGTTCATGGCCCCATTCATTCTTTCATGTATATGGATCAGTCAACCTGGTCCCTTTGCAGAGAAACAGCCCAAAAGCATGATGTTGCCACCCATCTGACCATATGACATTCTCCCAATATTCTTCTGGATCATCCAAATGCTCTCTAGCAAACTTCAGTCGGCCCTGGACATGTACTGGCTTGAGCAGGGGAACATTTCTGGCACTGCAGGATTTGAGTCCCTGGTGGCATAGTGTGCTACTGATAGTAGCCTTTGTTATGTTGGTCCACTGGCCCGACTGGTTCGCGATTGAGTGTAATCAGTACTGGTGCTGAGAATGGATGGCAGGCCGGACACCATACCCGATTGTTTCCATCAATGCCTCGAAGCTGTGACTGGATGGCTGCATGCCAGCTGGTTGAAGGTGAACCCGTCGAAGACTGAGATCCTATGGCTGGGTCGCTCTGGGTTGAGTGGGTGCCGGCTGCCTACCCTGGACAGTGAGCCTTTAAGCCCGTCGTCTTCATTAAAAAGCCTGGGGGTCCAATTGGACCCGCTGCTATCGATGGAGGTGCAAATCTCCACGGTATGCAGGACTGCGTTCTTCCACCTACAACAGGTTAGGCAGCTGGCTCCCTACTTGCCCAGAAACGACCTGGCTACGGTGATCCAGGCGATGGTCATCTTGAGACTGGACTACTGTAACACCCTCTACATTGGCCTTCCTTTGTTAACAATCCGGAAACTCAAGCTGGTGCAGAATGCTGCGGCTCGACTGCTGGTGGGAGCATCCGCACGAGAGCATAGTACACCTATTCTGCAGCAACTGCACTGGCTACCAATAGAGTACCAGATTATAAGAACATAAGAACATAAGAAGAGCCATGCTGAATCGGGCCTCAGCCCATCTAGTCCAGCATTCTGTGTCACACAGTGGCCCACCAGTTGTACACGGGGATCTCGAGCAGTAGGGAGGGCAAAACCCTCACCAGCTCCCGACCCCCCACAACCAGTACCCGGGGAAATCCTGCCTGCCTCAATCAACACAGAGGTGGCACTTGGATGTCCATTTCAGTAGCTACTGATTCCCTTGGTATCCATGAATCTGTCTAATCCTGCCTTGAAGCTGTCCAGGCTGACCGCTGTCACAACCTCCCCTGGAAGTGAGTTCCATAACCCAATGACCCTCTGGGTGAAGAAATATTTCCCTTTATTAGTCCTAACTTTCCTACCTTGGAGCTTTAGGGAGTGCCCCCTAGTCCTAGTGTTGTGTGACAGAGAAAATATTTTTTCTTTATTCACCTTTTCTATCCCATGCATGATTTTATACACTTCGATCAAGTCACCTCTTAAACGCCGTCTTTCAAGGCTGAAAAGACCAAGGCGTTGCAACCTGGTTTCGTAAGGGAGCTGCTCCATCCCTTGGATCATTCTTGTTGCCCTTTTCTGTACCTTTTCCAGTTCCGTTATATCCTTCTTGAGGTGCGGAGACCAGAATTGTACACAGTACTCCAGATGTGGCCTCACCATAGATTTGTAGAAAGGCAATACAACATTTGCCGACCTATTTTCGGTTCCCTTCCTGATCATGCCAAGCATAGAATTTGCTTTTTTCGCTGCTGCAGCGCACTGGGTTGACATCTTCATTGAGCTGTCCACCAAGACCCCAAGATCCCTTTCCTGGTTTGTCTCAGAAAGCTTTGATCCCATCGGTTGATAAGTGTATTTGGGGTTCTTTGCCCCGATGTGCATGACTTTACACTTGTTTAGGTTAAACTGCATTTGCCACTTTGTTGCCCATTCACTCAATTTCGAGAGATCTTTCTGGAGCTCTTTACAGTCAGTTTCATTTTTAACTACCCTGAACAGTTTAGTGTCATCTGCAAACTTTGCTACCTCACAATTTACTTCTACATCCAGATCATTTATGAATAAATTAAAAAGTAACGGTCCTAAAACTGAACCTTGGGGTACGCCACTTCTCACCTCTTTCCATCCAGAGAAGTGTCCGTTTATTACCACCCTTTGTTTCCTACAGTTTAGCCAGGTTCCAATCCAGGACAAGACCTGTCCCCTGATTCCATGGCTGAAGAGCTTGTTTAGGAGCCTTTGGTGAGGGACTTTGTCAAAAGCCTTTTGAGAGACAAGGTAAACAATATCGACTGGGTCCCCTTCATCTATGTGTTTATTTACACCCTCAAAGAATTCTATCAAGTTAGTAAGACATGATTTGCCTTTGGAGAAACCATGTTGATTTTCCTTCAGCAATGCCTGTTCTTCTATGTGCCTAGTAATTTTTTCTTTAATAATGGTTTCCATCACTTTGCCTGGAACTGAGGTTAGACTAACTGGCCTATAATTTCCTGGATCACCCCTGGATCCTTTCTTGAAGATCGGAGTTACATTTGCCTCCCTCCAGTCCTCGGGTACAGTGCCTGATCTTAGAGAAAGGTTATATATTTTGGCTAGAATTTCAGCAATTTCACACTTGAGTTCCTTAAGAACTCTGGGGTGGATGCCATCCGGCCCTGGTGATTTGTTGACATTTAGTTTAGTAAGGCATGTGAGAACATCTTCCTTGTTTATCTCTATCTGGTTTAATTCATTTAATTCCCTCCTGAAAAAACTGACTTAGCTGCAGGCATATGTTGTCTGTCCTCCTGTGTGAAAACGGAGGCAAAGAAGTCGTTTAGCCGCTCAGCAATCTCCTTGTCTTCACTTATTGTCCCTTTCTTACCAATTTCGTCAAGTGGCCCAACTGCTTTTCTAGTTGGGTTTCTGCTTCTGATGTACTTAAAGACGTTTTTGCTATTTTTTAAAATGTTCTTAGCTATATGTGCCTCAAAATCTCTCTTGGCTTTCCTGACGGTTGCTTTGCATTTAGTTTGCCAGAGCTTGTGTTCCTTTCTGTTCTCCTCGGTAGGAAGAGCCTTCCATTTCTTAAATGAGTTTTTCTTCTTTCCAATCACATCTTTTACTTCATTTGTAAGCCATACCGATGTCCTCTTGGACTTTCCCGGCCTCTTTCTTATTTTAGGAATGCATTTTAGTTCGGCTTGTTTTAAAGTATTTTTAAACAGTTTCCAAGCATTCTGGAGGGATTTGATTTTTTTTTTACTGTTCCTTTTAGTTTGTTCTTTACTATTTTTCTCATTTTGGTGAAATTCCCTTTGTGAAAATTTAAGGTCTCTGTGTTAGTTTTCACTGACAGTTTGCTATCCAAACTTAAGTTGAAGGTTTGTATTCAAGGTGCTGGTATTGACCTTTAAGGTCTTGTATGGTCTAGGGCCGGTGTACCTGAGGGACCGCCTTACCCCGTATGTTCCCCCGAGATCACTGCGCTCGGAAGAGCAAAATCTTTTAGTAGTTCCATCTATAAATTCCTGCCGTTTGTCAACAACCAGATCGAGAGCCTTTTCCGTAGCGGCGCCATCGCTACGGAACTCAATGCCAGATGAAGTTCGTGCCATCAAGGAATTGGCCCCGTTTTGGAGAGCCTGTAAGACCTCTCTTTTTAGGCAGGCCTTTAACCTAAATGGCTCCTGATTAAAGTTGTCCAAGTCCTTGAATGTTTATTTATTTATTTATTATTCAAATTTGTGAGTCGCCACTCCCGGGTGGCTCGGGGCGACTTACACCAAAATTCAGGATTAAAAACAGAATAAAAACACCATAAAACACATAAAAACACAGTAAAATACAATAAGTATGATACACAGCAAGCCGGTGGCACAGGTGTGTGTAACTACATCGGCATACACAATGCAAGGAGGCGGAGTAGCCTACAAATCTCAGCATTAATACCCAAAGGCCTGCCGAAACAGGAGGGTTTTGCACGCCTTCCGGAATGCCACTAAGTCCGTAAGGGCACGGACTCCGGAAGGCAGTGCGTTCCACAGGGTGGGGGCAATTATTGAGAAGGCCCTCCTTCTTGGGGCCGTCAGAGGGTTTTAATGCCGGGCACCTCTAGAAGTTGACCCACCTCTGAACGTAGTGGCCTAGCAGGACAGTATGGGATGAGGCGGTCCCTAAGGTACACTGGCCCCAGACCGTTCAAGGCCTTAAAGGTCAGTACCAGCACTTTGAAGGTGATCCGGTGTTGCACTGGTAACCAGTGCAGCTCCCGCAAGACAGATATTATGTGGCTGGTCGTCACGATGCCAGCCAACAGTTTAGCTGCCGCATTCTGGACCAGCTTCAGTTTCCGGATCACCGACAAAGGAAGGTCAACGTAGAGAGCATTACAGTAGTCTATCCTCGAGATGACCGTGGCTTGGACCTCTACTGACAGCGGAGTTTTGCGTCTCCATCATCAGTCGAGAGTCCAGAGTGACGCCAAGACTTTTAACTGTCGGCGACGGACATAATGTCACACCGTCCAGGGGAGAAAGCTGGATCTCCACCCCACCCGGACGACCCAACCACAGGATCTCCGTCTTAGCTGGATTCACCTTCAACCTACTGGCTCGCAGCCATCCAGTAACGGCTTCAAGGCAACGATGGAAATTATCGGGCACGGTTCTGGGCCTGCCCTCCATCCCCAGAACGAGCTGGGTGTCATCAGCATATTGGTGACACACCAGCCCAAAACTACGGACCAGTCGAGCAAGTGGTCGGACATAGATGTTAAATAATAGAGGGGACAGGATTGCCCCCTGGGGAACCCCACAGCAAAGTAGGGAACCTCCGGAGACATCCCCGCCCCTCTTCACTCGCTGCGAGCGGTTCCGGAGGAAGGAGGACAGCCAATTTAAGACCGTCCCCCTCACCCCGGCCCCAGCAAGGGGGTGGGTCAAAAGATCGTAATCGACAGTATCGAATGCTGCCGTGAGGTCCAATAACACGAGCAGCCCCGATCCGCCCTCTTAAATAGATTGCTCTTGTTTTTATGCTCTGTTTTATACTGTAGTTATTAAATTGAGATGTTGTTTTATTATGTGATTTTATGTGAACCACCCCGAGCCTGCTGGAAGGAGCGGTAATATAAAAATAAATAAACAAATAAACAAATTTCACATTTCCAACATGTGTAAATGCAGGTATGTTACAATAATGTTGCAAGAAGGTTACCCAATTATATTGGAACTGCGGTTTGAGATTGGGCTCCAGTTCAATCAATACCTTATCAATTCCTGAACAAATTCTTCCAAGGAAACCCAGGGTTGCAATGCATCAGAAATAACTTCAAGGGACACCGCAACAAGGTCAGGGATGGGCACCTGCGGAACCTCAAGTGGTTTTGAACCCAATCTTCCAGCATTCCTCACCATTAGCTGCGTTATCTGGGCCTGATGTGAGTTACAACCACCAATAATTACTTGTTGCAGGTGGTAAATCTTTAAGCAAGGAGCTATTTGTGCCTGATTCCGGTGAAGATAAAGGATAACCCATATAACACCGTTACTGTAACTCAACCCTCCCTTAGGCCAGCATAAACCCTATACGTACACTTGTCCTTTGGATGGTGGGAATATATTACCTCTAATAATTATTATATTTTAAGTGTTGAGTGATCTGGCTTTTTGATATTTGTAATTGCCACACACAAAAGCATCTATTTGATAGGTTTCGTGTATTCTGGCCTCCCACCCACCTGCTTCCCCCTGGTCCCTTCCGGGGGGGCTCCTCCTTCTCCGCCGCCTTTGCTGACTCCGTGCTGACTCCTTTTCCCGGCCACCCGACCTGCCTGGCGACGAGGGGCGGCCCGGCTTCACCTGCCTCCGCCACAGCTCCCCGGGGCGCCAGCGAGAAGAGGAGAGGGGACCAGGCCCCCCTTACAGAAAAAGAGGAGGAGGACCCCTGATTTCTCCCCCTCCTCACCCGCTCCCAGCTCTCCTCATACCCAACTAACTTAGGCAGCGCGCCTCCCTCCCTCTTTCTCTCTCCCTCTCCCTCTCTCTCCCTCTCCTCCTTTCCTTTTCTCCTTCCTTCCTTTTCTCGCCTCACTCTCCACAAGATTCCCGAGGGCGGGGGAACCCAGATGGTGCCCAGGGGCGGTCCTGGCGCTCTACGCAATGGCTTACTCGGCCTACCGGTAAGGCCGCCCCTGACTCTAACACAGTAATACATATAGTTAATATGTTTTTAAATGTATTTATACACTCAGTGTGAAACCTGGCCCTGTTTCGATGAACACAACATATATATGACTTCCTCTCACATACTTATACATGGCTATCATGTCTTCTCTCAGCCTTCTCTTCTTCAGACTAAACATGCCCAGCTCTTCAAGCCGCTCCTTATAGGGCTTGTTCTCCAAACCTTTGTGAAATTTCACCCTGAGTGAAACTTGCTTCCAGTTAACTATGGATGTCATGAAGCTGTTATAAACAGTTCCTTGGGGGGCTCTCAAAAAATCCAGTAAAATAGTAAAAATAAATAAATTTCCAAGCAGAGAGGCTCAATTTGTTTCTTGGAAACCTGTGAATGCTTCAGCCTCTATACATCTATAGACTCTATACATTTCATAGATCTGTGTGGCCTCTTTCGCTGCCTCCCCCCCTCCCTCCGCAAAAGCAGAGCACTGGGTAGAAGTGATTGAGTCGGCGATTTTGCGTTGGCTTGGATTTCTCATGAGAACAGCCAAAGCCGGAAGCTCCGCGTCGGTGAATTGGGCAGTGAGCGAACCTGAGCGGGAGCTGGAGCCATGGCGAGTCGAGGCTCCTGAAGGCTTCCTCAAGGCGGGCCTGGCCCTGGCATTCGGCGGAGCCTTTCCTTTGTCTCGGGGAGGATCTTTGGGGAGGGAAAGAGGGAGAAAGCTGCTAGGAGGGGGAAGAGTGCCAATTTCCTATGGCACACCTGATGATCACTCACGGCACACTAGTGTGCCACGGCACACTGGTTGGGAAACACTGCTGTAGGCTATATTTCACAGGAAGGGACTGGCAAATCACCTCTTTGCAATCCTTTCCTAAGAAAACCTATGAATTTCATGTGGTTGCCATAGCCAACACGTCACTTGGAAGGCCTACACATAGAAGGAAGGTGCTTCACTTCAGTCTGTGCTTGCCATTGGTGTCATTCCTCAGCAAACATTTCTGATATAATTTTACTTGGTTGATAGTGAAGGGGAAAGTGGAAGGAATTGAGCAGTGACAACAAAAGTAGTTTTCCTGTATTTAATAGGCCTGGTTAGGTTTCCCATTAGGCAACGAATTTCGTTTTAAATTTGTTTTAAACTTACATTAGAAATGGTTTTGTAGTGTGTCAAGCAACCCGGAAGTGACCTTTTAGATTTGAAGCCGCGGTCGTCAGGTTTCGTTAGGTTTTTCGTATGTGCGTTGGCTCCTTCTCAGGGGCCAGGGGTGGAGGGGACCGTCTCCACTCCTGGCGCTTGCGCTCGGGGGCAAAAATAGGGGAGGAGGGAGAGCAAGAGCACAGGAGAGGAGGGGGCTGTGGGAGCCCTTCCCTCTCTTCTGCATCTCTCTCTTCCTCAGCTATACAAGCCCGCGTGCGGATCCTTCGGCTGCCGCCGCTGTTTTGCCCGCTTGAGGCACGGCTCTTCACTTCTCCCTTTTCCCACCACTCTCAAGCGAGGTAGCCCTGGCTCTTGGAGGCGCCCTGTTGTGCTGGAAGCCGTGGCCTTGGCGGGCATGAAATATGTGCTCCTGGGGCTGGCCAAGTCTCCCAGCAAGAGAGGAGGAGCCGGCGCAGCAGCTGGGGAATGGCCCCGGAGTGAGGAGGAAGGCGACGATGAGGAGGGTGCCGAGGAAGAATGGGCAGCGGGAGCTGGGCAGGTTGCCCTCGCCTTGGCTTCCTCCCGCAGCCCCACACATGCGGCTCGCACGGCATGTTGCGAAAGGTAAGGCATATCCCTTTAAGGACGGACTAAGACAGCCAGGGGCAAACTTCAGCCCCTCGGGTGTTTTGGACTCCAATTCCCACAATTCCTAGCAGCCAGAAGGCCAGAAGGCTGCTAGGAATTGTGGGAGTTGGTCCAAAACACCTGGAGGGCCGAAGTTTGCCCAAAGCCTGGGCTAAGGTATCTTAAGAGTGTGTTTTTGGTTGGCATTTCTGACACGCGGGAGGCGCCTTTCCCCTCTACTTTCCCCCTCCACTCCGGGCCCCTGGGAAGGAGCCAACGCCACGAAGCGGAAGACCCGAGCTGTCAAACCCAGTTTTGGCAGGGTTTTGCACATTGCGCACGTGCAGCCGACATTAACGGATTACTAATGAATTTCATTACTTTTTACAATATGATTTTGAAATTTTTACTAAAAATTTCGAAACTCTACCAGATATGCAAGGCCAGCGCCCTCTACATCCGCAGTGAGTTTTGAACCATTTTTTTCTTGATCAACCAGTCCTAGTATTTAAGCTTTTTTTTTTGTGGTGGGGGATCTTTTCATTTCCCTGAGAGAGGTTTCTGCTGTATCCCCAGAGGAAAGTACCAATATACTCATGTATAAGTCTAGATATTGTAGTTAAGTAATCGACACAAAAACCTGCCTCGACTTATCTATGTGTCACTGTGAGAACTCTATCTTAATTCTTTGAGCACAGTGCCCGAAGGCAAGGGCTTAGCCATGGAAGAACTTAAAAGAAGCTTTGAACCCCTGAATTATTTCTGCCATGGCACCACTTCCAACCTTTTTGAATGCCTAGGTGGGGACATGGCAGTGATGGCCATGGGTGGCTGGCTCCCTTCACCTGCGTTGGTGCTTTCCCCTCTCCACGCAATATAACCCTCAATTTATCCACCGATCATATCAAAATACATACATTTGGTCTCAAAATTTGCCCTCAATTTATACATGACGTTGATGTATACCTCATCTATCTATCTATGTATATAATAAAAGTCAGTGTTTGCGGGTGGTGGTGTGGTAGTGCGACGGGATGAATATGTGCCAGCGTTTCGATTGGCTGCAACTGTGGGATTATTTGCATAAAGGGCTCTGATTGGCCAGCCTCAAAACTCCAACATTCTACGGCCCCAGACAGAGGGGATTGGTTGCCACTGAAATGGTATTTGCATAAAGGTCTCCGATTGGCCAACCATATTCCAACATTCTGAAGTGACTCAGAGGGAACATTCTGAAGTGACTCAGGCAGTCAGCCACTGCGGCCCACAGCAAAGGACCAAACTTGGCAAACAGAGGACCAATGGCCTACTTCACAACCTGGTGTGGTTTCGGGCAGGAGGGGCCACGAATGATGGGATTTGCAGTACCTTCACCTCATTCACTTCCCAAACAGCACTTCAGCCCCTATAAATCACAGACCAGGCCCAAAATCGACAACAAGGCTTCCTTAACTTGATTTTCCTGACTAGGCCCCCAACAATGACAGAACAAGGCCAAACTTGGCACACAGACCCCCCCCCCCATATGCACTCTACATCCTGGTGCAGTTTGAGGGAGGATGGACCATGGATGATGGGACTTGCAGTACTTCAATTCACTTCCTTAGAGCACTGTGGCCCACACCAATGATGAAGCAGGACCAAACTTGGCACACAGAGGCCCAATAGTCCACTTTACAAACCTGCTGTGGTTTACGGCCTGATGGCTCACAAATGATGGGATTTGCAGTACCGTCACCCAATTTATTCCCCACAGAACATTGCAACCCCTACAAATCACAGACCAGGCCCAAACTTGGCACACAGAGTACCCATGACCCACTCTACATCCTGGTGCCGTTTTGAGTGGGACGGACCACGGATGATGGGAGTTGAAGTACCTTAACACTCTTTCTGAGACTGCTGCCACCCTCATTCAATGACTGATCTAGGCCACACTTGGTACACAGAGCCCCCATGACCCACTCTACATCCTGGTGCAGTTTGGAGAACGGGGGACCATGGATGATGGGACTTCCACTTCCTTCCCTCACTTCCAGAGACCGCTACAACCCTCATCCAGCAAAGAATCTAGACCAAATGTGACACACACATGTTGTCGAACGGCAGAATTTAAGGGACCCTTCCCATAGGGGGACTGGGCCCAGGCCACCCCTAAGATGCGAGGATCAAGGCCCAAATCTGGATGATCTTCCCAGAACTACAAATCCCAAGGTAACCCAGATCAATGCTCACCCAGATTGGAAGAACGCCACAAACCGAGAGAAGAGTCTAATTCAGCTGAATAGGATGAGATGCCACGCCAGGTTTCCAAAGGCAAAACATAGTCTTTAATGGGAATGCAGTCAAATATAAAGCAGTCATTTACATTTGAATCGGGCGCCCTCCCCTCCCACGTGTAGCTCCAGCTGATTGGCCGAGCTGTCAAAGACAGCTGGGCCAGGAGGCGGCCGGCGCGCTTTAACCAATAGGAAAAGACGCGCCAAGATTCGAATGGGCCAATCCTGGCTGGCTATGCAAGGCGGGAAAGGACACAAAGGAAAAATGGCTGGGTGAAGGAAGTAACCTGTGGCTAAATGCTTTGCGGCCGGCGAGCTTCCGATGGGGGCTTAAGCCTTCCTGTCTATTGTTTGATTTGAATACCTTAATGGCAGTCTTTTGTCCTGGCCGAAACTCCTTTGTCTGGGAGTTTCTGGCTGAGCGGGAAGCATGGTTTCTCAGTTTAAAATGGTCAAAAAAATGTCTATTTGGGCTGGCTGTGGAGTTCCAAATTCCACAGTGAAACAACCATGTTTTGGGTTATGATTGCATGACCGTACATATTCCCTATCAGTGGCCAAGCTCCGAAAATGACAGGGACATATGTGGGGAGTCCTGGGCATAAAGAGTGTGGGCCTCGCCCCACGAAGAAACCCAACGTCCCTCCCAAAGTTATTATTTGTGCAAGGCAAAATGGATGGGAAAAGTGGGTTATTGTGCTGTTAAACTCTGGAACTCTCTGCTGAGGGCATTATCTTAACGTTACAGGGACACAAAAGGGAACACATAGGGGTACAATGTAGATAAGACCAGACAGAGATCCCCCAGCAATAATCCCAATTACATTCTTATGCAGCTCTTGCTCCCAGAGGAATGATCTTTAAAACAGGCAGCACAATGCTGCTTTCCTCCTGGGAGTTGTAGTCCTCCTTGATGTAACCACTGTCCTTGGGAACTGCAGAGTCTTTGGGGCTTGGGGTGCAACGGGGTGGCAAAGTCAGTGAGGGTCCAGGGTGCAAAGGGGAGAAAGGGGAAATGTCCAACTGGAGAAACGTCCTTGAGGAAACTATAAAGTTCGTGATCAGGGGAGAGAGTCTGAGGGTAGTGATCCTGGGTGTGCCCGCTTGTATGGGGCTGAGCTCAAAGCAGTGGAAGTAGCAGTGAAGAGTCCATGATCAGTGTCCTTGGGCGAACTTCAGGTCCCAGCTCGCACAGACCCGGGTTATGAGTTTGAGGCCTCCCTACTCGCACAGGTCCCTCCGCAGAGACCTTCTGGAGGTGACCTACCGAGGCAGAGACCCGTTCCCTCCCCCCAGAGTCCATAGGTGTACGTTTGGGCCCCCTGACAGTTTCCAGCCAGGGAAATGATCATGAGTCTGTCCAAGAAGGAAAAGGTTGAAAATGGAGAAAAATGAGTCTCTGTCCTTGCAAACTAAGTTTTCCAGGATGGCAGAACGTTGGTGGATCGATCCCCCCTGGCCGGACCCCTCTTGGGCCCAAAACACCAAAGGGCTGCCGCTTTTGGACTCATCATTGCTGCAGAGTTGATGGAACTTTAATGCGAGAAAAGGTGGGGGCCAATTGTCCTCGGATGAACTGAGCGCGCCAGCGGTAGAGTCAAGCCGCTGATCGCGAGCCGCTGCTTTCCTGGGCTTCCCCCAGGCCGGGGAGAAAAAACGGGGAAAAGAAAGAGTGGAGACAAGATAGGAGGAAGGGGCAGAGTGCTTTGGGACAACAACGGGGCAAATCGGGGAAACTTTCAAAGTGTGGATACTGAATACATTGGTCCCTATGGAGATCTCACTTATCCGCGGATCGCTCCTTCCCTCCTCCCCTCGGGGGCGCTCTTCCCCCCCACCTTTCCAAGATGGCGACGGGGCGAGCGGGTGTGCAGAAAGTGCTGTCCGCTCGCCGGGCCCCCGTTAGAGGCCGGTTGCAGCACGGACGATCGGTGGGTGGGACAGAAGACCAGGTAAGGGAAAGGGGCAGCCATTGGGAGGGTTTGTTTATTGTTTTCTAAAGTATTTTGTTTGTTTGGGGGAAGTTTCTCTTTAAACGGTTGAGGGAGGGACGGGCGTTTCGGCCCTAGTGGTGGGTGGTGGTACTGCAGCGGCCTTGCATAGGCCTGGGTGGAGGTTAGCCAGGCTGTTGTGGCTTGGCGGTATGGGAGGTGGGGAAGGTTGTTTCTGTGTTATGGTTTGCTGATGGGGAGGGGGATGCTCTTGCAAGGTGTGGGCCCGAGTGGGCGCTGGGAGAAATGTTCTTGCAATGTTATATGAAGTCTTTGGTGCTCTGGGGACTAAATGGGAGGGGAAAATGTATTTGGCTTTTGTCTTGCTGTGGGCTGCTTATGGAGTTCAATGTGTTGTTGTAGTGTGTAAGGTTTTGGTGGGTGCTGGGGGAAATGTCCTGGCTTATGGTTATGCTGGTTGATGTTTGCTAAAATGTCTTTCATGTACTATTTGCTGTGTAAATGTTGTGCAGATGGGGTGAGGGGAGGCAATGGTGACTGGGCTTATTGGGAGGGACGAAGTTGGTGCCGTGTGTATGGGAAATTGATGGGGCAAAAAAAAAAGGTCTAGTACTGGGGCAACTTAGGCCATGGGCCAAGAGGAATATTGGGGACTCCCTGCAGTTAGACCTTCGAGGTCAGAATCTCCAGATTCGACCTCACACAGCCCCCATGACCCACTCTACATCCTGGTGCTGTTTGGAGGAGGATGGACCATGGCCAATGGGACTCGCAGTACCTTCACTAATTTCTTGAGACCACTACAAGGCACATAAACATCTAATAGGACCCAACCTTGGCACACAATGCCTTCCTCAAATAACCCGGGCACCGCCAGGTCCTCAACTAGTGTATAAATATAACAAAGATGTGAAAACTTTCCTGCACCAGATTTATTTCCCATGGATTTTCTCCCTAAATGATTTCAGAAATTTGGCAAGATGGCTATTAATTGCATTATATGAATATGGGCAAGTCAAGGCCTCTCCCAGTTATTTAATTAGGATGATTATTAAATGGCAGCCTCAGCTTAGCCACTTCCAAGTTATTGCTCTTTTGTTGACTACAAAGCATGTGTTAGTTATGTTGGAGAACCTCTGATCAAAGCTCCACTTATAGGATGCAAATAAATGCCTTGGATGTTGAGGAAGTTGGCCGTGCCAATCAAAGGGAAACTGGTCTCAAATGGCAACACACATTAGTTAAAAATTTCATGCTGTTTCCAATTTTGAGCAAACAGTGTTCTTGCTATTGTTTTCATTTACTGAAGAATGCATGTTGATTATTCATTTCCTTATCCATAAAATCTAGCAAAACATTTCTAGTGACATTATAAAATTTACATTTAATTCTTTTTGGATTAATCTGCAATTCTTTGTCTAATAACTATTTGCCTTCCTCAGGGGGCCATTCTCTCCCCGCTGTTATTTAATATCTATATGCGACCACTCGCCCAAGTGGTGCGGAGTTTTGGGCTGGAGTGCCATCAGTACGCTGATGACACCCAGCTCGTTCTGAGGATGGACCCCGGGGTGGAATCTGTACCTGATAATTTCCATCTCTGCCTGGAAGCCGTAACTGGATGGCTGCGAGCCAGTAAGTTGAAGGTGAACCCGGCGAAGACGGAGATCTTGTGGCTGGGCAGCCCGGGGGGGGGGGGGTGGGGTAGAGACCCAGTTGCTGATGTTTGACGGTGTGGCACTCTGCCCGCAACCGTCAGTAAAGAGCTTAGGGGTCCGGCTGGACTCCCAGCTGTCTATGGAGGTGCAGATTGCCTGCGCCTGCAAGACAGCGTTTTACCACCTGCGACAGGCAAAACGTCTGGCTCCTTACCTCTCCCGCTGCGACCTGGCCACGGTGATCCAAGCCACAGTCATCTCGAGGCTCGACTACTGTAATGCGCTGTACATTGGCCTACCTTTGTCGGCGATCCGGAAACGAGCCTCAAGATCTACTCACGTGACCCCACTCCTGCGCGATCTGCACTGGCTCCCAATTGAATTCCGGGTCTCCTTCAAGGTGTTAGTTCTAACTTTCAAGGCCTTATATGGTTTGGGGCCAGTGTACCTGAGGGAGCGGCTTACCCCTTATGTGCCCAGGAGATCGCTGCGCTCAGAGGGGCTCAACTTACTGGAGGTGCCTGGCATTAAGGTCTACAGCAGTGGTTCTCAACCTGGGGGTCGGGACCCCAGGAAGGGTCACGAGGGGGTGTCAGAGGGGCCGCCAAAGATCATCACAAAACACAGCATTTTCTGTCGATCATGGGGTGTGTGTGGGAAGTTTGCCCCAATTCTATCTTTAGTGAAGTTCAAAAGGCTCTTTGACTGCAGGTGAACTATAAATCCCAGCAACTACAACTCCCAAATGTCAAGTCTATTTTCCCCAAACTCCACCAGTGTTCACATTTGGGCATATTGATATTCATGTCAAGTTTAGCCCAGATACATCATTGTTTCGAGTTGACAGTGCTCTCGGGATGTAGGTGAACTACAACTCCAAAACTTAAGGTCAATGCCCACCAAACCCTTCCATTTTCTGTTGATCATGGGAATTCTGTGTCCCAAGTTTGGTTCAATTCCTCCATTGGTGAGGTTCAGAATGCTCTTTGATTGTAGGTGAACTATAAATCCCAGCAACTACAACTCCCAAATGACAATCTCTCCCTCCAACCCCACCAGTATTCAAATGTGGGCATATTGGGTATATGTGCCAAATGTGGTCCAGTGAATGAAAATACATCCTGCATATCAGATATTTACATTACACTTCATTACAATAGCAAAATCACAGTTGTGAAGTAGCATTGAAATAATTATATGATTGGGGGTCACTACAACATGAGGAACTGTATTAAGGGGTCACAGCATTAGGAAGATTGAGAACCACTGGTCTACAGGCTCTCTAGTACGCGGCAGAGGGCATTCGCTGTGGCCGCGCCAGCCTTGTGGAACACCCTCCCTGAGGAGATACGAGTCATCCGGGACTTGATGCCATTCTGCAGAGCCGTTAATACCTGGCTATTTAGACAGGCATTTGGCTCATAACCAGTGCCCGTTACCACCCGCGCTCTGTTACGTCGCCGCCATCGCATTCCTGCTGCTTTATTGCAGTTTATTGCTGGGAATGGGATTTTAACTGGGGTTTTTAAATTGGTTTTATTGTGTTTTATGTGTTTTGTTTGCTATTTTAATTCTGTAAACCGCTCTGAGCTCCAGAGAGAGCGGTATATTAAGTTGAACTAATAAATAAATAAATAAATAAATAAGTCCGGTGCCATTCTTTTTTTAAAAAAAAAATCCTTGTCTTCTCATCTCTAACATTGGTTTGAAATGTGCTCAACATTTTTGACAGCTTATTTGGGTTTACATATAATAAATGGCTCCCTTGAGGAAGGAGTTTTTCCAGAGGGCTTGAAAGAGGCAGTGATCTCTCCATTGCTGAAAAAAACAGGGTTAGATCCCTCGGTCCCCTCCAATTACCGCCCAGTTTCGAATTTATCTGGGCAAAGTGATTGAGAGGGCAGCAATGGAGCAGCTGCAGACCTTCCTAAATGACACAGCCGGACTAGATCCCTTCCAGTCCGGCTTCCGTACGGAGCATGGGACGGAGCGGTCCTGGTTTCCATCACAGATCAGCTACGTTGCCAGCTTGACCAAGGCGGATCGGCACTGCTTGTGTTATTGGATCTCACGGCAGCGTTTGATACAGTCGATTGCGATCTTTTGACGCACCGCCTGGCCGTGACTGGAGTGCGGGGGACAGCCTTAAATTGGTTGTCCTCTTTCCTCCACAATCTGAAACAGCGAGTGCTTTGGGGGGCTGGCTTTTGGGGATTCCTCTATTTTGCGGGGTCCTCCAGGGAGCCATACTCTCTCCCTTGTTATTTAACATCTATATGCAACCACTCGCTCAGCTGGTATGTAGCTTTGGGCTTGAGTGCCACCAGTACGCTGACGACACTCATCTCATTCTGAGGATGGAGGGCCGGCCGGACTCCGCACCCAATAATTTCCATCTTTGCCTTGAAGCCGTTACTGGATGGTTGCGGGTCAGTAGGTTGAAGGTGAATTCGGCGAAGACTGAGATCTTGTGGCTGGGCCGTCCGGGAGATAGGGACATCCAACTACCGACCATGGATGGTGAGGCATTATGCCCGTCATCATCAGTAAAAAGCCTGGGAGTCCTTCTGGACCCTGTGCTGTCAATGGAGACTCAGGTCTCCAGTGTCAGCAGAGTTGCGTTTTTCCACCTAGGGCAGGCGAGGTGTCTGGCTCCCTATCTGTCCCGGAACGACCTGGCCATGGTAATCCAAGCCACGGTCATCTCGCAACTTGACTACTGTAATGCTGTTTACATTGGCCTACCCCTGACTCTGATCCGGAAACTTAGACTAATGCAGAATGCTGCGGACCGACTTCTCGCAGGGCAGCCTGCGAGTTGTCGTATAACACCAATACTCCGGGATCTGCACTGGTTACCAATCGAATTCCGGATCACTTTCAATGTGTTAGTTCCCTTCTTTCAAGGCCTTACATGGTCTGGGGCCAGTGTACCTAAGGCATCGCCTAGTCCCATATAACCCCCCAAGGTCACTATTATCAGGGGACCAAAACCTCCTGGATATCCCCAGCCTAAGATCATTTCGCCTGACGACAACTCAGTGAAGAGCGTTTTCAATCATCGCCCCGGTGTTGTCGAATGCCTTGCCACCTGAGACTCGTGCTCTGCACAATCTGTATTCCCTTCCGCAGAGCGTGCACGACTCACCTATTTAGGCAGGCTTTCGATTAATGTTGTGAGCTTTTAAATCTTTTAATAATTTCTTGTTGCTAAATGAGGTTTTATTCTTTCTATCTTGTATGTGAACCGCCCCGAGCCTCTGGGAGTGGCAGCCAAAAATCGAAATAAATAAATAAATAGATAATCTTATACATGCTTTCTTTTAAATTACAGTACAAAATAAGATTTAGATCTTCGAGCCACATTTTCCCCATTCACCAATTTGAACATTGTGCCCACCTTATGTAATTGGGTCCTGGTTTCTCCTCTAATTCTACTTTCAAAAGGCATTTATTCTCATCACGGCACGGCTCTTTAAAAAATCCTAATTTTCTTCAACTTCTGTGGTCGGATCTTTTTTTTATCTTGAATATGATATATCTATTCTTTTGTTGCATATAGGTAAACCAATTAAGCAAACCAGTCTTAGTTTTCCGTCAGTAGCATCTCAACTGTCTTGTTCAAAGTACAAGGTACAAAGACCACCATTAAACAACCATCTACTATTTTTATTCCATTCTGTGGGAGCAATAATATTTATTTAGGACAGTGGTTCTCAATCTTCCTAATGCCTTGACCCCTTAATCTAGTTCCTCCTGTTGTGGTGAACCCCAAGATACAAAATTATTTTTCTTGCTACTTCACAACTGTAAGTTTGCTACTGTTATGAATCGTAATGTAAATATCTGATATGCAGGATGCATTTCATTCACTGGACCAAATTTGGCACAAATACGCTCAAATCAGAATACTGGTGGGGTTGAGGGGGATTGATTTTGTCATTTGGGAGTTGCAGCTGCTGGGATTTATAGTTCACCTACAACCGAAGAGCATTCTAAACTCCACCAACGATGGAATTGAACCAAACTTGGCACACCGAACTCCCATGACCAACAGAAAATACTGGAAGGGTTTGGTGGGCATTGACCTTGAGTTTGGAGTTGTAGTTCACCTATATCTGGAGAGCACTGTGGGCTCAAACAATGATGGATCTGGACCAAACTTTAATGAGGAAGTAGCCCACCAAAAGACTCAGTGTCACAATGCATAGTGAACAATGGAAGGTGAACACTGGTGGAATTTGGAGAAAATAGAACTTGACATTTGGGAGTTGTAGTTTCTGGGATTTATGGTTCACTTACAATCAAAGAGCATTCTGAACCCCACGGATAGAATTGGTCCAAACTTCCCACACATAACCCCACATGACCAACAGACAATACTGTGTTTTCTGATGGTCTTTGGTGACCCCTCTGACACCTCCTTGCGGCCCCTCCAGGGGTCCCGACCCCCAGGTTGAGAAACACTGATTTAGGATAACAACATTATTTATGTATTCAGTTTTGTATGCCGTCTTTCCCCGAGGGCTCAGGACGGCTTACAGAGAGTATAAAAACACACTTTTAAACAACTGAAAAAATTAAACTCTTAGTTTTAAAAAACTATAAAACTATTTACAACTGGTTAACCAAATCAGACCCCGAAAGCCAGCTGAAATAGAAACGTCTTGCACGCTCTGCGGAACTTTGTTAGATCTCTCAAGGCTCGCACATCTTCCGGCAGAGCGTTCCAAAGAGTTGGCGCTATGACCGTGAAGGCTCGCTGTCTTGTTGATGTCAGCCGATATGACCTCTGGGGCTGGTATGGGGTGAGACGGTCCCTCAGGTACGGTGGGCCCTGACCATATAAGGCTTTGAAGGTGATAATCAACACTTTGAAGGAGACCCGGTGCGCCACTAGTAGCCAGTGCAGCAATATTGGTGTTATGTTACAGACCTTCTTACCATGCATGAGTGCTTTCGCCACCCAATGTGGAATATACATTATGGATGAGGCTTTCTAATTTGTATATGTTGATAGGCCTTGATAAAGACTCAACCCGAGTCGAAACGAGTGAAGGAGTCCCGTATAAAATACCCTCGTCGGCCGTTTCAACTCCTCAATGTTTACACTGTGGATTATAATTACACTCATTTGAGTGATTCATTTTTGCCTTCACATCGGACGACACAGTATACCTACAATTGTGCCATCCATTGTTTCTTTGGCGCACTCTGACATTGGTTTTTGTTACATTTGATTGATATTACGGACTTTCAGTCGGACTTACCAGCGGGAGCTAACATTGGACTAACACACACTATATATATATACGTACCTGCGTCTGGACTATACTCATATGGTATCTACATAGTGAACTTGTATTATATGTATGGATACATGTCCGTGGTATGTCTCCGATCTGAGAAGTACCCATGTGGGGATTAATGATGTTAAGAATATAATTGTTATTACCTAATTTGATTTACGGTGTGTTTCCCTTCCATCACCGTCAGTTATGTGAGCTCTCCCCGGCGTACCAGTGAGAAGCCTGATCATACAAGGGTGGGTCAATAAGTCTGTGACTTTTTGAATGAAACACAGGTTTTTGGATAAAAAAATCATTTTATTTTTCAACATAGTCTCCTTTGAGCTCTATACACTTTGTCCAACATTTCTCCAATGTTTATATCCCTTCCAAAAAATAAGATTTGTCAAGGTCATCAAAATAGGTATTTGTTTGTGAGATGATTTCATTGTTGGAGTCAGATCTCTATCTGCCGAGCCATTTCTTCAGGTTTGGAAACAAGAAATAGCCACTCGGGGCTATATCCGGAGAATAGGGCAGATGAGGGAGCAATTCGTATCCCAATTCATGGATTGTTGCCGTGGCAACTGTACATGTGTGCACCCTTGCATTGTCCTGGTCCCCTCTTGCGGAAAGCTTTCTCATACCCAAGTGATCATTTAAAATTGAAACCACTGAGCCGCGTGAGATGCCTATGGCTTCCACAATCTCTCGCACTTTCGATCTCCGATCGGCCAACACTATGTCGTGAATTTTTTCAATTGTTTCGGGTGTAGAGACCTCATCTGAGCGTCCAGAATGTTTGGCATCTTCCGTGCTTGTACGGCCACAACGAAATTCAGTAAACCACTTTTACCATTGAAATTGATGGTGCAGAGTCCCCATAGTATTTATCAAGCTTAGCCTTGATTTGAATGATGGTTTCATTCCCAAAAAAAGAATGTTTAATGAGAACACAAAATTCACTTTTTTCCATTTTCTCCTCAAATATGCAATGGTGCAAGAAAATGGTGCTTGTACGTCCACAATGAAATTCAGTAAATCACTTTTTTGCAATCGAAATGGATGGTGCAGAGTCCCCATCGTGTTTATCAAGCTTAGCCTTGGTTTGAGTGATGGGTTTTCCCCCGCGACAAAATAATACTTAATGAGCACACAAAATTCACTTTTTTCCATTTTCTCCTCAAATATGCAATGGTGCAAGAAAATGGTGCTTGCACGGCCACAATGAAATTCAGTAAATCACTTTTTTACCATTGAAATGGATGGTGCAGAGTCCCCATCATGTTTATCAAGCTTAGCCTTGGTTTGAGTGATGGGTTTTTCTCCGCAAAAAAAAAAAGCTTAATGAGCACACAAAATTCACTTTTTTCCATTTTCTCCTCAAATATGCAATGGTGCAAGAAAACGGTGCTTGCACGGCCACAATGAAATTCAGTAAATCACTTTTTTACCATTGAAATGGATGGTGCAGAGTCCCCATCGTGTTTATCAAGCTTAGCCTTGGTTTGAGTGATGGTTTTTCCCACAAAAATAATACTTAATGAGCACACAAAATTCACTTTTTCCATTTTCTCCTCAAATATGCAATGGTGCAAGAAAATGGTGCTTGCACGGCCACAATGAAATTCAGTAAATCACTTTTTACAATTGAAATGGATGGTGCAGAGTCCCCATCGTGTTTATCAAAGCTTAGCCTTGGTTTGAGTGATGGTTTTTCCCCCGCGAAAAATAATACTTAATGAGCACACAAAATTCACTTTTTTCCATTTTCTCCTCAAATATGCAATGGTGCAAGAAAATGGTGCTTGCACGGCCACAATGAAATTCAGTAAATCACTTTTTTACAATTGAAATGGATGGTGCAGAGTCCCCATCGTGTTTATCAAGCTTAGCCTTGGTTTGAGTGATGGTTTTTTCCCCGCGAAAAATAATACTTAATGAGCACACAAAATTCACTTTCTTCCATTTTCTCTTCAAATATGCAATGGTGCAAGAAAATGGTGCTTGTACGTCCACAATGAAATTCAGTAAATCACTTTTTTGCAATTGAAATGGATGGTGCAGAGTCCCCATTGTGTTTATCAAGCTTAGCCTTGGTTTGAGTGATGGTTTTTCCTCCGCGAAAAATAATACTTAATGAGCACACAGAATTCACTTTTTTCCATTTTCTCCTCAAATATGCAATGGTGCAAGAAAATGGTGCTTGCACGGCTACAATGAAATTCAGTAAATCACTTTTTACCATTGAAATGGATGGTGCAGAGTCCCCATCGTGTTTATCAAGCTTAGCCTTGGTTTGAGTGATGGTTTTTTCCCATGAAAAATAATACTTAATGAGCACACAAAATTCACTTTTTCCATTTTCTCCTCAAATATGCAATGGTGCAAGAAAATGGTGCTTGCACAGCCACAATGAAATTCAGTAAATCACTTTTTTACCATTGAAATGGATGGTGCAGAGTCCCCATCGTGTTTATCAAGCTTAGCCTTGGTTTGAGTGATGGTTTTTCCCCCGCGAAAAATAATACTTAATGAGCACACAAAATTCACTTTTTTCCATTTTCTCCTCAAATCAGGCGGTCGTCTGCTATCAATGGCTGTCAAACACAAACTAAATGGCGCAGCTTGTTCAAATTTTGACAGGAGTCAACTGACAGGTGCCTCTTGACAGGAGCAGCGTCGCCCTTTAAGTTAAGAGCCGGGAAATTCAATAAGTCACGGACTTATTGACCCGCCCTCGTAGATGGCCGCAGGGCAGATAACACGCTCTCTTCCCATAATTGTTTTGAATTAATAGAATACTGTTATTCATCATTGTTACTCTCAGATATTTAATCTGCCTTTTCCACCACTTGCGTTGCTTATTTATAGAGATGTAGATATTGTTGTTATGCAACGGCTATTAGATGTAGCCTTCCCTGCCGAGCTTCCCTCCTCTCTTTTGGGAAGAAGCAGGAAGCAAGGGAGTCAGACTTGGGAGGAATATTCAGAATCTGTTTGAGAACTGGTGAAAAATTATGGTGAAAAAAAGGCTTTTATGAGGATCCTGAACACTTTTCATCCCCTTAAGTGAGTATTATCTCCATGGATCTGTCTTTCGTTATTGCAAGTAAATATACATTGGGATCATTGTTAACAACCAGAGGGGTGAATGCCAAAAAGGAAACCGAACAACCCAGAATCTGAATAAACAAGGAGAGGGTTGCAAAAGTTTTTTCCTTGCTGACTAAACAGGAAGAGAGAAGCAGTAACCTACTTGACAAGCGTTTACTGGATGAGTAAAGGTTACTGAAGTGCAAACACTAAGAATTTTAGATATTTGAGTACAGAAGCTGTCAGATGGAGATGGAAAGGTAATAAATGCCTCACCGTGCGTTTAGGTGTGACTTTCGTGTTTCACATATATTTAAGCCTATGTTGCTAAAAGGAATGGTAAGGTGAATGATGATAATAATAATAATAATACATTTTTACTTCTAACTCACCCTCTCTCCCCGAAGGGACTCAGGGAAACTTGAGAAATATGTGTATTACTAGCTGAGGACCCGGCGGTGCCCGGGTTATTTGAGGAAGGCCTTGTGTGCCAAGGTTGGTTCCTATTAGATGTTTACGTGGCTTGCAGTGGTCTCAGGAACTTAGCGAAGGTACTGCAAGTCCCATTGGCCATGGTCCATCCCCCTCCAAACAGCACCAGAATGTACTGTAGAGTGGGTCATGGGGGCTGTGTGTGTCATATTTGGTCTTGATCATTCTCTGGATGAGGGTTGCAGCGGTCTCTGGAAGTGAGGGAAGGTACTGGAAGTCCCATCATCCATGGTCCCCCATTCTCTAAACGGCACCAGGATGTAGAGTGTGTCATGGGGCTCTGCGTGCCAAGTGTGGTCTAGATCAGTCATTGGATGAGGGTCGCAGCAGTCTCAGAAAGTGAGTGAAGGTACTTCAACTCCCATCATCCGTGGTCCGTCCCACTCAAAACTGCACCAGGATGTAGAGTGGGTCATGGGTACTCTGTGTGCCAAGTTTGGGCCAGGTCTCTGATTTGTAGAGGCTGCAATGTTCTGTGGGAAATGAATTGGGTGAAGATACTGCAAATCCCATCATTTTTGAGCCATCCTGCCATAAACCACAGCAGGTTTGTAAAGTGGACCATTGGGCCTCTGTGTGCCAAGTTTGGTCTTGATTCGTCATTGGTGTGGGCCACAGTGCTCTAAGGAAGTGAATTGACGTACTGCAAGTCCCATCATCCATGGTCCATCCTCCCTCAAGCTGCACCAGCATCTAGGGTGCATCTTCGGGGGTCTGTGTGCCAAGTTTGGTCTTGTTCTGTCATTGTGGGGGGCCTAATCCGGAAAATCAAGTTGAGGAAGCCTTGCTGTCAATTTTGTGCCTCGTCTGTGATTTCTAGGGGCTACAGTGTTGTTTGGGAAGTGAATGATGTGAAGGTACTGCAAATCCCATCATTCGTGACCCATCCTACCCTAAACCACACCAGGTTGTGAAGTGGGCCATTGGGCCCCTGTGTGCCAAGTTTGGTCCTCATCCGTCATTGCTGTGGGCCGCAGTGGCTGACAGCCTGAGGCCTTTCCTTTTCCCTCTGAGTCGCCTTAGAATGTTGGAATGTGGATGGACAATCGGAGTCCTTTATTTATTTATTTATTTATTTATTTATTGTTGTGGCTTCTAGGCCGCCGACTCCCGGGGGCTCGCGGCGGCTTACAGCAGGGTTAAAAACATCAATATCAGCATAACAATTAAAACAGCAGCAATAACATTAAAATACATTAAAATACAGCATAAAACAGATAATGAAGCAGCATCACACTCGACAGACGAAGCAGTGTGTTAGAGGGCTTACTCATTGAAGGCCTGCCTGAATAGGTGGGTTTTGCAGGCCCGCCTAAATTGGAGTAAGTCCTCAAGGCCCTGGTGCCGGCCGGCAGGGGCGTTCCATAGCGTAGGCGCTATAACCGAGAACGCCCTCCGGCGGGTTGCTGTCAGGTGCGCCGACTTTATTGTTGGTATTACCAAAAAAGTTGGCATCTTCAGATCGGAGTGGTCTCGAAGGGCAATAAAGGGTGAGGCGGTCCTTCAGATACGCTGGCCCCAGGCCGTATAAGGCCTTAAAGGTAAGAACCAACACTTTGAAGGCAATCCGGTGCTCGATAGGTAGCCAGTGCAGATCCTGCAAGATTGGTGTTATATGGCAACCTGCTGGAGCCCCAGACAGGAGCCGGGCGGCAGCGTTCTGCACCAGCCTGAGCTTCGGATCGCCGACATAGGGAGGCCAACGTGAGCGCATTACAGTAATCTAGCCTCGAGATGACCGTGGCTTGGATCACCGTGGCCAGGTCGCCCGGGAGAGGTAGGGGGCCAGCCTCCTTGCCTGGCGGAGATGGAAGAAGGCAGCCTTGCTGACCATGGAGACCTGAGCCTCCATGGACAGCTGGGAGTCCAGGTGGACACCCAGGCTCTTCACCGACGGCGCTGAATGCAGCGCCGCCCCATCCAGGGTCGGAAGCTGGACATCCACCCCGCCCGGGCGGCCCAGCCACAAGATCTCCGTCTTCGCCGGATTCACCCCCAACCTACTGGCTCGCAGCCATCCAGTAACGGCTTCAAGGCAATGCTGGAAATTATTCGGGACGGACACCGGTCTGCCCTCCATCCTCAGAATGAGCTGGGTGTCATCAGCGTACTGGTGACAGAACAGCCCATAACTCCGCACCAGCTGTGCAAGCGGCTGCAGGTAGATGTTAAATAACAGAGGGAAGAGGATGGCCCCCTGAGGGACTCCACAAACCAATGGGGAGCCCTCGGAGACCGCCTCACCCCTCCTCACACGCTGAGACCGCTGGTGGAGGAAGGAGGTCAGCCATTTAATGGCTGTCCCCCTCACTCCAGCCATGGCCAGGCGGTGGATCAAAAGATTGTGCTCGACCGTGTCAAACGCTGCCGTGAGGTCCAATAACACGAGCAGCGCAGACCCGCCTTAGTCGAGCTGGCAGCGGAGTTGGTCTGTGATGGAGACCAGGACCGTCTCCGTCCCGTGCCCCGAACGGAAGCCGGACTGGAAGGGGTCTAACCATGTTGCATCATCTAGGAAGGATTGCAGCTGCTCCATTACTGCCCTCTCAACCACCTTGCCCAGGTATGGAAGATTCGACACTGGGCGGTAGTTGGAGGGAACCGCAGGGTCCAATGACGGTTTCTTCAGTAATGGAGCTACCACCGCCTCTTTTAAGCACTCTGGAAAGACTCCTTGCTCAAGGGAGCTGTTTATGATATTCAACAGAGGCCCACGTAACCCCTCCAGGCAAGATCTAACAAGCCAGGAAGGGCACGGGTCGAGGAGCAGGTGGTAGGGGCGAGTTGCAGCCACTCTCTTATCATCAGCATCTGCGTCCTGTGGCCGAAACCCGTCGAGGGTGGGCCCGGCGGAGGGCCACGGGGTCTCTAGCTCTCTTGCTGTATCAACTGTGTCCGGAAGGTCCGGCGGAGGCTCAGTATCTTGTCTGTAAAGCTCTGAAAGACACCGGCAGTGAGGGCCTGATCACTATTTTTGGGACGGTAGGGACCGTCGTCAGAGACCGAACTACCTTAAATAATTGAGCCGGGCGTGAGCTAGCAGACGCTATCAAGGCAGAGAAGTATTCATTTTGGCTGCCTTGACAGCATGCTCATAAGTCTCTTTAAAGAGCTTATAAGCTGATAGTGAGGCTTCGTCACGGAGTTTCCTCCACTCGCGCTCTAGCTGTCTCCTCTCCCGCTTCATGACCCTAAGGTCCCCTGTATACCAGGGGGACCGATGATTGCGGGTCGGAGAGAGGGCGCCTGGGGCAATCTCGTCGAGAGCTCTAGCTAGTGAGGTGTTCCAGGCCTGAACCTGCTCATCGACTGAGACGCTGATAGACTCCAGATCCCTCAGAGCATTCAGGAACCTCTCGGGTTCCATAAGTCTCTTTGGGCGAACAAAAATCCGCTCGGCGCCTTTGCATGGGGGGGGCGGTTGCTCAACCCGGACCTTTAGAGCACAGTGGTCCGACCATGGTACCTCTATTACGGAGGCTAGGGCCACTTGAACCCCTGCGCTGAACACCAAGTCGAGGTGTTCCCGGCCGAGTGTGTGGGTCCCGAGCTGCAGAGGGAGAGGCCTAATGTCGCCATGGTCGAGATTAGGTCCGCGGCTGCAGATGGGGCAGAGGCTGCGTCGGCGTGGACATTGAAGTCACCCAGAACAATAAGTCTGGGAAACCTCAATGCCCACTCCGACACAGTCTCAAGCAGCCGCGCCAGGCTCTCTGTCGGTGCGCTAGGCGCACGGTACACCAACAGAATCGCCAGGCTCTCCGGGGACTCCCACCCAGGCCGACGCTCTCCAAGCCCGCGGTGACAAGCGGGGATCGCTCTAAGGTGTAATCCGTCACGGGAGAGTATTGCCACCCCCGTCCCTCATTCCTATTCTGGTGCGTGGCAACGTAGTCAGGGGGGACTACTTCTTGGAGGCAGGTGGCATCGCACTCCTGGAGCCAGGTCTCAGTAATACAAAATAAGTCCGCTTTAAGATCTTCACAGAATTCCCTGACAATGGCGGTCTTATTCCGGATGGAACGAGCGTTAACCAGCACCAGAGAGGAAGGGGGGGTAGCTGGATGTCTATCAACAGCGTACCTGGGGATAGGACGCAGGTCAGAATACCATTTCAGTGGCAACCAATCCCCTCTGTCTGGGGCCGTAGAATGTTGGAGTTCTGAGGCTGGCCAATCAGAGCCCTTTATGCAAATAATCCCACAGTGGCAACCAATTGAAACGCTAGCACATATTCCTGCCTCCGCATCACCGCACCACCACCCGCAAACACTGACCTTTATTATATACATAGATGAAGAAAATTAATACAAAAATATATTTATTTATTTATTTATTTATTATTTCGATTTCTATACCGCTCTTTCCCACAGGCTCGGGGCGGTTTGCACAAGTTAAAACAACATATAACCATAAAACATAAAATCAGCAAAATATCAACAGATATAAGATGTTAATTTTTTTTCTTATTGGAGAAACAGACATATGGCAACTATCCCAGGGATGCCTGCTTGCAAAAATGTGCGCAGCATGAAACATTCCATGTAAGAGAAAATATTTGAAAATTTCTCACAAATGCATTTGAATTTTCAGGCAGGCTTTAAGAAAGTTTCAGGCTAGTATAGAAATGGTATGCAAAGAGACTAAGGCTTGGCAGGTGCAATACGAAGAAGAGAGCAAACCCATCCCTATGAAAATGGAGGATGCGGGGCAAGAAGACACCGGGGGAAATGGCAGAGTATTTTGATACATGTTGTGGAAGGGAGTTATTGAAGAGAAGGGTGAATACTAGTGTTGTTGTACATCACTGGATCTAAAATGCACAGAATATGCAAACTATATGCAAACTTGTGAAAGCACAATTATGTTTTGCATGCTGAATTTCTTGGAAGTAGTTACTGGCATTCCAGACATGAAGTTGCATTTTAAAAACATGCGACTGAAGATGTGTTTTTGCACTAGTGTAATTAATTATTTAATGACACATTATGGTTATTATGATTGCCACCCAGGAATAAATATTACTTCCAAACACATGCTGGACTGGCACCCTTTGGAAATATTGGGATATTGGTCGTCTTTTTGATTGATTTTGATGGGCTTTCCTTTGTTGCAAGTTTTAAAGGAATGTGCTCCATTGCAGATTGAACAAAAATACTATTTCCATTGAGACTTGAACGAGAGAAGCTGTCATTTAAGCTCTCACCACACCTGGGGCAGCCCGCCCTATTCGGGGGGGGGGGGGAAAGCGGGGGAAAAAATTCCCCCCCCAGTGGCTCCCGAGCACGAGTCATGCTCTGGACCCTAGTGTGCATGCGCCAATCCGCTTTGGGCATGTGCACTGGCTCCAAAGCGGGAGGCGCGCGCTCTGGAGCCAGTACGCATGCGTGGAGATTTTCGCATGCGCAGCAGCTCCTACAGACGCCGTGGCGCCTGTAGAAGCTTTGCGCATGCGTGAAAAATCTCCACATGCGCAGCACGCCCGGAGCGCTCCGGGCAGCGGGGCCGGCTGAGACAGGCCTGGCCAGCGCAGGCCCGCGGCCATGGGGCCAACTGCAGAGGCCTGGCCGACGCGGCAGCGGCAGCGGCGGGGCGGGGGCAGTGCGAGGTGGGGCGGGCGCGGCAAAACCCTCCCAGGTGGCGACGCCCTTCCCAGGTGACGATGCTCTATGCGACTGCATAGTCGGCGTAATGGTTAAACCAGCCCTGCACCACACACACACTGCACTCCAGCTTTGGAAATAATCTAACTGGTGATGTACTAAGGGGTGTTCTTTTTTTCCATCCTTCAGAATGAGATTGAATATCAATTGGTTACTTAATAGACATTCAATGTCACAACACCAAAGTAATTGGCTTTCTTTTAAATATGTTTTGCTAAGCCTTACTCCCATTTCTTGAGCAAGGATTACGGGCAAACAAATTCGTTATTCTTATGATGCGATAGACAAGAAATTTGCCTTGCTCTGCTGTGCATCCCAAGAGGAAAAGTCCGCTTAGATTATTAGAAACTGGGCATGGCAGCGATTGAAATGGGAATCCCTGGCTCTCATGTGCAAAACAGTAGCCGCTTCCTGATTCTGCATGGTGAGGTAGAGGATGAAATTGTTCGCTAATAGTGCAAGAAAAGAGTATACATTGTATTAAGCCATTTCTGTTAACATTAACAATGAATTTAATCAACAATGAATTTATTTTCCTTTTCCACTGATCATTAATGGTCAGCCATAATGTTAGCTGGACAGGGGGAGTGTGGCTCTGCTCGTTCTCTTGGACATCTCAGCGGCTTTCGATACCGCCGACCACGGTATCCTTCTGGGGAGACTCGCCGGGATGGGACTCGGGGGCACGGTTCTTCTGTGGCTCCGATCCTTCCTGGAGGGTCGTTCTCAGTCGGTGGAGCTGGGGGATTCCTGCTCGGACCCCTGGCCTTTGACTTGTGGGGTCCTGCAAGGATCTATTTTATCCCCCATGCTATTCAACATCTACTAGAAACCGCTGGGCGAGGTCGTCCAGAGTTCTGGAGTACGGTGCCATCTCTACTCAGATGACACCCAACTCCACTACACCTTTCCATCAGATTTCAAAGAAGCCCCTCGGATACTGGACCAGTGCCTGGCCGCTGTGACGGTGTGGATGAGGAGGAACAGGCTGAGAATCCCGATAAGACAGAGGTCCTCCAGGTCAGTCGCTCACCTGATCGGGGATTTGGGTGGCAACCGGTGCTGGACGGGGTTACACTCCCCCTGAAGTCACAGGTCCGCAGTTTGAGGGTTCTCTTGGACTCAGTGCTGACGCTTGATGCTCAGGTGTCGGCGGTGGCTGGGAGAGCCTTCGCACAGTTAAAACTCGTGCGCCAACTGCGACCATACCTCGTGAAGTCTGACTTGACCATGGCGGTCCACGCATTGGTCACCTCTAGATTGGATTACTGCAATGCGCTCTACGTGGGGCTTCCCTTGAAGACGGCCCGGAAACTCCAACTTGTCCAACACTCGGCTGCCAGATTAATAACTGGGGCAGGTTACAGGGAGCGGTCGACCCCCCTGTTCAAAGAGCTCCACTGGCCGCCGTTTATTTTCCGAGCCCAATTCAAGGTGCAGGTGATCACCTATAAAGCCCTAAATGGTTTGGGACCCGCCTACCTTTGCGACCGGCTCTCCTCCCATGAACCAACCCGAGCCCTTCGCTCCTCAGGGGAGGCCCTCCTTTCGCCCCTGCCAGTCTCACAGACCCAGCTTGTGAGCAACAGGGAGAAAGCCTTCTCCTCTGTGGCCCCCCGTCTTTGGAATTCCCTCCCGGGAGAGATTAGGAACGCCCCTCATTGGAAGCCTTCAGAAAACACCTGTAAACCTGGTTCTTCCACCGGGCCTTCGGAGATTAGGCTCCCGAAATCCCCCCATTTCTGTGCGTTCTTTTCCCCTATGTGACCCTCTGTGTTTCGATACTACTCCAGTTATCTCCCCCGAGTTTTTTAACCTTCTATATGTTCATGTGGCCCGCCCTGTCATTTCTGTTTTAGATCCACTTGCGCTGTTGTGTTTTCACAGATGTATTTTATTGTGTTTATTGCTTTTATTGTGTTTATTTTTCGATGTTGTTGCTATTTTGTGAAGTGTTGTTCGGGCACGGCCCCATGTAAGCCGCTCCGAGTCCCCTCCGGGGAGATGGATGCGGGTTAGAAATAAAGTATTATTAGTATTATTATTATTATTATTATTATTATGTTCTAGATAAAGTTTGGATGTGCATCTTTCAGAGATCCTTTAACTGTGTATTCTGGGATGGCAGGGAGTTTGACAAGACAAGACTTGGTGCTATAAAACTGTGATTTATGCATCCCTCGGGCCTGCATCTCCCGACTCTTTCAGGATCTTCCTTGAAGTTAACTTCCCATTTTGGGTGGTCTGCGTAGCTCAAGGGTTTCATGGCAGGAAACTGAGCACAATTGCTAATTTCTCCTATAAGCAAGCCAATGTATTCTTGTGTACCAAATCTCCGCTCTTTGGAGTTTTTCACTTCATAACTCCACAAATGCACACAGCAACGTGTAGTACGTATGTGACGGAAATGTGTGCACCAGCCTTCGTATATTGGGTGAGACAGGACACAGCTAAGTATTCTATTCAGAGGGGGAAAGGCTTCTGAAAGGTATGTATAAGAGGAAAAGTGTGTGGAAGAATGCGTTTAATGTATACGTGCAGAGGGAGGGGTGTGGTGTGTTTCCTGTGGTGTTTGTTTCTTTTACATTTCTTGATCAAAACATGGATTGAAACAGACAAGCAACTGGAGAAAGGAGAAATTCAGGAAAACTGGGATTTATTAATCTTTCTATCTCTCTACCAACCTACTCAAACAGTAGCAATTAAATTAAGATTCTCAGGTTTTGTGAAACAAGCGGAGTCATTGGGCACCAGGTTCTAGGAATCATAGAAATGGCACAACAACCATCAGAAAGTAGGCAAGTCACTTTCAGCAATTGGTACCAGGCTGCATCTTCTATGGCAGTGTTTCTCAACCAGTGTGCCGGGGCACACTAGTGTGCCGTGAGCGATCATCAGGTGTGCCGTGGGAAATTGGAACCTCCAGGAAGGGGGGGGGGGGAGTCTAGTGTGTTGAAGTATAAAAACCCTAAGAAACCTACCTCGATAAAGGCATAAAATTACAAACAACCCCCCTCTCCACCCGTTGTCTCCTTGGTCTCTCCCTCTCCATGCATTGGGAAGGCCCGCCTCCCTTTCCCCAAGTAGAGACCTCCTCTTGCCTCCTGGGGGTCCTGTGTGGGAAGTTTGGCCCAGTTCTATCACTGGTGGGGTTCAGAATGCTTTTTGATTGTATGGGAACTATATATCCCAGCAACTACAACTCCCAAATGTCAAGGTCTATTTCCCCTGAACTCCATCTGCATTCATATTTGGGCATATTGAGTATCCATGCCAAGTTTGGTCCTGATCCAACATTGTTTCAGTCCACAGTGCTCTCTGGATGTAGGTGAACTACAACTCCAAAACTCAAGGTCAATGCCCACCAAACTCTTATAGCATTTTCTCTTGGTTATGGGAGTTCTGTGTGGGAAGTTTGTGTCTTTCTGCCATTCCTTCCAGGATATCTATGTTGTGTTCATTGAAACAGGCCCAGGTTTCACACTGAGTGTATAAATACATTTAAAAACATATTAACTATAGGTATGACTGTGTTAGAGTGTCATTTTGTGTCATTTTGGTTGGTGGTGTGCCCCAGGATTTTGCAAATGTAAAAAGTGTGCCACGGCTCAAAAAAGGTTGGGAAACACTGTTCTATGGCAGTGTTTCTCAACCTTTTTTGAGCTGCGGCACACTTTTAACATTAAAAAAAATCCCGGGACACACCACCAACCAAAATGACACTCTAACACAGTCATACATATAGTTAATTGAACTTGAGTTTTGGAATTGTAGTTCACCCATATCCAGAGAGCACTGTGGACTCAAACAATGATGGATCTGGGCCAAACTTGGCAAGCGGGCCCCTCAGGCAGTAGAGCAGGCCGAGGGCCACCACCAAGCCCAGGCTCTGGCCCAGGGTCCCACCGCCAGCCTCAGCCACTCCCGTTGCCATGGGTTTTGCTCACGGGCAAAAGGGGCGGTGGGGGAGAGGGAGAAGGTGGCAATTCCCCATCCCCGCCGCCGCTCTCTGCCATGACTCTGCCCCTCTCTCGCTGAGGCTGCACAGAGAAGGAGCATGGGCGGTGGACGGGCTTCAGCCCCGACCACTGAAGCCCGTCTACCACTCATGCTCCTCCTCCTCTGCGTGGCCTCAGCAAGGGATGTTGGGGAAGTTGGCCGCTCTCCGCCATGACTCCCGCCCCTCGCTTGCTGAGGTTGCGAGGAGGAGCAGGAGCAGGAGGAGCAGTGGACGGGCTTCAGCCCCACCCACTGAAGCCCGTCCACTGCTCATGCCCCTCCTCCTCCGCGCGGCCTCAGTGAGTGAGGAGCCGGAGTAATAGCGGAGAGCGGCGCCAGGGACAGGGGTCGCGCTCCGCTATGACTCCTGCCATGATTCAATCAGGCACGAACAAGCTTCTGCTGCTGGGAAGGGGGCAGAGCCTGAGTGACATCACCCTTCCCTGGAGGCTGGCTGGGGAAACGGCCAAAGGAGGCAGCGCCCCGGCCCCTTCTTATTTTTCTTCGCCGCCACCTGGCCCTTCTTCCTCCTCCTCCCCCAAACAGCAGGAGTTTGGCAGGAGGGGGAGAAAGGGGGGGGCGTTTTTCGTGGCACACCAGATGATCCGTCATGGAACAGTAGTGTGCACAGCGGTTGGGAAACACTGTTCTATGGGTTGCAGCCTGCTGTTCCCAATCAAGGAATAACTATTGAGTTCTGTCTGCAGTTACATAGTGATAGATGAGATGCTGTGGGTTTCATTTCATGTGTATTTATGTTTAAAGCCCTTGCCCTTGATTGTGTATGCTAATGTTTTGTCCTCATTTGCATTATTATCACCATCACCATCTTATCTCCTACCTCCAAGGTCAGGGCAGTGGCAGTTGGGATACATGGAAGGTCATTCATCTGCTCTTGGATCCAGACATTATTTACTTAAAACATTTATACCCCGTCCTTATTTATTTATTTATTTATTTACTTTATTTACTCTTCTTTATATTACAGCTCTTCTCATAAGAACATAAGAAGAGCCATGCTGAATCAGACCTCAGCCCATCTAGTCCAGCATTCTGTATCACACAGGGCCCACCAGTTGTACAGTCTCGAGCAGAAGGGAGGGCATACCTGCTCCCGCAGACAATCCCTGCAGTTCAACAACTTATGACATATCGACATGTGACCTTTATCACAGTACAGTACATACATTTTTGACATATTACACACATATAGACGAACAGAGGCAAACTCTGGCCACCAGGGGGAGCTGACGCACTCCTCGTCTCTCAGTGTTTTCCAGCATCCCTTTGTTGTTCTTCCCCATTCCTCAGTGCTTCCTGGGTTCTTTTAATGGCCTCATAAATCAGTCAAAATTTGCCTCTCCACTTTAATGTGGTACCTTTATCTCCTACTTGATAAATGTAACTGTCTTTCAGGCTGCAAAGGTCGGCAGCAGGCTACACTTAAGGTCGAGCACCCACCTCGACCCGGGCAGGCCTCAAACTCATGACCTACTGGTCAGAGAGATCTTATGCAGCTGACACTTAGCCAGCTACGCCACATTCCCGGTCCTTCTCGAACTCCATGGAGGGACTCAGAATGGCACTGTCCCTACCTCTTCTTCTTTCCCTTCAGGCCAAGGCAATGGCAGTTGGAATAAAGGAAGGGCCTTTCACCTGCTTCTGGACCTAGATATGATGGGGCATTGCTTGACTCTTCTTTCCTCCCTCCAAGGCCAGTGCAGTGGGCTGTAGTCTTTGGGCTTCTTTTATAATTGTCTATGTTATTGTCTATTATTGTTTATGTATAGTTATATTGATTGTATTGTTTTATTATATGCTGCTGGGGAAGCCTCAGTACCTGATAATTTCACCTTGTGCCTTGAGGCCGTGACGAGATGGTTGTGCGCTAGCAGACTGAAGGTGAATTCGGCAAAGACCGAGATCCTATGGCCCGGCCGCCCAGCAGGAGACCACTCCAGGAGACCAAAACAACACCAAGGCTCTTGACGGTAGGAGATGGAGATAGAGGTTCACCATCAAAAGTGGGCAGAGGACACACCAGTGTCCTCTGCCCACTTTTGATGGTGAACCTCTATCTCCATCTCCTACCGTCAAGAGCCTTGGTGTTGTTTTGGACCCACTGCTGACAATGGAGGCTCAAGTCGCCGCTGTCAGCAAACAGGCCTTTTCCCATCTTCGCCAAGTGAGGCAGCTGGCACCCTACCTCTCAGGAGACGCCTTGGCAACAGTAATTCATGCTACAGTCACCTCTAGGCTGGACTACTGTAACGCACTGTACATCGGCCTTCCTATGTCAGCGACCCAGAAGATTCGTATTGTGTAGAATGTGGCCACCAGGCTACTTACGAAAACGCCTATGAGATGCCATAATACACTAACTCTTCAGCATCTACATTGGCTGCCAATTGAATACCGGGTTTCCTATAAGGTGCTGGTCCTGACCTTTAAGGCATTGTATGGTCAGGGACCAACATGTCTCAGAGACCGCCTTTCTCCCCTTCACCACCAGTGCTCGCCACGGCCCTTCCAGGAAAATCCGCTTTATATACCCGGTTCCAGAGAAGTACGCCTCGAAAGTACAAGGCGTAAGGCCTTTTCAATCTCTGCTCCAGTTCTATGGAATTCGTTGCCACCTTACATAAGAGCCATGAGTGACCTACGGTCCTTTATTCGAGCACTTATGACCTGGCTCTTTAGCAGAGCATTTAACCTGTAATCTGATCTGAATACCTGTTGTGTAAGCTTACTCTGTTTTTATTTTGTTCTTATGTAAGTTGACCAGAGCAGCTCGGATGGAGGGCGACTCTCTCTCTCTCTCTCTCGGCATTACTTCGCGAACGAAGATTCAGGAAGGACTCATCCCACGCTTTTTACAAGCGCGTTGATGACTAAAAAGGCCAATCTGAGATAGGCAAGTTCGGTTGCAGAAAGCACAGCAGAAAGTCTCCTTGGGTGATGTTGTTTCCAAGTCGCGATTCTTTCTGCGTTGTTGTTTCTCTTTGAGACCCATTCGGCGTGACTTCTCGAAAGAGGCCGCAGCATTGTGGATAGTGCATCTCCATGCCTCCCGATGTGGGGCCAGGGTGGACCATTGTTGGTGATGAATCTGGCCGAGCCTGAGATATTGTTTCAGGGAGTCCTTATATCTCTTTTTGGGGGCACCTCTCTTGCGCTGACCCGTGGCGAGTTCACCATAGAGTAGTATCTGAGGGAGGCGGTGGTCCTCCATCCTAGAGATGTGCCCTGCCCAGCGCAGCTGTGTCCTCAATAGCGTGGCCTCAACGTTGGTGACCCCTGCTTACTCAAGGACAGCAACATTCGTCACATAGTCGGTCCAGTGTATATTTAGGATTGTGCGAAGACAGCACTGATGAAAGCGTTCGAGGAGTCGTAGGTGTTGGCGATAGGTGACCTTTATTCGAGCACTTATGACCTGGCTCTTTAGCAGAGCATTTAACTTGTAATCTGATCTGAATACCTGTTGTGTAAGCTTACTCTGTTTTTATTTTGTTCTTATGTAAGTCGACCAGAGCACCTCGGATGGAGGGCGACTAATGAAATAATAAATGATAATGATGATGCTGCTGTGTTGTTTTATTATGTGTCATTGAGCTTGGCCTCATGTAAGCCGCCATGAGTCCCCTTAGGGAGATGGTGGTGGGGTATAAATCTCTCTATCTGTATATATAATAAAAAAGAATGTTTGTATGTATGTGTGTGTGTGTGTATGTATGTATGTATGTACGTGGCAGCGTTCTGATTGGCTCCCAGCCTCTACATTCTGACAACATGATTGGTTGCCAGTGAGGGAGCATTTGCATAACGCCTCTATTGGCCAGCCAACACGAACATTCCGACCCTCTAAACTGGCAGAGGAGGAGAAGGCAAAGGCCTGAGGCAGTCGCCAACACGAACATTCCGAAGCTCTAAAGTGGCAGAGGGGGTAAGGAAAAGACCTGAGGCCAAAACACTTTGCGGCTCCCAACAAATACAGAAAAATACCAAACTTGGCACACAAAACCCCCAAGACCCACTCTACATCCTGGTGCAGTTTGAAGGAGGGCAGACCATGGGTGATGGGACTTTAAGTACCTCCAATCACTTCCCCAGACTGCTCCAACCCTCATCCACTGAGTGATCAAGATCAAATTTGGCACACAGAGTCTCCATGACCCACTTTATATCCTGGTGCAGTTTGGAGGAGGGCAGACCATGAATGATGGGACTTGAAGTACCTCCAATCACTTCCCCAGACCGCTGCTACCCTCATCCACTGACTGATCATGACCAAACTTCGCACACAGAACCCCCATGACCCACTTTACATCCTGGTGCAGTTTGGAGGAGGGCAGACCATGCATGATGGGACTTGAAGTACCTCCAATCACTTCCCCAGACTGCTGCAAACCTAATCCAATGACTGATCAAGACCAAACCTGACACACAGAGCCCTCATTACCCACTCCACATCCTGGTGCCGTTTGAAGGAGGATGGACCATGGATGATGGGACTTGAAGTACCTTCACTCACCTTCCGAGACCGCTGCGACCCTCATCCAATGAATGATCAAGACCAAACGTGGCACACAGAGCCCACACGACCCACTCTACATCCTGATGCTGTTGGGAAGGGGATGGACCATGGCCGATGGGACTTGCAGTACCTTTACTAACTTCCTGAGAGCAGCGTAAGCCGCGTAAACATCTGATAAGGACCAACCTTGGCACACAATGCCTTTCTCAAATAACCCGAGCAGGGCCGGGTCCCCAAGCTAGTATATAATAAAGCGGAATGTTTGCTTGTATGTTTGTATGTATGTTTATATGTATGTATGTGGCAGCGTTCTGATTGGCTCCCGGCCTCTACATTCTGACAACATGATTGGTTGCCAGTGAGGGAGTATTTGCATAACGCCTCTAATTGGCCAGCCAACACGAACATTCCGACACTCTAAACTGCCAGAGGGGGATAAGGCCAATTATTATTATTATTATTATTATTATTATTATTAGCCCTACCATTATAAAGAATATGGCTATGTCCTTATACATTTACGTAGGATGCTGCAAAAGAATTCCTTTTGTTTCAGTTTACATCTTCACATATTGTGGCTCTAGAATTTTTGTGTGTCTCTGTGTGTGTTTTTGCTAGAATGTACACATTACCAATTCAAACTTTTTGCATAAGCTGTGGAATATATGACAGCTGTGCGAGTGGACTGGGAGATGAACGAGTCGGTAGTGTATAATACACAAAACCCTAATTGGGGCAAAGACTTGGATATGTCACTAGAAACACAAACGGGTACGCTGAAGCCAAGGGATCCTGCTACTCTGCGCTCTTGAAACGTGTCTTGTTGTCATGGCCAGAGGGTGCTTCAGGACATTCTCAAAAGTGTGGCTGTAACCACTGCTTCCTGAGTGGGAGTGTCGTCGGCTGTTTGGGAGCAGATGCATAATTACAGGGAGGGTCTGTCTGTGACACCACAAGTGAACTACAAGGCTGTAAGGTCTGGAGCAGCCAGTGTACTATACTTTCATCTCTCTCCCCATATATGATTTCTTAAAATCCAAAAATCTAAGCATCATAATTTAAAAACCTTATTGCAAAGCTTCAGTTCTATTTGTGTTTCCCCACGTGCTCAAAGAACGAAGGGACTAGCAGGCCGTCCGGGATGAAAGAGAAGGGCGCAGGGTTGCTTCGCAAGGGCAATTTACATGTGGCTGTGTCTTCTCCCTAATGTTCTCCTACAATGTGAGTTCTTGTCTACCGCAGGATCTTATCCTTTGGCATCTACTAATCAGGTGAGTAGCTAGCAAAGGTGTTGCCTCACCCAGCTCATCTAGTCTGAGCAGATATCTCTCCTTCGTTGATATCCCGCGTTTCCTTTGCACAACTCAAATGGACTGAAAACTAGTCACACTGCACCTGACTCCTCGGAAGAAGCAACTACTCCACGGTTTTCTCCTGCGTGGAATTGGAAAGAGGAAGCAGCTGGTGAAAGGTCTTTCTGGTGGGTTATATTATGTAATCTCTCTCTGTGTGTGTATGTATGTGTGTGTGTGTAAGAGAGTAAGTGCAGTCAGAGTTTTCTAAAAGTATTGAGGGAAGGAGTTTGGTAATCAGTGGTGACATCATTTTGGAAAAGAGAAAATGGGACGGGGAGCCCCACAAAGTGGGGTGTGAAGTGGTGAGCTATACAAATTGAAAAATGGAAGTCACCGATAAATATTTATTTATTTATTTATTTATTTATTATTCAAATTTGTGAGTTGCCACTCCCGGGTGGCTCGGGGCGACTTACACCAAAATTCAGGATTGAAAACAGAATAAAAATAATATTAAATGTCTCTTAGTATTTGAGTACCTGGAAACAACCAGCGACTTATACAGGAATACTAGAATGCTTTGCATGATGAGTCTGGTAATGGGCCTATATGTGCTTTGAGTGTTGGACAATGATACTGGAGACCAGGGTCTGAGTCCCTGCTCAGCATTGGAAGCCTACTGGGTGGCCCTGGGAAAGTCGTAGTTACCCAGATTTTTTTAAAAAAAGGAAAACCCTCCCTAAGACCAAATATTGCCAAGAATATTGTGTGATGGGAATTTTAGGGTTTGCAAAATTCAGAAATACCTTTCTCATTTAATTTTCATTATTTTTTATTATTTCACGAGTCGCCCTCCACCGAAGTTCTTTTAGAACATTATTGCAAGAACCTGCTGTTCTACCACAGCCATACTATCATGTGTTTCCCAACCAGTGTGCTGTGGCACACTAGTGTGCCGTGAGTGATCATCAGGTGTGCCGTGGGAAATTGGAACCCTTTCAGTACTTTCTGTTGGTAATGAGAGTTCAAAATGCCAAGTTTGGTTCAATTCCATAAGAACATAAGAAGAGCCATGCCGAATCGGACCTCAGCCCATCTAGTCCAGCATTCTGTGTCACACAGTGGCCCACCAGTTGTACACGGGGATCTCTAGCAGAAGGGAGGGCAAAACCCTCACCTGCGCCCGACCCCCCCCCCCCCCCCACAACCAGTACCCAGGGAAATCCTGCCTACCTCAACCAACTCCGAGGTGGCGCTTGAATGTCCTTTTCAGTAACTACCGATACACTTGGTATCCATGAATCTGTCTAATCCTGCCTTGAAGTTGTTCAGGCTGACCGCTGTCACAACCTCCTCTGGAAGTGAGTTCCATAACCCAATGACCCTCTGGGTGAAGAAATATTTCCCTTTATTAGTCCTAACTTTCCTACCTTGGAGCTTCAGGGAGTGCCCCCTAGTCCTAGTGTTGCGTGACAAAGAAAATATTTTTTCTTTATTCACCTTTTCTATCCCATGCATGATTTTATACACTTGGATCAAGTCACCTCTTAGACGCCGTCTTTCAAGGCTGAAAAGACCAAGGCCTTGCAACCTGGTTTCATAAGGGAGCCGCTCCATCCCTTGGATCATTCTTGTTGCCCTTTTCTGTACCTTTTCCAGTTCCGTTATATCCTTCTTAAGGTGCGGAGACCAGAATTGTACACAGTACTCCAGATGTGGCCTCACCATAGATTTGTAGAGAGGTGATACAACATTTGCTGACCTATTTTCGATTCCCTGATCATGCCAAGCATAGAATTTGCTTTTTTCGCTGCTGCAGCGCACTGGGTTGACATCTTCATTGAGCTGTCCACCAAAACCCCGAGATCCCTTTCCTGGTTTGTCTCGGAAAGCTTTGACCCCATCAATTTGTAGGTGTAGTTGGGGTTCTTTGCCCCGATGTGCATGACTTTACACTTGTTTAGGTTAAAATGCATTTGCCACTTTGTTGCCCATTCACTCAATTTCGAGAGATCTTGCAACAATTCCATTGTTGCAAGAGTTCAGGATGCTCTTTGATTGTGTGTTAACTATAAATCCCAGAAACTGTAACTCCCAAATGTCAAGGTCTATTTTCCCCAAACTCCATCTGTGTTCACACTTGGGCATATTGAGTATTAATGCCAAGTTTGGTCCTGATCCAACATTGTTTGAGTCCACAGTTTTCTCTGGATATAGGTGAACTACAACTCCAAAACTCAAGGTCAATGCCCACCAAACTCTTATAGTATTTTCTCTTGGTTATGGGAGTTCTGTGTGGGAAGTTTGATTCTATTCCATCATTGGTGGAGTTCAGAATGCTCTTTGATTGCGGGTGAACTATAACTCCCAGCAACTACAACTCCCAAATGACAAAATCAATTTTTTGACTGATGGTTCCTTCTTGGGTTAGTATTAGTATGTTTTGTGGCCAAATTTGTCAGCAATTTGTCCAGTTTTCAGAAAAAGAAATTAAAGCTCTGCCAGAACTATGTTAAGGGGTGATGACTTCACAACCTGTTTGGCTTATGAGAGAAGGTCGATAGCAGAATATGCATAATTGGTTCACCTGAGGTGAGGCAATTCCTCATTTCATTCATCCGCAAAGCTTGTTTTGTTTATTGTGCTGGAAACAAGCAATAAAAGAATGAATATATTAATATGTGTTTTGCTTTCCTTTGCTTTTATACTGTTGACTCATTTTCAGATGCAAGTTGGTTCCATCCTACTTCCACATCAATTAGTTAGTGGATCATTATCTCTCCCCACCCCCCAAAAAAAGTTTGCATGGAAATTCATGTCTGTGAGGCATGTTGACTCTGAAGAAATAATGCCATAGGGACAAAAATCTGCATGGATGTATGCTGCCATAGGCATAATCTCCACAAGTATGTATGGGTTTGTGTCTGAGAAGTGAGACTGTTTTTCAATGTGTGTGTGAGAGAGATGCAGGGATTGTATAGAAATGAATGCATAATAATTGTCAAAGAGCATTGGAAAACGTCAATGGATATTTTAGTAAAGTACATTCATTGACATAAAATACACAAAATATGATCAAGATACAGGGGCAGAAACTTTGATTCCAGACTATCTGAAATACTTACTTACTTACTTACTTACTTACTTACTTACTTACTTACGCGATCAGGCCTGGATTAACAGTTTTTTTGCACCCTAGTCCACACTTTGGAATTATGCCCCCTTTAAGCCAACCTCTACCGCACCCCCCATCTCCCCCCCCTCCACCTCACGCCATCGCATCCTTCCCGTCCTGTGCCAATGGGGCTGAGGGGAAAGGTGTGCGTGCGCTGTCACTAAAGAGAAGGGAACGGGCCAGTTTGTGTGGCAGGGAGCAAGTTCGTTATCCCTCGGGAAGGAGGCAGAGGAGGGCGAGCGAGTGCCGCAGAGACAAGGCCCAAAGAGACAGGGAAAGCCAGGTTGGGTCCAGAGCATGCTCTTCGTCCGGGGCAGCGCCTCATGTGCGGCTCATGGCCCAGCGGCTGTAGAGAGTCGGGGCTTACCTCCGCCTCAGGCTCCCCTCCGGGCCTCAAGGTTGCATGCCGCCCTTCTTTCCTGTGGCCTCCTCTTCCCTCAGCAGCCTGCGAAGGAAGCCGCTCTGAGCCAGGCCAGGCTAGCCAGGCGCCCCCTCCCCTCCCCTCAGGCGCAGAAGCATTGGCTGAGAAGCAGCGGCATAGATGGATGGGCTGAGGCTGACGCGGCGAGCATGAGTGCTGCCTCCGTGGAGCCCGGTCTTGGCTCCGCCTCCATTTGGGTACCAGGCAGCAGGAGCCAATCGCGGGACAATTTTTAAAATTATTTTATAACATTTTTTGGGGTCCATGATCTGCGCCCCCCTCGGCTTGCGCCCCTAGGCCATGGCCTAGGTTGGGCCTATAGGTAAACCAGGCCTGCCGAGGATGATGGTCTTCCAGGTTCGTTGCACTGGTGGTGGGTGCATAGGTGACTGCGGAGCCCTATTCTTGATCTGCATCTTCTCCCCCAGTGAGGGCTTCAGTTTCCTGGTGGAAGGTGGTCCCAGGTGAGGTTGGCTTGATGCGCCTTCCTCTTGGCATGTTTCTCTCTTTCGCCCTCCATTCATGCCTCTTCAAATTCTACAGCACTGATGGTTACAGCTGACCTCCAACTGGAGCACTTGGGGGTGATCTTGATAGCCATTGTGGATCAGATTAGTCTATGGTCTGTCCAGCAGTCGTCAGCACCTGTCATGGCTCTTGTGAGAAGCATGTCACGGCAGTCTTTGGCATGTGTGATTACGTAGTCTAAGACAGGGTTTCTCAACCGCTGTGACGTGGCATAGTAGTGTGCCGTGACAGACCTCCTGCTGTGCCGTGAGAAAAGATCTCTGTCCCCCTTCCTTCTCCCCTCCTCCTGCCGAACTTCTGCTGCTTGGGGGAGGAGGAGGAAGGGCCGGGCGGTGGCGAAGAAAAAGAAGAAGGGGCCGGGGCACTGCGTCCTTCGGTCGTTTCCCCAGCCAGCGTCCAATCTTCCATGACTCCCGCCCCTCGCTCGCTGAAGCCGCACGGAGGAGGAGCCCTGCCCACTGAAGCCCGTCCACTGATCATGCTCCTCCTATGTAGGAGAGCTGAAGCCAGGGGGAGGGGCATGGTGCAGCTTGGCTCCGCCCCCTCTCCCCAGATTTGGTACTCCCAGCAGCTGCTCCAGACTTGAGGGGGCAGTGCCAAGCCAGCATTGTGCTGGCTCTGCCACTGCTGGCTTGGCACTGCCCCCTCAAGGCTGGAGAAGCTGCTGGGAGAGCTGAAGCCAGGGGAGGGATGGGGCCTGGTGTGGCCTGGCTCTGCCCCCCTCCCCTGGCTTCGGCACTTCCAGCAGCTGCTCCAGCCTTGAGGGGGCAGTGCCAAGCCAGCATTGTGCTGGCTCTGCCACCGCTGGCTTGGCACTGCCCCCTCAAGGCTGGAGTAGCTGCTGGGAGAGCTGAAGCCGGGGGGGGGGGGGGGGCATGGTGCAGCCTGGCTCTGCCCCCTCCCCTGGCTTCGGCACTCCCAGCAGCTGCTCCCAGCAGGCCACCATCCCCCAGCCGTTCTTTACTGTGTTAGAGTGTCATTTTGTGTCATTTTGGTTGGTGGTGTGCCCCCGGATTTTTTTAATGTTAAAAGTGTGCTGTGGCTCAAAAAAGGTTGGGAAACACTGATCTAAGAGATGCCAATGCTTCAACCGGGGGTGCTTCCATGATGTCTTGAACTTGTTTTTTTATAGCAGAAGAGTGTGTTGGTGATGACAAGGTTGTGTTCCACACATTTGGTAAGAAGCAGGATGCCATTCGAGTTGCTGTTTCCAACCCCATCTTTTCCTATGGCCCCTGGCCACAGGTCAAAGTCTTCTCCGACTCTTGCGTTAAAGTCCCCCAAGAGGATGTTTTTGTCCTCCTTAGATATCTCCGATAGGACAGTGTCCAGCTGACAGTAAAAAAATATTCCTTGATGTCTTCCTCAGCATCTACTGTTGGTGCATAGGCACGTATGATGGTTGCCTGTTGGTTTTTGGCAAGTTCAATTCGGTGGATTGAGAGTTGTTCATTGATGCCAGTGGGTGCTTCAATCAGATGCTTCACCAGATCATTTCTGATAGCAAAGGCAACTCTGTGCATTCTTCGGTCTTCTTCAGGCAGTCCCTTCCAGAAGAAGGTGTAGCCTCCTTTTTCATCCTGCAGCTGTCCCTTTCTTGCTCTCCGGGTCTCATGAAGGGCTACTATGTTGATGTTAAAGCGTCCCAGCTCCCTTGCAATGATAGCAGTTCTGCGTTTGGGGCATTCACTGTCGGGGTTGTCCATCGGTGTCCATACGATCCATGTTCTGAAGTTCATTTTTCTTTTTTGGCCGCAGGGTGGTGACCCCTCTGGACGCGGCAGTCCAGTCAGGGATAAGAGAGGCAGACTATGTTTAGGGTGCATTTTCCAGCCCCTTCCCCATGTGGGGTGGTACCAACTAGGGATTCATCCAAGTGATTTCATTGGAATAAGCTGAAAGTATGACTGTCTTAAGAATCCCATGAAAAAAAATGTGATAGTTCATTTGTAAAGCTTTTATGGAAATATTCTATTGACTTTATTTATGTATTTATTTATTTATCATTCTTGTACGCCGCCACTCCCCGAGCGGCTCACAATCACAAGCATAAAACAGATAAAAACATCTGACAAACCATTCTAAATTTAAACTAAAACTAACTCTAAGATCAGCAACTAAATGCCAGTTTGAAGAGAGAGGTTTTACAGGCCCTGCGAAAGGCAAGGAGGTCTTGCAGGGCACACACCTCAGCTGGCAGAGTATTCCAGATAGTTGGCGCCACCACAGAGAAGGCCCTACGCCGGATTGAGGCCAGATGGATGGTCTTGACACCAGGCACCTCGAGGAGATTCAGATCTTCAGAGCGGAGTGATCTCTGGGGTTGATAGGGGGTGAGACGGTCCCTCAGATACATCGGCCCCAGATCATATAAGGCCTTGAAGGTTAACACCATCACCTTGAAAGTGATCCGGTGCTCGACCGGGAGCCAATGAAGCTGCTGTAAGATGGGAGTTATGTGGCTCCTCGCCGGAACTCCAGAGAGGAGTCAAGCAGCCGCTGTTCTGACGAGCTTAAGCTTCCGGATCACGGACAAGGGCAGGCCAAAGTAAAGGGCGTTACAGTAGTCTATCCTTGAGATGACCGTGGCTTGATAACTGTGGCTAGGTCGCCTCTAGATAAGTAGGGGGCCGGCCGCCTAGCCTGTCGCAGGTGGAAAAAGGTGGTTTTGCTGAGAGTGGAGACCTGGGCCTCCATAGACAGCAAAGGGTCAAAAACAACCCCCAGGCTTTTTACTGATGATGACGGGCAAAGTGCCTCGCCACCCAGGGTGGGAAGCTGGACCACCCCACAATCCGGTCGACCCAACCACAGTATCTCCATCTTCGCTGGATTCACCCTCAATCTACTGGCACGCAGCCATCCAGTGACGGCCTCAAGGCACTGATGGAAACAAGAGGGGACGGAGTCCGGCCGGCCTTCCATCCTCAGAACAAGCTGGGTGTCGTCAGCGTACTGATAACATTCCAGCCCGAAACTTCGAACCAGCCCAGCAAGTGGTTGCATGTAGATGTTAAATAACAGAGGGGAAAGTATGGCCCCTTGAGGGACCCCACAAGATAGAGGGGCCCTCTCGGAGACCAGACCTCCCCTTTCCACTCGCTGTCCCCGATTGTGTAGAAAGGACAACAGCCATTTGAAGACTGTTCCCCTGACTCCAACAACAGCAAGGTGGTGATCTTAGTGGGTCTTTGTGAACATTGCTGTTACATTCATTTTTTGACCACATACTGAAGAGGTGCTCAATGTGTGGCTCTGTAGACCTGCAACCCTCATCAGCTCTACCTGGCACAGCAAATAGTGCAGGATGTCAGAAGCTGCCACATAAAAAACATTCAGTAAAATGCAAGTTCACACCAACACTTGAATTACTATGAGAAAAAAGTCACCTAATTAGATGTTTATTTAACTGATTTCATCAACTGGTCCCACCTGACACTTAAAAATCAACTAAATTTCTTGCTCAACCTAGGTATTAAGTCCCACAGAGTTGCAAGATCCATGGGGATTAGAAGATAATGGGCTACAGATATTGTCTAAGAGCTCAACATGCTCGGACAAAAAAAAGTTTTAAGCTGGAACATATATAGGCCAAGGACTTAATAGAAACATAGCACAGGGCAGCACAACTGGCCATTAAGTATGGGCTCTCGGCCAGTGAACTGGCAAAGCTAGATCATCCCACAAGGAAGACAAAAATAAATAAGACAATATTAGAAGCCGCTACACTTACAGACCTCCAAGCAGGGCCGGTTCGTCCATTAGGCGGACTACGCAGGCGCGTAGGGCGACGTCACCCGGGAGGGCGTCGCCACCTGGGAGGGGTGCCGCCGTGCCGGCTCCGCCCGCCACGCTGCCCGCGCCACGCTGCCCGCGCCACGCCTGCCCCCTCGCCATTGCGCCGGCCAGGCCTCCACAGCCGGGTCCGTGGCCTGCGCTGCGCCGCGCCTTGCCGGGCTGGGCCTTTGTTAAGCCGGCCATGCCTCCGCATGCGCAGAAGCTTCTACAGGTGCTACAGCTCCTGTAGGAGCTTCTGGGCGCATACACGAAAAAGCTCTGCGCATGTGTACTGGCTCCAGAGCGCACCTTCCGCTTTGGAGCCAGTGCGCGTGCACGCAGTTTTGCACATGCGCACTGGGCTCCAAAGCAAGAGGCGCGCTCTGGAGCCAGTGCACATGCGCACAGATGGTTTAAGAGGGTCTAAATGTGAATCCTAATGTACCTACGTCATATAAGTAACTTGCAATTACTTCAACTGTTTATCGGCCCTATGTAAATTTTATGTGTATTGTTTTATGTGCGTGCTAATTTTTTAAATCATTTTAGACTTGCAACGGCCGTTGGCCAAAAGCAATAACCTTTATTTATTTATTTATTATTTTGATTTATATACCCCCCCTTCCCAAAAAGGCTCAGGGTGGTTCACAACAATGAATACACAACGCAACGTAGTTGAAAACAGAATAGGAACAGATTAGGACCAGAATGGAAAGCACAACCTTAGACATTAAACGCCTGGCAGAACAGGGTGGTCTTACGGGCCCTCCTGAAGGCCTGTCACTCCGTTATTGCTCGTGCCTCTGCCGGGAGGGCGTTCCACAGGGTAGCCGCTACTTCGGAAAAGGTGCTCTTCCGAGTCGATGACAATCGGCAAATCTGGAGTGATGGAACCTCCAATAGGTTTTGGTCCATGGACCGTAGTGGTCTCTGGGGAACGTGCAGGGAGAGGCGGTCCTTCAGATACACTGGCCCCAGACCATGCAAGGCCTTAAAGGTTAACACCAGCACTTTGAAGGCAATCCGGTACTCAATGGGAAACCAGTGCAAACGCTGGGGGACTGGTGTGATGTGGCATGTTAGTGTCACTCCAGCCAGCAGTCGAGCCGCAGCGTTTTGCACCATCTTCAGTTTCTGGATTACCGACAAAGGAAGGCCAATGTAAAGGGCATTACAGTAGTCCAGTCTCGAGATGACCGTGGCCTGGATTACCGCGGCTAAATCGCCACCGGAAAGGTAGGGTGCAAGCAGCCTCACCTGGCACAGATGGAAAAACGCTGCTCTGCTCACGGTGGAGACCTGAGCCTCCATCGTCAGCCTCTGTTGGACCCCCAGGCTTTTAACCAGTGGCGACGGACTAACCACCTCACCGTCCATTATTGGCAGCCGGAGCTGCCCCCCCCCCCCCCGGCCGGGGACAACCCAGCCACAGGACTTCCATCTTCGACGGGTTCACCCTCAACCTGCTGGCCCGTAGCCACCCCGTCACGGCTTCCAGGCACTGATGGAAATAATCGGGTACAGAGTCCAGCCAGCCCACCTTATTGAACATATTGAACATAGAATCATAGTTGGAAGAGACCACAAGGGCCACCCAGCCCAACCTCCTGTCATGCAGGAATGCACAAACAATGAAAATGTTAGCATTGAAAGCAATCCATCTGAATTTAGGATACAACTTGTAAACATCAAAGCTTATGACAAAGCTACTATTCAATATTAGCAATAAGAACCTCTCTGTAGATGGGAGACTGCTAATAACTACTAGGTGTAGCGTGCTTTTTTTCAGAGGAAGAATGGGCATAACTGCCTCTGAGTATTCCTTACCTAAGAACACTCTGCCTTAATTGACAGGGGTCACCCTTAGTTGACTTGACAGGTGACTTGAAGGCCACACGCAGGTACCCCGAGTCCTCTTCCCAAGTGAACCAGTTTCTCTGCTTTGATTTTGGACAGTGTATCATCCTACTTTGTTTACATCTCACTTATGCTAGCAAGGATTCATTTGGTATTCAAGTTAGCTTTGTAAACCAAAACTCCACATACTTGTCAAGTGTCACCAGTTAAGTTAATTATCCCATCCAAACCTGTTTGCCTAAATTGTCCAATATATATATACCTGGTTCGTTGCATCCTACTTCAGGACAACCGCACTGAATTGAGAAAACTGGGTGCAATGTCCTATGTCATTGTTTAGTTTTTCTCTCCCTCCTGGCCCAGTGCTGCTTATGGAAAGCAGGGGAAAGAGTTGGCTGTCTTGGATTGAATCTCGTCTTCCTGGTCTCATGAAACAATCCAGCCACTGAAACACGTAAGTCCCTGTATATACTTCTCTCTTTTGTACCAACTGAAATGGATAAAAGATCAACATACTCTTGGAAAACCAGGCAACTTGGAGTGTCACAAGTTGCTATAGGGCAGTGTTTCCCAACCAGTGTGCCGTGGCACACTAGTGTGCCGTGAGCGATCATCAGGTGTGCCGTGGGAAATTGGAACCTCCAATCCCCTTTCTTCCCCCTCCTGCCAAACACTTTCTTCTCCACTCGGGCTCCCTTCTTCCCAGCCTCACTCTGCTCGCTTTGCTCACTCTGCCGCTTTTGCGGGAGGGGGGAGGGAGGAAGACGTGACCCGTGCGGGCGCTACTGTGCAGACCCGCCCCACGTCTTCCTCCCTCCCCTCCACAGTGCTCCCTGGATATAGGTGAACTACAACTCCAAAGCTCAAGGTCAATGCCCACCAAACTCTTATAGTATTTTCTCTTGGTTATGGTAGTTCTGTGTGGGAAGTTTGATTCCATTCTATCATTGGTGGAGTTCAGAATGGTCTTTGATTGTGGGTGAACTATAACTCCCAGATGTTGAGCAAGACCTTCGTGTGTGTCTTTCTGCCATTCCTGCCAGGATATCTATGTTGTGTTCATTGAAACAGGCCCAGGTTTCGCACTGAGTGTATAAATACATTTAAAAACATATTAACTATATGTATTACTGTGTTAGGGTGTCATTTTGCGTCATTTTGCGTCATTTTGGTTGGTGGCATGCCCCAGGATTTTGTACATGTAAAAAATGTGCCGTGGCTCAAAAAAGGTTGAAAAACACTGCTATAGGGTGACGACAGCAGCTTTCTTTCTCTGTGGATCAGGACTCAACTTAGCAAGCGTTTTTGACAACTCAACAAATCCTGTTGCCTGGGCTACTGAAAGAAATTCATACATCCAGGTTTGTCAGCATCTCCAAGCAGGTTTAGGTCCCAAACTAATGGATCCAGTGTGTGTGTTTGTCGTCGTCGTCCATCTGTCCGTCCCCCGGTAGTAGTCTTAAATGTCACTGGGCTATATTGATTTGGGAGGTGAATGTTTAAATTTATCTCTAAATGCAGTACACCAGGGCTGTCCAACTTCTACTGGCCCAGGGGTCACTGATGACCTGGGGAAACGTAGGGTCTGCCCCTGTCCCCGGCTCCACCCCCCCACAGCTCCGCCCCCTCCCCGCCCCCGGATCCGCCCTCTCCCCTGGCGCCCTCTCCCCTTATTTTTATTTAATATTAAATATATTTAATTCCATCCTCCCCTCTCCCCTTATTTTAATGTAATATTAAATTTATTTAATTCCATCTTCCCCTCCCCCCTTATTTTAATGTATCCCATCTCCCCTTATTTCATCTTTAAATATATTAAATTTTATATTTATTACATGAGGGGAGATGGGGAGGGAAATGAGGAGCCCCTGAGGAGCCCCTGCTTCGGCCTACCTTTTCCAAACGCGCAGGATTCAGGAGTACCCGGACGACAAGAGAGGCGACGACCGAATGAGTCGAAGAAGGTCCTAATCGCACCTGTGGGCCTCAGCGATCCAGTAGTAGAGTAGCCGAAGAGTATCGCGAGAATACACAATCCACACGGTTTCGCTGTCAACGCCGGCGTGATCTCACGTTGACAGCGAAACCCGTGTGAATTGCTGCAGTACACTATTGAAAATGATGATGTTATTTTATTGACACAGTTCAAATTAATTTGTCTGTGAAGGAAGTTGTAAACCATGTTCAGTATAATCATTAGCCTTTGTGGATGAGTATCTTTTTTAGAGATATAAACTTAATAGATATTTATCACTACTTGAGTAATCACTGTTTGATGTAATACAGAGGAGATACTCTGGCTGAGATAAAAACAAATATTTTCATAACCTTGTACTCTGATTAACCTCTCTCTTTTCCCCTTAAAATGGTCTTTAACAACAACAAGTATAATAATAAGTTAATAATAGCCATACAATTATACCCTTTATTTTTAAGCATTTTAAGATTAAAATCCTGGAGAAAATTGCACTAAAATCTGAGGAGCTTTTCAAAAGAGCAAAAAAAATTTGTGTTGCAATTAAACAACCAATTGAAATAAACATCAGAATTTTATGGTAATCCATATAAATCCTTTGGCAAATGCCCAAAGCAGGCGTCGGGATTAAATTGAAACAGCCAATGGCATGCGACTGCTGCAGTAGCGGCCAAACCGTTTCGCAACAGCTTTTTCAAGGCACAATATTGATAATATATAGACGTCCTATAATGTAATATATGGACGTCTATATATTATCAATATTGTATCCGCATTTGCGTGGGACCCCACACTTGCGGTCCCGACGCCTGCTTTGGGCATTTGCCAAAGGATTTATATGGATTATCATACTTGAAACTCTACTAAATATTCGGCTTTTGTGGACTGCTACCATTGGATTTACAAATATTTTATTGATTGGAACTACTTGGGGATGTTTTTCTTGTGGACTATTATATGCATTATGTGGATCTCAGAACCGCCATATGGACTTCATAATGCTCATAATTAAGAACTTTAGCATTTTTGCCATTTGAACCTGAACCACGTATGTATGCTTAATGATTGCCTACCCCAAATATATGTTATACTAGCTTGGGGACCCAGCTCCCCGGGTTATTTGAGAAAGGCATTTTGTGCTGAGGTTGGTCCTTATCAGTTGTTTATTTGGCTTGCAGTGGTCTCAGGAAGTGAGTGAAGGTACTTCAAGTCCCATAATCCATGGTCCATCCTCTTCCAAATTGCACCAGGATGTAGAGTGGGTCATGGGGGTTCTGTGTGCCAAATTTGGTCTTGATCAGTTATTGGATGAGGTTGGCAGCAGTCTTGTGAAGTGAGTGGAGGTACTTAAAGTCCCATCATCCATGGTCCATCCTCCTCCAAACTGCACCAGGATGTAGAATGAGTCATGGGGGCTCTTTGTGCCAAGTTTGATCTGCATTGGTCATTGGATGAGGGTCACAGTGGTTTCAGTAAGTGAGTGAAGGTACTGCAAGACCCATCATCCATGGTCCATCCCCCTTAGAACTGCAGCAGGATGTAGAGTGGGTCATGAGTACTCTGTGTGGCAAGTTTGGGCCTGGTCTGTGATTTGTAGGGGTTGCAATGGTCTGTGGGAAGTGAATCGGGTGAAGGTACTGCAAACCCCATCATTTGTGGCCCATCCTGCCCTAAACTGGGTCATGGGGGATTTGTGTGCCAAGTTTGGTTCTGATCCATCATTGGTGTGGGCCACAGTGCTGTAAGGAAGTGAGTTTAAGTACTGCAAATCGCATCATCCATGGTCCATCCTCCCTCAAATTGCACCAGGATGTAGAGTGAGTCTTGTGGGTTCTGTGTGCCAAGTTTGGTCTTGTTCTGTCATTGTTGGGTGCTGCAAAGTGTTTTGGCCTTAAACTCCCACCATGTCTGACTGCCTCAGGGCTTTTCCTTACCCCGCTCTGCCACTTAAGAGTGTCAGAATGTTGGTGGTGCTGGCCAATCAGAGGCGTTATGCAAATAATCCCACAGTGGCAACCAATCAGAAAGCTGGCACATATCCGCACGCATACATACATACTGTATATACAAACATTCTCTTTTATTTTATATATAGATATAGATATAGATTACTGTTATCAGCCTACTATTGCTATTTACTGTACCTACACCTGTGTTGTTACATTGTTAGTTTAGCCTGCTCTGTATTTAGCATGAGCTGAAGTCTAGCAACATATGGCTTGGCCAGATTTACCGGGCCAAGCGTGTTGCGGTGCAGGGTGTCCTCACCGCTATCTTGGCCCAAGGGAAGAGGCTTCTTCTCCCCAGAAGCCCTCTTGGGTGGCGGGAGAGTTTCATGCCACCACTGCCAGCTGGCCAATGGTGGGGCTGACACCGCCTCCCTTGCCCCGGCTCTGGGCCAGCCCTCCCCTTTCGCCTGGGCAGTCCACTTCAGGCTGCCCAAGGCTCCTCAACAGGCACTGGGCCTGTTCCAGTTTTTGTCCATCCCACCCACCCTGCTTGCATTCATTGTTTGTATCTTGTTAACTTTTCTTGCCGTTACTTGTGTTCTTTGTTGCAACTCTGTGTGTGGGTTCATCATTGCAACCCTGCTTGGCGTGTGGCATGGGCCCTGGATCTGGCTGGCTTATCACCCCCTGGTGGTAGGGGGGATAACGCCCTGGCCCCCAGAGTGCCGAGTTTTCGTGGACTGGTAGTGGACTGGTGGCACCCAGGCATGCAAGCGTCTTAGGACAACAGTGGGTTGTCCGACCTCGGATCCAGGACCCATGCTGCCAACCCTTCTTCCTGTTATCAATAAATGAGTTGTGGCCAAATTTATCCCAACAAGTTGTGTCTCTGAGTTATTGGTTATAACAGTGTTTCCCAACCAGTGTGCCGTGAGCGATCATCAGGTGTGCCGTGGGAAATTGGAACCTCTAATACCCTTTCTTCCCCCTCCTGCCCACAGTGCTCTCTGGGTGTGGGTGAACTACAACTTCCAAACTCAAGATCAATTCCCAAGCAAACCCTTTCACTACTTTCTGTTGGTAATGAGAGTTCAATATGCCAAGTTTGGTTCAATTCCAATGTTGCAAGAGTTCAGGATGCTCTTTGATTGTGTGTTAACTATAAATCCCAGAAACTGTAACTCCCAAATGTCAAGGTCTATTTTCCCCAAACTCCATCTGTGTTCACATTTGGGCATATTGAGTATTCATGCCAAGTTTGGTCCTGATCCAACATTGTTTGAGTCCTCAGTGCTCTCTGGATATAGGTGAACTACAACTCCAAAACCCAAGGTCAATGCCCACCAAACTCTTACAGTATTTTCTCTTGGTTATGGGAGTTCTGTGTGGGAAGTTTGTGTCTTTCTGCCATTCCTGCCAGGATATCTATGTTGTGTTCATCGAAACAGGCCCAGGTTTCACACTGAGTGTATACATTCATTTAAAAACATATTAACTATCTGTATGACTGTGTTAGAGTGTCATTTTGTGTCATTTTGGTTGGTGGTGTGCCCCAGGATTTTGTAAATGTAAAAAATGTGGCTCGGCTCAAAAAAAGGTTGAAAAACACTGGGTTATTAGACGGGAGGTGTATCACCCATGCACACGCAACTGAAAATCACACAGGAACCCCAATCTGACTCTACTGAAGTGAACTCCAGCCTGACTACACGGAAGAGCTAAACTGCTTTTAAGCAGACCTCCAAAAACAATCTTTCCAAGTGTCGAACGGCAACAGGACAGTGTATCACAAAACAATAGCCGACTTCCTTTTTGGCATCTACCATTCCGGGGGGAAAAATGTCATTATATTTGGATGACACGGCAAGGACTTGATATCCCTGTTTGTGTAGCAAAACAATGGCCTTTCATAAACATGCACCAGTGTATCGTCCAAATCCAGACACAAAAGTATGAATATGTTCAGTAGCACTGGATGTTTTGTTTTGGCACTGGGTGTGAGAAAGATAGAGGGAGAGGAGGGAGGGAGGGAAGAGGAAAGAGAGCGAAATCAAGTTGGGTTTGCTACATGTTAAGGGACAACAGGGAAAATGCTTTTGTCTCCCTGACCCCTGTCTTACTTGGATCGGAAAAAAACCCTGATCACACAATGCAATCGTCTAGGTAGGTAAAAGGGTTTTGGGGGGTATAAATAGCCACACGATATAAGTCCAGCGCACTTGCTGCCTTGACATGGAGAACTGCAACCTATAAAACGATCTGCCCGTGATTTCAGGATTTGCTTTGTCAGTATGTATAGCAAGTAGAAGGATGCGCACAAGAACATGAGACCATTTTGAGGTCAGATCTGAATTTTCAAGCAGCAAAGGACCTTTCCTATGTTCAGAGGTAAGGCTTTCCCAAGTCGTGAGAGATGTTATACAAATATTTACTAATGATTCTAGACTTGCATTTTTTTTGATGTGCTGGGACAATAAGGACCATAAAATGCATTTTTAGGAAGATCTTTGGCGATTGAATCTGTTTGCTCTGTGTTTCTATATGTTTCCTTTTTGTATGTCTCTCTCTCGGCATTACTTCGCAAACGAAGATTCTTAGCAAGGACTCATCCCACGCTTTTTACAAGCGCCTTGATGATTAAAAAGGCCAATCTGAGATAGGCAAGTCCGGTTGCAGAAAGCACAGCAGAAAGTCTCCTTGGGTGATGTTGTTTCCAAGTTGCGGTTCTTTCTGCGTTGTCGGGACCCGTTCGGCGTGTCTTCTCGAAAGAGGCCACAGCATTGTGGATAGAGCATCTCCATGCCTCCCGATGTGAGGCCAGGGTGGACCATCGTTGGTGATCAATCTGGCCGAGCCTGAGATGTTGTTTCAGGGAGTCCTTATATCCCTTTTTGGGGGCGCCTCTCTTGCGCTGACCCATGGCGAGTTCACCATAGAGTAGTATCTTTGGGAGGCGGTGGTTCTCCATCCTAGAGACGTGCCCTGCCCAGCGCAGCTGTGTTCTCAATAGCATGGCCTCAATGCTGGTGATCCCTGCTTGCTCAACGACAGCAATATTATAAACAGCCTGGCTATATATACAGACCAAAATTCAAAAAGGTGCCGTAAACAAGGGTTAAGTCATAAATCTATTCATTGTATATTCAACAACATATACATCAAAGTTCATATATACACAAGTGTATATATGAACTTTGATGTATATGTTGTTGAATATACAATGAATAGATTTATGACTTAACCCTTGTTTACGGCACCTTTTTGAATTTTGCACAAGGACAGCAACATTAGTCACATAGTCAGTCCAGTGTATATTTAGGATTGTGCGAAGACAGCACTGATGAAAGCGTTCGAGGAGTCATAGGTGTTGGCGATAGGTGACCCATGTTTCAGACCCATAGAGGAGAATAGACAGTACGATAGTTCTGTACACACTGATTTTGGTGCTTTGCCTCAGGTGCTCGTTGCTGCAGACTCCTTTGTGAAGCCTTCCAAATGCACTCTATGCCTTTGATAATCTGTGATCTATCTCTGTCAATCTTGGCATCTGAAGAGATGATGCTTCCCAGGTAGGTGAACTGCTGAACGGACTTAAGCACAGATTTGCCTATGCTGACGTGGGGATGATGGTGTTCTTCCTGTGGTGCGGGCTGGTAGAGGACTTCCCAGGGTGGTTTTTGTATGTAGACAACTGGGAAAGCCAATTTACATTTTCCACCTGAAATTCCCATTAGTTCCCTTGTGTGCAAATACTTAAATATTTTCCAATTCCCATCCTATAATATTTGCATTCAATATTGGACATCTTCTATTTAATGGTGTTCTATTACTGATCGGTTGACAACTTAAGACTTTATACTTCCTTTCTAAATTATAAAATACCAACTAAGCAACAGGACTTTAATCTTGTGTGCAAATCATAATTTGGAATTTGCATGGAAGGATTGGAAGCATGTCCACCAATGGGGACGGAGCAGAGATAATTAATTTTCAAACACTTAAAATGTCTTTAAAATATAGATAATTAATGTGATGAATATATAATACAACGTAAACAATTAAATTATATCTGTGGACGTTGTGAAATGGAGTCCTCCCATTTAATTATCTTAAATTAATTAAATATATTTTTAAAAAATATCCATAAATCAAGGTCAGTGTCATTTTAAAGGTCATAGTTACCAGGGTCATGCAGGGTTCATGGTTCATTGTAAAAAGTCCTCCTCTGGTCCAACTCTGTATGGTTAACTTCAAAGTGTATCTTTTAAACCAGTGTTTCCCAACCAGTGCGCCGTGGCACACTAGTGTGCCGTAAGCGATCATCAGATGTGCCGTGGGAAATTGGCACTCTCCCCCCTCCCAGCAGCCCCCTCACAGCTTTCCAACAAACAAATTGAGCCTCTCCGCTTGGAATTTTTTATTTACTATTTTACTGGATTTTTCGAGAGTTGCCTCCCCCGGGAACTGCTTATAACAGCTTCATGGCATCCATAGTTAACTGGAAGCAAGTTTCACTCAGGGTGAAATTTCACAAAGGTCTGGAGAACAAGCTCTATGAGGAGCGGCTTGAAGAGCTGGGCATGTTTAGCCTGAAGAAGAGAAGGCTGATAGACATGATAGCCATGTATAAATATGTTTGAGGAAGTCATATCTATGTTGTGTTCATCGAAACAGGCCCGGGTTTCACACTGACTGTATAAATACATTTAGAAACGTATTAACTATACGTATTACTGTGTTAGAGTGTCATTTTGTGTCATTTGGGTTGGTGGTGTGCCCCAGGATTTGGTAAATGTAAAAAATGTGCCGCGGCTCAAAAAAGGCTGAAAAACATTGTTTGAAACAGAAGCTAGTCGGTATTGTGATGGGAAATTGCCAGCCAATACTGGATGTCATAGGCTATATTTCACAGGAAGAAACTGGGAAAATCATCTCTGAAGGCTCTGAAGTTCACTTGGAGTGTTTCCGTGAGCCGCCCCGAGTCCCTATGGGGAGATGATGCTGAGGTACAAATAAAGATTATTATTATCATTATCATCTGTATCATCACTATTATTATTATTATTAATGGCATTGCCATAAGTCAATGGGCAATTTGAAGGCACATAGAGACACATTAATGCCATCAGATAGACCTAGAATAATGTTAAAACAACAGAAAGGTTTCTCCAATCCAAAAGCACATGCCGTGCACCGATATAATAAAATGAATTCCAAGAACTTTAGTAAACACTTTAAAAAATATCATAGTCGCATAAATCCCCCTATCTCAAATGTTGAATGAGAACTTAATGTTACTCCATTCTGAAGCTATGTGAATCTAGAACTAATACTTGCCGGGGGGCTGACCTTCCTACTCTCTGTCTCTGAAAAAAAATTAGAAGAAAAGCTTACATGTAAATATAACAATGTTTTTATTGTAATATTTTTTTAATGGAAAGACTGAGAAACAAGTCTGAAAATGTTCTCTCTTTTTTGCACAAGTGCACCCTTGGGGTTGTTGTTATGAGTGTTGTCAGTTTCTGGATTGCTTCCTCTAATCACTCTGTGTCTTCTATCTTTTGTTAAAGTCCAATCACGAATCCTTTCTTGTTGACCTTCAATCTCTCGGCATTATTTCGCAAACGAAGATTCTTAGGAAGGACTCATCCCACGCTTTTTACAAGCGCGTCGATGACTAAAAAGGCCAATCTGAGATAGGCAAGTTCAGTTGCAGAAAGCACAGCAGAAAATCTCCTTGGGTGATGTTGTTTCCAAGTTGCGGTTCTTTCTGCGTTGTCGTTTCTCTTTGAGACCCATTCGGCGTGACTTCCGCAGCATTGTGGATAGTGCGTCTCCACGCCTCCCGATGTGAGGCCAGGGTGGACCATTGTTGGTGATCAATCTGGCCGAGCCTGAGATGTTGTTTCAGGGAGTCCTTATACCTCTTTTTGGGGGCGCCTCTCTTGCGCTGACCCGTGGCTAGTTCACCGTAGAGTAGTATCCTTGGGAGGCAGTGGTCCTCCACCCTAGAGACCTCGTGCCCTGCCCAGCGCAGCTGTGTTCTCCATAGCATGGCCTCAATGCTGGTGATCCCTGCTTGCTCAAGGACAGCGACATTCGTCACATAGTCGGTCCAGTGTATATTTAGGATTGTGCTTGCCATAAGTCAATGGGCAACTTGAAGGCACATAGAGACACATTAATGTCATCAGATAATGTTAATGTTGAATAAGAACTTAATGTTACTCCATTCTGAAGCTATGTGAATCTAGAACTAATACTTGCCGGAGGGGGGGGGGGTGACCTTCCTACTCTCTGTCTCTGAAAAAAAATTAGAAGAAAAGCTTACATGTAAATATAACAATTTTTATTTTGTGATATTTCTAATGGAAAGACTGGGAAACAGATATGAAAATGTTATTTTTTTATTTTTTTGCACAAGTGCAGCAGCCTTGGTGTTTTTGTTCTGAGTGTTGTCAGTTTCTGGATTGCTTTCTCTTATCGCCCTGTGCCTGCTATCTTTTGTTAAAGTCCAATCGCGAATCCCCTCTTGTTGACCTTCACTGACCGTTATCAATAACCCCATTGCTATCTGAAGTGATACATTGAACTTTTGTGAAGGTGGCAATCTGCATTGCGTAACATAAGGCTAGGTCTAGACTGATAATATTCCTTATAGTTAGACACGCAGGGGAATCGGAGCTTTAAAGAAGCAAAGCTTGCAACCTTGGCCGTGACCTGTTGCAAGGGTTGAGCAATAAAGGGGCCGATGGTCTTCCATTGCACTCATGATACGGTAAGCCAAGCCATTCCTGAGATGACATTCCAGAAATCAGGTAATGGCAAGTTCATGTTGTATGGAGCAGGTTCTATTTTGCTGGGACAAATTAGACTTGGATCCCATGTAGATGGATCATGGATGTAGAACCTTCAGCCCATAAAAACAGGATTTCAGGCTGCTTTTCTATATCTATCTATATATATAATAAAAGAGAATGTTTGTATGTTTGTATGTTTGAATGTATGTATGTATGTGGCAGCGTTCTGATTGGTTCCCAACCTCAACATTCCGACAACATGATTGGTTGCCACTGAGAGAGTATTTGCATAACGCCTCTGATTGGCCAGCACCACCAACATTCCGACACTCTAAAGTGGCAGAGGGGGGGAAACCACCAACATTCCGGGGGCCTGAGGCAGTCAGGCATGGTAGGAGTTTAAGGCCAAAACACTTTGCGGCCCCCAACAATGACAGAACAAGACCACACTTGGCACACAGAACCCCCAAGACCCACTCTACATCCTGGTGCAGATTGAGGGAGGATGGACCATGGATGATGGGATTTGCAGTGCTTAGAGCACCGTGGCCCACACCAATGACGGATCAGGACCAAACTTGGCACACAGGGGCCTAATGACCCACTTTACAACCTGGTGTGGTTTACGGCAGGATGGCCCACAAATGATGGGATTTGCAGTACCTTCACCTGATTCATTTCCCACAGAACATTGTAGCCCCTACAAATCAGAGACCAGGCCCAAACTTGGCACACATAGTACCCATGACCCACTCTGCATCCTGGTGCAGTTTTGAGTGGGACGGACCACGGATGATGGGAGTTGAAGTACCGTCACTCACTTTCTTAGACCGCTGCGACCCTCATCCAATGACTGATCAAGACTACACTTGGCACACAGAGCCCCCATGACCCACTTTACATCCTGGTGAACATTGTGGGTGAACTATGTTGTGTTCATTAAAATAGGCCTAGGTTTCACACATATTAAAACATATTAACTATATGTATGACTGTGTTAGAGTGTCATTTTGTGTCATTTTGGTTGGTGGTGTGCCCCAGGATTTTGTCAATGTAAAAAATGGGCCGCGGCTCAAAAAAGGTTGGGAAACACTGACATAGAGCAATTCCTTGGTACTCAAAGCTCTTCATATATAAATGAAACTGCACTCAATAAATTCATATGATAAACAAACTTGCAGTATTTGAAACCCCAAAGTGTTGTGAAAGAGTTGTGCTTTGGGTTTTCTTTCCTTTTGGAGCTTCTGCACAAAACTCCAAGCATACTGACGAGTAAACATTATTTTATCCATTTCCTATTTGCACAACAAACACATGGATAATTATTTCTGCAAAGTGATCCTTCTGCAACACTCTCGAACATGCAAATAGAAGATACTAATCTTGCAGAAAAATATTTGGTTTTTTTCCTGCAGTGGGAACAAAACTACAATTATTATTAATCCTTACATGGAAGGACAACCTAATGAAGAATTTACATGTATAGGTGAGACTATTGGGAAAGAGCCATTCTAAAATACTCCGGTCATATCTGAAGGCTCAGGTTTCCAAACATAGAGATGGAAATAGATAAAAGATGGAAATGAAATCTATTACAGTCACATTTCCCTACAAAATATGCATTTCTTTTTTTTTTTGGCGCCACTCCTACCCTCCGCCCTTTCCCCTTGGACGCACTTTTTGTACAATAAACTACAGAAATTTGAAATATCCGTCTTAATCTCAATTTTTGTTTCAGGGAGTCCTTGTATCTCTTTGAGGGGGGGGGCGCCTCTCTTGCGCTGACCCGTGGCGGGTTCACCATAGAGTAGTATCTTTGGGAGGCGGTGGTCCTCCATCCTAGAGACGTGCCCTGCCCAGCGCAGCTGTGTTCTCAATAGCGTGGCCTCAATGCTGGTGATGCCTGCTTGGCTGCGAGCTAGCAGGTTAAAGGTGAATCCAGCAAAGACAGAGATCCTTTGGCTGGGTCGTCCGGGCGATAAGGATATCCAACTGCCGACCATGGATGGCGAGGCATTAGGCCCGTCATCATCTGTAAAAAGCCTCGGTGTCCATTTGGACCCTCTGCTGTCAATGGACACCCAAATCTCCACAGTCAGCAAAATCACGTTTTTCCATCTGCGACAGGCGAAGCGTCTGGCCACGGTAATCCAAGCCACAGTCATCTCAAGACTTGACTACTGTAATGCTCTCTACATTGGCCTTCCCTTGACCGTGATCCGGAAACTTAAGCTGGTGCAGCATGCAGCAGCCCGGCTACTTGTGGGGAGCCTGCAACGTGCCGCATTACACCAATCCTGCAGGATCTGCATTGGCTTCCAATTGAATGCCGGATCGCCTTCAAGGTGTTAGTTCTTACTTTTAAGGCCTTGTATGGTCTGGGGCCAGTGTACTTACGGGATTGCGTGATTCCATATAACCCCCTGAGATCACTTCGTTCAGAAGACTCGAATCTTCTAACCATCCCCGGTGTGAAATCCTTTCGGCTAATTTCAACTAGACGGCGAGCCTTTTCCATCATCGCTCCTACACTGTGGAACACACTGTCTTCGGAGACACGAGCTCTGCGAGATCTGAACGCATTTCGAAGCGCTTGCAAGACATACCTATTTAGGCAGGCATTTGATTGCTAGTGATTCTCGTTAGTGTTTTATTGTGTTTTACTGAATGTTACTGAATTTTGCTGCTTTATTGCCTATCCATTTGTGTTTGACTTTTATGCTGTAAATCAGGGCTGTCCAACTGGTGGCCCGGGGGCCGTATACGGCCCCCCAGCCCCTTCCCTACGGCTCCCTAAGCTTTTTAATTAAAAAAAAGTTAAATTAAAATATTTTTAAAAAATTACCCACTTCTGGGTTTCTGAGCAAGTATCACGAGACTACGGAAGCCACACGGGATTTCGCTCTCAACGTGAAATCTCACCTGCGTTGAGAGCGAAATCCCGTGTGGCTTCCGTAGTCTCGCGATACTCCTGTTGCCGAAATCTCGGCTACTTAATCCCTGCGGCCCATGCAGACGTGATTTGTACCTTCCTGGCTGCTGCCTCGGTTGGTCGTCGCCTCTGCTCGTGTTCCGGCTGCTCCTGGATCCCGCGCGTTTGGGAAGGTAGGCTAATGTTTATGTTATTATTATGTAATTGTGTATTTGAATGCCCCCCCCCCTGCATTTAATGTTAGTAAAATATTATATTTGACTGTATGGATGCCCCTTTTGAATTTCCACCCTGCATTTTATCTCAGTAAAAGATTATATTTGACTGTATGCATGCCTCTTATGAGTAGTAAGCCGGGGGCGGAGCCGGGGGCAGGGGCGGAGCTGGGGCCAGAGCAGACCCTACGGCCCCCCAGGTAATCAGTGACCGGAATTCAGGCCCCTGGGCTGGTAGAAGTTGGACAGCCCTGCTGTAAACCGCCCCGAGCCTTTGGGAGTGGCGATGTACAAATCCAATAAATAAATAAATAAATAAATAAGATAAAGTGATAGCTATTTTAGTCTGTTATAAAAAGGGAAACGGAGGAGGATGTGAGGAAGAAATCTAATAGCACGTTTGGTATTAACTGATTTATTTCAGCATGAGAGTTCATGAATCCACCTCTTCCCATGGACTGCAGGTGCAAATACATTTTATAGGTTCATCTGAAGAAACTGGTTTTAATATCAGCTAAAGTGCAATCTGATTTAAACCAGATAGTATCAAACGTGTTGCTAGATATATTTTTTCTTGCAGCCACCCCTATGTAATAAAAATATGACTTTCTTAATTCAAAGCATAGTATTGAATAGAGCTGATCTTGTATTTTTCTAACCCGGGATAACAGATCTGGACTGGGGCAGCTTTGTCATAGACCAGGGCTGTCCAACTGGCGGTCCGGGGGGGCCGTATATGGTCCCCAACCCCATTCCTATGGCCCCCGCCTACCCTGCAAAAAAAATTTTTAAATAATTTTTTTTAAAAAATTGATCTCTGGGGGGCGGGGCTGGGTGATGTTAGGTGTGGCGCCGGCACCGAACCTGATGTCACCCAGCCCCACCCGCTCCCTTCCTCCTCCTCCGTCCTGCCTCTCCCCCGGCGCACCAATCGGGAACACCGGGGGGGGGAGGGAAGGAAGGAGGGAGGAGGCGTGCCTAAAGAGGAGGAAGGGAAGCGCTTCCCTTCCTCTTCTTTAGGCACGCCTTCTCCGTTCTGCCTCTCCTCCCGGCACACTGATCGGTGTGCCGGTGGGAGAGGCAGAACAGAGGATGAGGCTGGCGTGACCCTTTAGGAGGGAGGGCAAAGCCATGGAGGGCTCCCTTGGCTTTGCCCTCCTCCTAAAGGGTCACGCCAGCCTCAAGCGAAATGTCACACTTTAGGAGGAGGGGTCGGGGGCGTGGTCGGCATGGGGGTGGGGCCGGGGGCGGGGCGGAGTGGCGCGGAGCGGCCCCCCAGGTCATCAGTGACTGGAAGTCCGGCCGTAGGTCTGGTAGAAGTTGGACAACACTGTCATAGACTATCTATATATTTTGAATATATGAAGGGAGGGGATCAGCAGTATTTCTTGTAGGACTAAATGATACATTCTAGGAATTTGCCCTTAATTTTGAAATAATGGCAAAGTTACTCTTGGCGGCAGTGGAGCTGGATTGCAAAAATCTTACCCTTTGCCTTACAGGAGCGATGAAATACGTTGTGGGTGAGAGTGTGGTGACAATAGTCAGAAAGCTTCTCTTTGAATCTTGAATTCTAAAATCTGGTGGGCAGAATACTTTAAACTTTTACAGGTTCTGAGGCAGACATCCGGGTGATAACCTAAGCTTTCCTATAAGCAACCTTCTATGATAGTAAATAATTCTTGCCTGTGACCTTGGAAATAAACATTGCATTCTCTGTCAACCTGAGCATGTGTTCCCAGAAGCTGAAGTCTTAATTAAGGAAATGCTTTGTTGAGTTCCTACATCTATACTCATACTGATACTCAGGCAACTTTGGCCCAGAGGTTGCAAGGTTATGTTGGCCAACGGTTCTAATGATAATGAGATAGGATTGCTGACACAGGTCCAGCTTTGTTTGTTTTAAATCAACGCTTTTACTTTCCTCTTTCTGTAGAGTAACTGAAACCATTTCAGTTCCCCTGAAACCATTTCAGTTCCCATGATCCATTGGCTTGCATGCCCGGATTACCCATAAGGCCAATGAGGCCATGGCCTAGGGGCGCAAGCTGGGGGCGCAGATCACGGACCAAAAAATGTTTAATATGTTTTATTGTTAATTGTATTGTTTTACTGTAAACCGCCCCGAGGCTTTGGGGGGTGGGGTGTATAAGTTTGAATAATAAATAATTGAATAAATAAATAAATATAAAGTGTTAAAAACTCGGGGTGAGATAAGCGAAGAACCTGCAAAGAACCTGGGGTTGCCTCTTTTTAAAATTATGGGCTTGGTCGATTTACCGGCCGAGCTGGTTGCGGGGCAGGGTTGCCCTTGCGCCATCTTGTGATGTTAAAGGGGCTTCTCCTCCCCAGAAGCCCCTGGGATGGCGGGAAGGTTCCCGCCAAGAACGCCGGCTGGCCAATGATGGGGCTGGCCCCGCCCCACCCCCTCTTGGTAGCCGGCCGGCCTGCGCTTCCGCCCGGGCAGCTTACTTAAGGCTGCCCGGGGACTGCCCAGGCCACACGTGGGGCCAGTCCTGTTTTTCCTCCCACCCTCCCTACATTTTGCATTGCTGGTTGGTGTTCGTTTTGTTTCCACTTAACTTCATTGTTGCACTGTTACTGGTTATGTGTTATTATGTTCTTTGTCACAACTCTGTGCCTGGCGTGTGGCATGGCCCCTGGATCAGGTTGGCTTGTTGCCCCTTGGTTGTAAGGGAGATAACGCCCAGGCCCCCTGGGGTGCCGAGTTTCCGTGGACAGGCATTGGGCCGCTCGCACCCCAGGCTTGCAAACGCCTTTGGACATTAGTGGGGGCTGTACGACCCTGATCCAGGACCCATGCGGGGCCACCAACCTTTTTGTTCCTGTTTTCAATCAATGACTTGGCCCGATTGCGGCGCTGGGTGTCCTCGCCACCATTTTTGGATCGTGAGGGAGCTCCTTCCTCTCAGAAGCCCCCCTGGTGGCGGGAAATTTCTCGCCACCAGAGCCAACTGGCCAATGGTGGGGCTGGCCCCGCCTTGGCCTGGACTGTAGTTGGGGCCAGCCCGCTATTCCACCAGGCAGCCGACTTAAGGCTGCCCGAGGCCTTGCAGGAGGCACTGGGCCTGCATCAGCTCTTCCGCCCACCCTCCCTGCATGTAGCATTGCTTTGCCTTTGTCAGCTTTCTTGCTGTTGTTTGGTGTTTATCTTGCTCTGTAATTTTGTTACCTGATATCGCAGCTATTGTGTGTTTATCTTGTCACAACTCTGTGTTGGGCGTGTGGCATGGCCCCTGGATCGGGGTGGTGTATCGCCCCTTGTTGGAAGGGGGGATAACGCCCGGTCCCCTGGGATGCCAAGCTCATGGGAACCGGCGGTGTGCCGGTGGCACCCAGGGATGTTAGCATCTTCAGACAGCAGCAGTTGTCCGACCCCTGATCCAGGACCCATGCATGGCTGCCAACCCTTGTTCCTGTTATCAGTAAATGAGTTGTGGCCATATTTTATCCAAATACTTGTGTCGGTGTCTTCTTGGTAACATGGGGGGAGGTGTATCACCCATACACACGCAATTGAGTTGTGGCCATTTTCATCCAACCACTTGTGTCTGTGTTATTGTTCTTGGCGCGAGGCGTGTCACCCTTGCACACGCAACAGCTGGAGTGGGAAACAGAGGGAAAGGAAACAGGTTAGTTATTTATAACCAGTCACTTCCAGGCTCTTATCTGGCACCTGCAAATGGTGAGTGCCAATGTTCCACCAGCACAGTATGAATTCATGACACGTCTCTTTGGCAGCTGATGCAGCTGGCAGCAACATCCCATGGAATGTGTGGGCAAATAGATGACCAACGCGCAATGTAGTGCAAACAGGACTCCATTCATTTCTTGGTGCTGTTCTGCTCGGGGAAATGGACTCACACACTGGGCTGCAAGTCAAGCATTGAGTGGTCATGTAAAGTGGTATAAATGTATGTGTGTCACACACACACATACAATCCGGCGCTTCTCTGTCAAAATGTGCACTGGGTTCATTGGGAAGAAGGAGATGGCTTAGTCCTACGTAGTTGTGAGTTGGCCTTTGAGGTCCCTGACCCCACAGGAGTATTTACTTTGGGATTATGCAATAGGATGAAAATACTTTGTTTCTTGCATTTTACCAGCGTCATGCACAACAGAGAGAGAGAGAGAGAGAGAGAGAGAGAGAGAGAGAGAGAGAGAGAGGAAGGAAGAAGGAAGGAAGGAAGGAAGGAAGGAAGGAAGGAAGGAAGGAAGGAAGGAAGGAGGAACGAAGGAACGAAGGAACGAAGGAACGAAGGAACGAAGGGAGAGGGGGAGAGAGAATGCTTAATTTGATCATTTGAAATATGCACACCAAACCCTGATTTGGTGTTTGTGGGCCCTTGATGTCATTTTGGGTCCAGAACCCCCAGTAGATACCAAAATTCATATATGCTCAAGTCCCATTGGGTAATAAAATGGTATCTCTTCCATAAAATGGGGAACCGTTCAAACGAGCCTGAGGATCCGTGACATGGTGAGAAATTACAGCCGTGTTTGGCATTCGGGGGGGGGGGGGAAAAAATAAGGTTTGCCTTTTGAGCAACCACTGCCCAAATATTGTTGAGCAACGGTTGATTAAATCCGTGGATGCAGATGCTCTGGATAATATGAAGGGATGACTTAATGCGTGTTTATGTGCGAGCGACATGATCTCCCATTTTATTGCTCACGCTGTACTTCGTACTTTGTTCTCTTTTCCAAATGTGCCTACTAGGTCTCGGCTCTATTAGACGTGCCAGTTGCTGAGCGTGGCGTGTGTGTGTGTGGCAGGACCAAGCAGCTCAAGACGTGGCAGAAGAGGCAAAAGGGGCACCCGGCCTTTCTGCGACCAACACCTGTAAAAAAGGAGAATGGGCTGTGGCCAAAACTGTGGCCTGCTGAGTGGAGCACTCATTGGGGCCGTGCTGGCCATCCTTGGAGGGGCCCTCATACCAGTCGGAAACTATTTTGTTGAGAAGACAGTAAAAAAGGTAAGGCATCTAAATTACCTTGTGAGCCTCATCTAGCACAGAACCTGGAAATTTTGCTTGTATGTATTATAACCCCTGTAATCCCTCATAAAATGATTTTTTCCCCCGGTAAGGATACTATTCCGCTTATCTCACTCTGAGTTTTTAACACTTTATACGTGTGCCTGCGGCCCGCCCTGTCTTTGTGATTTTAGATATCTAGTTGCATATTGGTTTTTAAAATTATTTATATGTATTTTTATTGTGTTTATTGCTGATGTTTTGATTTGATTTTATTGTAATTGTTATCTGGGCTAGGCTTCATGTGCGCCGCACCGAGTCCCCATTGGGAAGATGGGGGCGGGGTACAAATAAAGTTTATTATTATTATTTATTTATTTATTTATTTATTTATTTATTCGGCTTAATATACCGCTCTCTCCGGAGCTCAGAGCGGTTTACAGCAGCAAATCAGATAAAACATATAAAACACTATATGTTATTAATTCCCCAACCAACATTGGAATTTGGCATTGAAATTTAGTCCTATATAGTAACCTTTTCAGGCTGTACCTGGATGTGTACTAGTGAGGTAACCTCTTATGAGCATAATCATATTTTTACTAATGTAACATTGGACATTTCCAGTTCAGCCCCCCCCCCCCCTCATTCATTTGCCTCAATGCAATTTCATATATACCATATATACCATATAAACCATATATGCCATATATGCCATATATACCATATATATATATATATATATATATATAGAGAGAGAGAGAGAGAGAGAGAGAGAGAGATAGTATATAAGGCATATAAGGTATATATGATATATATGATATATATGGTATATATGAAATTGTGTTGAGGCAAATGAATAGATTAGAGGGGTAATGTTAGAGGGACGGTATTGGGCCTGATGTGGGATCCCTAATGTCATCCAATGTTACTTTTTCCGTATGTTGTCTGGCCATAAATACTAAAACAAAATGACTTTTTTCCAACTTAAAATCTTTGAATTTGGATGAGAGGGAGAGAATGGCAGTTGACTTGCACATCCCCAGCTTCTGCATCATTTTATAGTAGACTCTGGAGAAGTAGAAGAGGAAAAAGCACTGCATAGGAATCCATTTGACTAGTGTTTACCAACCAGTGTGCCGTGGTACACTAGTGTGCCGTGAGCGATCATCAGGTATGCCGTGGGAAATTGACACTCTCCCCCCTCCTAGCAGCCCCCTCACAGGTTTCCAAGAAACAGTTTGAGCCTCTCCGCTTGGAAATGTTGGTTTTTTTTTTTTACTATTTTACTGGATTTTTTAGAGTCCCCCCCAATTAACTATTTATAACAGCTTAGTGACATCCATAGTTAACTGGAAGCAAGTTTCACTCAGGGTGAAATTTCACAAGGGTCTGGAGAACAAGCTCTATGAGGAGCGGCTTGAAGAGCTGGGTATGTTTAGCCTAAAGAAGAGAAGGCTGAGAGAAGACATGATAGCCATGTATAAGTATGTGAGAGGAAGTCATATATATGTTGTGTTCATCGAAACAGGCCCAGGTTTCACACTGAGTGTATAAATACATTTAAAAACATATTAACTATATGTATGGCTGTGTTTAGAGTGTCATTTTGTGTCATTTTGGTTGGTGGTGTGTCCCAGGATTTTGTAAATGTAAAAAATGTGCCGCGGCTCAAAAAGGTTGAAAACACTGGTCTGAATTGAGAGCAGCCATTGAATGAGAATGTAAACAAATACTAAAAAAAATGTTTCGTGATGTTTGTAATTCCATTGATTTGCATTTTCAGCAGTGCGTGGACCAAAACAGACATCAGTTTGAAAACAGGCATTGACAAAATCGTTAAATAATGTCTGTAGATTCAATTATATTTTTAAAGGAAATGTATTTTAATAAACACCAACTTTATAATTTTTAAAGTGTGTATATCTCCATTGGTGCACCCTTGTTGTGCAGGAGAGGCTTGCGCACCCTAATGAAGTTGTGAGCTATGCTGGCGGTGGCATAATAGCCATCGATAGGGCCTCCCATGCCAGAGAGGTCACATCCGAAGGGTCTGACAAAGAGCGTCAAAGGGCAGGGTGGGCTCTCTAGCCTTTTGGCAACCATCCTAGGAGAAGGAAAACTGTAATTTCAAACCCGGGCAGATGGTGCTTGTCTAACCCTCTAAGGTCAACCATCTCAGAGAAGGAAACCCAAACCAAACCTACGACCTGAGGACCTCGCTGCCACTGCCCTAAGCTTGGTAGGCCCCGGCAGGCGAACTTTTGGCTTAAAGGGTGAGGCCGGTTCTGTGCACGCTGCGCTCCACCAGAAAAATCCATTGCACAGGCTTGAAGGACACATCCAACCTCCTTAGTCATCAATGCGCTTGTAGAAAGCGTGGGGTGAGTCCTTCCTAAGAATCTTCGTTCATGGAGTAATGCCAGAAATACACACACACACACCCCTTCTATTCTTTAGAAAGAGTAGCAAAAGACAAGAGTCTTGTCCATCATGGGAGGGCCTAATACAAGCAGTAACAATGTCTACCATGGTGCAGTGTCTAATATTTTTGAATGTCTGGGTGGGAAGTGGCAGTAGTTGTCAGATTATTGCATTTTGAATAGCAATTCATGAGTCAGCACAAGATATATTTTCGCAGTTTGAGATGACCTGCAGTGTGACATGTTTGACACCAGATGGCGCTGTCTCAAGACTGCTAAATGGAACCTTGAGGAATGTCAGTTACAAAGTGACAGTTGGGATTTAATATCTGTGAGGAAAGGATGTTTAGAAAGGTAGCTGTGATGGTTGTTGTTTTTCGATGTTTTGCCAGTTATTGTTAAATACAATTCAATACAAAGTTATATATTTACCTTTTGAATTGAATGAGAGTTTCATTATTCACTCGAACAGAGACTGGAGTTTTTGGGCCGATGGGGAATTAAACTTCTATATTTCTGTTGCCTATCCGCTGTGACATAAATACTCAACGCCGAAGAGTAGTGACCAGGTTTCTGACCCCATGAGGTGGTGCTGACACTTTCCCCTCTCTTATCTGTGAGTCAACAACAAAAATACTTTATTACGGTCACTGACCAGCACAAAGCAGGGCACAAGTGCCCTGGGAAGGGAAGCACAGCTCCCCAGTGAAGCAGTTGCATGTGCAAGGGTGACACACCTCGCGCCAAGGACAATAACACAGACACAAGTGGTTGGATGAAAATGGCCATAACTCATTTATTGAACACAAGAACAAAGGGTTGGTGACCACGCATGGGTCCTGGATCAGGGTCGTACAACCCCCACGAATGTCCAAAGGCCTATGCAAGCCTGGAGTGCGACCAGCCCCAGGGGGCCTGGGCGTTATCCCCCTTACAACCAAGGGGCGATAAGCCAGCCTGATCCAGGGGCCATGCCACACGCCAAACACGGAGTTGTGACGAAGAACATAATAACGCATAACCATGAACAATGCAACAATGCATGAAGAATGAACAAAATGGACACCAACGAGTTATGCAATAAGTAGGGAGGGTGGGAGGATAAACAGAGCTGGCCCCCACGTGCAGCATGGGCAGCCCTGGGCGGCCTTAAATAGGCTGCCCAGGCAGACGTGCAGGCCAGCCGGTGCAAAGAGGGGGCGAGGCAGGGCCAGCCCCGTCATTGGCCAGCCGGCATTTGGTGGCAGGAAACCTTCCCCCCACCCCAGGGGCTTCTGGGAAGGAGAAGCCCCTGCATCTCTTTGCAAAATGGTGGCGAGGGCAACCCCGCCCCACAACCCACTCGGCCGGTAAGTCGGCCAAGCACATTATTAAAAAGAAAACAGTTTAAAATCAGTTTAAAACACAGGTTAATGTAGTCGCCATAGAACCTAGGCAGGGGGGAGACTGGTCGAAATGGTCAAAGCTGGGGGAGGGGGCACTAAAAGTGATGTGAGGGGCACATTACAAGTCTAGTAGCATTTAAGATGTAACAGGCTGCTCTAACTACATTTCTGACAAGGTGTTGCCCTGCAGGGTCAACCGTCATCCTTAGCAACACTGTAAGTCATTGTCGTGCTAGAGTCCGAAAGCAGCATATGGGTGGAGCCATATTTTTCGGTTCGCCCTACATATTTTAGAAGCCATGGTGTAATCAGATTAGTTCTAAGGTCTTTGTAGAACATGCATTGAAGAAGCACATGCTCAATTGTTTATATGTGTCTGGACTCACATGGGCATAATCTCTTCTTGAAGGGAGTCTTCTGATACCTCTCCAATACAGCTGATGGGAGGGCACAGCATCTTGCCAGGGTAAAAGCCCTTCAGAATTTGGGTATGCCATGGGGGCGGTGAGGTATCTATTGGCTTCACTAACAATAAAGACTGTGGAGCAGGCTAGGTCCAATTTTATTTATTTATTTATTATTTATTAAGTTCGACTTAATATACACTCTCTCTGGCGCCCAGGCGGTTCACAAAATTAGTCTGCGAATAAAACAAGTAAAATACATTAAAATACAGTAAAACAGTTAAAACACCTGAATTAAAACATATTGCCAGCCAATAGCAATAATTAGCAATGGCATGCTAACAACGAACCCATATGTGCAGATGTGGCTGTTGGCTATGGGCCGAATCCATTGGCTATGTCAGGATCTGTCATCAGATCATGCTCATCATCCATTGTCCTTGGGAGAAACTGGTGTTCCAATCTTTACTGTCGCTGTTTTAGTCCATGTGGACCGAAAGTCGTCCCTCATGGCTAGAGGGGTAAGACCACGTGGGGAGAACGATAGGTGTAGCCAGTACTTGGGAATGGCTGTCCCTATTCTTACCTCCACTTTCACAAAGTCTGTCTCCAATCGCAGGCTGGCGTTAGAGACACATCTGGGAGCCCGTAGAGCTGCTCTTAGGGATTTTGATTGGACACACTCTAGTGGGGCATCATTTGAGAAGGGGCCAAGCTGGGCTCCATACAGTGGGTTTATTTATTTATTATTCGAATGTATATGCCACCACTCCCCAAAGGCTCGGAGTGGCTTACAAAATATTGACGAATACATTAAAGCTTTGAAAAGTTGATATCCACTGGTATAAAGTGGCCTCCTCCCGTGTTGTTGTTGTTGCCCCTCTCTTATCCATGAGTCAAATCAAAACTCACAGTTTAAACCCTCAAATCTGCCCTCAACTTATACATGAGGTCAACTTGGTCACAAGAATATATGGTACTTTCCTTTCCTGCTTCTAGCTCTGTGTGCCAAGTTTGGTCCTGATCATTCAGTGGATCACGGACCCTTGCCCATCCCATCTAGTTAAGGACTGCGCAGAGGGGCTCTCGATTTCCCTGATGCAGATAATAAATCACTCCCTGGAGCAGGGAATTTTCCAGGATGCCTTGAAAGAAGCCTCACTCTTGAAAAAGCCAATCTGGACCCTGCCAGCGAACTACCGTCCCGTCTCAAACCTCCTGTTTCTCAGTAAGCTGATAGAACGCGCGGCAGCAACCCAGCTACAAAACTTCCTTGAGACATCAGAGGGCTTGGACCCCTTTCAATCAGGGTTCCGCCCCGGGCAGGACGAGACCGTCCTGGTGGCCATCTCAGACGATATCCGCTGCCAACTAGACAAGGGAGGCTCAGTAGTTCTGGTATTGCTGGACCTTACCGCCCCATTCGACACGGTGGACCATGATTTGCTGATACGACAACTTGCCGCCATAGGGATACAAGGAACAGCTTTAGCTTGGCTTAGCTCTTCCTGCGCGGATGTCAGCGAGTTGAATGGCTAGCCAAACATCTAGGGAAATCTCTCCTCGAGTGCGGAGTGCCCCAAGGCGCCATATTATCACCAACGTTGTTTAACATCTATGTTCGGCCGTTGGCTGGCATAGCCCGGAGCTTCGGCCTAGGGTGCTACCAATATGCCGATGACACCCAGCTCCTACTGAAACTGGAGCCTGGCGCAACTTCGGTGCCCGAAAACTTCACTCGAGGCCTAGAAGCAGTGACAAAATGGCTCCGCCCACAAACTTAAAATAAATCTTTCAAAGACGGAGATCTTATGGCCGGCCGCCCAGAACCACCTTTCTCGCTGCCTCCCTTTGAAGGGGAACCGCTGATTCCATCCCCCCCTCAGTAAAAAGCCTTGGTGTTATCCTGGACTCCAAATTGTCGATGGAGGCCCAGGTTGCCTCCACGAGCAAAGGGCCTTCTTCCACCTGCGCCAAGCGAGACAATTGGCGCCCTATCTTCCGACGGAAGCGCTAGCTACAGTGATCCATGCCACGGTTACATCAAGGCTGGATTACTGTAACGCTTTGTATGTAGGTCTACCGGTCACTAACCCGCAGGCTCCAGCTTGCGTAGATCGCGGCCGCCAGGCTTCTCACAGGAACATCGATGAGATGCCACATTACACCATCTCTGCAGCGCCTGCACTGGCTGCCCGTTGAGTATAGAGCCTTACACAAGACCTTGACCTTGGCTTTCAAAGCCCTACGGGGCCGGGCCCAACATACCTAAAAGACCGCTTGCTGATGCCTGCTTACTCAAGGACCCCGCAGCCAGCAAACAAGAACCTTCTTCACGTACCAGGCTTGAAAGAGGCCCACCTGGAGACCACGAGACGGAGATCGTTCTCCGTTGTGGCCCCCCCGTTCTTTGGAACTCGATGCCACCGGACCAGAGAGCCTCCTCGACCTGCCCCAGTTCCTGACCGCTCTGAAGACCTGGCTATTTAGGAAAGCCCACGGTTAATGCAGAACCAGGAACTCAAATACCGAGCCTGGCCCCTGCATTTAACCACTGAATATTTTAATCTAGTTTTAAATACTCTATTTTAATTGTGGAATTTGTTGTGTGTAAGTCGCCCGGAGCACTCACGTGGAGGGCGACTCAGAAATAATAAAGTCAGTCAGTCAGTCAGTCAGTGGATGAGGGTTGCAGCAGTCTGGGGAAGTGATTGGAGGTACTTAAAGTCCCATCATCCATGGTCCGCCCTCCTTCAAACTGCACCAGGATGTAGAGTAGGTTTGGGGGGTTTTGTGTGCCAAGTTTGGTCTGTATTGGTCATTGGATGAGGGTCACAGTGCTCTCAGGAAGTGAGACTCCCACCATGGCTGACTGCCTCAGGCCTTAGCCTTATCCCCCTCTGGCAGTTTAGAGTGTCGGAATGTTCGTGTTGGCTGGCCAATTAGAGGTGTTATGCAAATACTCCCTCACTGGTAACCAATCATGTTGTCAGAATGTAGAGGCCGGGAGCCAATCAGAAAGGTGCCACATACATACAAACAAACATGCATACATACATACAGTACATACAAACATTCCGCTTTATTATATATACAGATATTCAGGGGCGGTCTAAGGTAATTTTAAATGGTAGGCGAACATTATTTTGCCCCCCCCCAAAATATTATTTTGCCGCCCCATGTAAAACAAATATTCAATTATAATATCACAATACCATTAGTAGTATTATATTGTATCAATGTATATACAATATATTATACCATACTCATACTATATTATATCATAATTATATTATACTACATTACAATATAATTATATTATAATATATTGACATTATAATGTAATATTCTATTATATTATTATGATAAAATAATAAAATTATTTATTTAAATAAAATTATCCTCTACTAAATATTTTCATTACTCCTATAAAACTCAAATAACCCAAAATAAAGTAAAATAAAATATTTTATATTACTATTTTGTACAATACCACTATACTGCAATATTGTTTGTAATATTACATGTAATATAAAATATATCATTATTCTATTGTTATATTGTATTTGTATTATATTGTATGACAATATTAAGCAGAACTGTATAATAATCAACAAGAAATGCCATGTAAATGCATCAAAATCAGAATATATCACCTACCACCCGACTCATACTCCATAGGAGTCTCCCATAAGTCCAAAGTTAGGATCCCAATGTAAATGTAAATAGAAAAACAGCCAAAATGTTCAAATGAGGTCGAATACAGGCAGCGGCCTGGGCAAACTTGGGCCCTCCCTCCCTCTAGGTGTTTTGGACTCCAACTCCCACAACTCCTCATAGCCTCAGGCCCCTCAGGTCTAGGCAGAAATAGTGCCGAAGAAAGGAAGGAGGGAGAGAAGAGGTCGCAGAGGAGGAGGAGGAGGAAAGCCCTTCATTCATTCCTTCACTTACACTTCCTTCACTGATTCTTTTCTCCTTCCCCGCAAACATGCACGCGTGGCGGAGACAAAGGGAGAGGGGAAGCACTCCCTGCCTGACCGATAGGGAGTGCTTTGCTTACAGGCTTCTGCGCAAGGGAGCTACTGGGCATACGCGGAGGTTTCCGCGCATGTGCAGTTGCTCCTGCGCTCAACTTCAGCTCCGGAGCAACTGCGCCTGCGTGAAAACCTCAGCGCGTGCCCAGAAGCGGTGTCGGAGTGCACAAGGCCGGAGTCAAAAAGCAGGCAGCTGCAGCACTATCTGAGGAACATTGGCAGGGCCAGGATGGCGCCCCATGCAGCCAGGATGGCGCCCCCTTCCCAGATGGCGCCCTAGGCGGCCGCCTACTTGGCCTATCTTGTAGAACCGCCCCTGCAGATATTGCTTTTATTTCCATTTCCCATCTCCTCATGCTTCGGTTGCTCCCACTTGTTGTACCCTGTGCATCTTCTGTTCCTCCTGCTATCCCTCCGTTACCTTTCAGCTTGCTTCATCTTTTTTTTCCCTGCACCACTCTTCCAAACGTTGTTTGGGCAAGGCCCCATGTAAGCCGCTGCGAGTCCCCTTCGGGGAGATGGATGCGGGTTATTATTATTATTATTATTCCCTTAAAAGTTTTATTATTATTATGGCTCCAGGGCTTTTGAAAAGATCCTCTTTCCAGCCAAAAGTCCCAATGCAATGTGTAAATCACTAGTACTAGCTCCCAGTCATATCACTGCCTGGCTGCCCTTGACAGGGCTTTTGACAGACGGCAAGCAAGCAGTGCTACTGAATCTACAGCTGCAACACAAGGCATAGAAGGAAAAGGGATAAAAGAGGATGTGGTAGCAACAACGGAAGCCCACAAGATTGGATAGAGACAAAACGGGACTGACATAAATGTCTCCTTTCCTCATGCATCTGCCAATGGGGAAACCCTCCCTTATTGCTGTTGCGGGCCTTCAGATTATTTCTGATTTATGGTGACCCTAAGACAAAGCTACCCTGAGGTGTTCTTGTCAAGATATGTTCAGAGCATGGTTGTGGCTAAGAGAGAGTGACTTGCGCAATTTACCACATGAATTTCCATGGTCGACTGAGGATTTCAACCTCGGATTTCTAGTCCAATACTCAGGCCCAGATTACCCATAAGGCCACCCTAGGCCATGGTCTAGGGGCGCAGTTCACACGGACCACAAAAAGTTGAAACAAAACTGCAATGCGCGGCATGGAGATGACTCTCTCTCTCTCTCTCTCTCTCTCTCTCTCTCTCAGGGGAGGGCGGGGGAGAGCGCTGCGAGGGGGTGGGGGAGGAGGGAATGGCGCCCCCCTCACCATCGCCCCTGCCCCCTTGTCATGGAAGGAGGGTGCGAGGAGGAGGAGGCGGAGGGAAGCCCCCAGGGCCACTACCGGGCATGTGCGGCACCCAGGAACATGGCGGCATAGGCAGAGGCGCTCGTGCCCTCCTGCTGCACATGCCCGGCAGCGGGCCCGGGGGTGGGGCTTCCCACCTCGCGCCCTCTCCTCGCACCCTCCTTTCTTGACTCAAGGTAGGAGGGTGCGCAACGCTGTGAGGAGGAGGAGGTGGGGGGGGTGCGGTAGAGGTTGGCTTGGGGGCGTAATTCCAAAGTGTGGCCTAGTGCGCCAAAAGGGGTTAATCTGGGCCTGCCAATACTCAGATCGCTATGCCATGCAAGAAACTAACTAGATCACATAAAATGGAACTTTAATGTCATGCATTTCTTTTAACTGGACTTTTACTAAAATCCTAATATTGTTATCGCAGTAGTGAAGCTGTTGCCTTACTTTATTTGCAATCCAGTCGACTGTGGCTTTCTGTTTGGTCTTTGTAAGGAGCTGTGCAAAACTTATTGACATCTACACTTTCCTTGCAGAGTTGTAATGTTGACTCGGGGAAATGGCAATCAGCACTGAGAGACGACAGGTCATAAACAAACATCGAAAACATATTGATAATATCGATACCAATCAGAAATATTAATATAAAATGTAATTACAAGAATATAATAATGATTTTATTACCTGCCTCTCCCAGTGGTTCAATATGTTTTCATTCCTCAGCAGAAGATGCCGATAGAACAATAGCATCTTGCCTTGAGGCCATAATAGTTTGGCTGCGCTCCAGGAGACTGAGGGTGAATCCGGCAAAGATGGAGATCTTGTGGCTGGGCCGTCCTGGGTTGGATGAGGCACGGCTGCCCACTATAGACAGTGAACCTCTCTCTCCAACTACCACCGTCAAAAGCCTTGGTGTCGTTTTTGACCCGTTATTGACAATAGAGGCCCAAGTCTCCATTGTCACTAAGTCGGCCTTCTTCCATCTTCGGCAGGCCAGGCGGCTGGCACCCTACTTGTCCGGGGATGACCTGGCCACAGTAGTTCATGCCACAGTAACTCCGAGACTTGACTACTGTAATGCCCTTTATGTTGGCCTTCCCTTGTCGGCGACCCGAAGACTTCGACTGGAACAGAATGCGGCGGCCGGACTCCTCACGGGAACCCCCGTGAGGAATGCTACAACACCTGTCCTATACCGACTGCATTGGCTTCTGGTCGAATTTTGTATTACTCACAAGGTGCTGGTTCTAACCTTTAAGGCAGGGCTGCACAGGAAGTCAATCGCGATCGACTGGTCGATCCCAGGTCCGAAAAAGGTCGATTCCAGCTGGATGGGGCACTTCTAGAGGGGGTGGAGCCATGCCACGCCAAGCCCATGCCCCTCCCTCCCCCAGCTTCAGCGCTACCACAGCTTCTTCAGCCTTGAGGAGGGTAGTGCCAAGCCAGCCTTGGCTAGCTATGCCAACACTGGCTTGGCACTACCCTCCTGCAAGCCTGAGAATCTGTGGGCTAGTGCTAAAGCCAGAGGGGGGGGGAGGGGTGGAGCCAGCCATGCTAAGCCCTGCCCTCTCCCCGGCTTCAGCGCTACCACAGCTTCTTCAGCCTTGAGGAGGGTAGTGCCCAGCAAGTAGTGGCTAGCTATGCCACCACTGGCTTGGCAGGATAAGCTGTGGTAGAGCTAAAGCCAGAGGGGGTGGAGCCAGACCGCGCCAAGCCCCGCCCCCTCCCCCTGCTCCGCCCTGCTTCTCTCTCGGTAGATCTTTCTGATTTGGTTTTATTATAAGTAGGTCGCCTGCTGAAAAAGTGTGAGCACCCCTGCTTTAAGGCCTTGTATGGCCAAGGGCCGGCATACCTACAAGAATGCCTCTCTCTGTGTCGACCCTAGAGATCACCTCGCTTAGACCATCAGAATCTACCACAGGTCCCTGGCCCTAAGGAAGCCCGTTTGACAACCGGTGTAGAGCTTTTTCGGTGATCGCCCCATCACGCTGGAACACCCTCCCTCCTTACATCAGAGCCACCCGTGATCTAAAAGATTTCCACACGGCTTGCAAAACGTGGCTCTTTGAGAGGCCGTTCAGCTGAGAACTATTAGGTTGTCAATTGTTTTTAGATGTTTTAGATGCTAATTGCTTTAGGTGTTTTAGACCAGTGTTTCCCAACCATTTTTAAGCCGCGGCACATTTTTTACATTTACAAAATCCTGGGGCACACCACCCACCAAAATGACTCAAAATGACACTCTAACACAGTCATACACATAGTCATTATGTTTTTAAATGTATTTATACACTCAGTGTGAAACCTGGGCCTGTTTCGATGAACACAACATAGATATCCTGGCAGGAATGGCAGAAAGACACAAACTTCCCACACAGAACTCCCATAACCAAGAGAAAATACTATGAGAGTTTGGTGGGCATTGACCTGGAGTTTTGGAGTTGTAGTTCACCTATAACCAGAGAGCACTGTGGACTCAAACAATGTTGGATCAGGACCAAACTTGGCATTGAATACTCAATATGCCCAAATGTGAACACAGATGGAGTTTGGGGAAAAATAGACCTTGACATTTGGGAGTTACAGTTTCTGGGATTTATAGTTAACACACAATCAAAGAGCATCCTGAACTCTTGCAACAATGGAATTGAACCTAACTTGGCATATTGAACTCTCATTCCCAACAGAAAGTACTGAAAGGGTTTGCTTGGGAATTGACCTTGAGTTTGGAAGTTGTAGTTCACCTGCACCCAGACAGCACTGTGGACTGAAACTGGGCCAAACTTCCCACACAGAACCCCCAGATGGCTCCCTTCCTGAATATATGAACCACGACCCTTCTGGTTTACAGTTTTCTTTCAAAGTCATTACATAGCTTGTGATGGAAAATACGCATCTTGAATGTCACATCTGAGTTGCGGGTATATTTGCAGCTTCCTTATAGATTGTGAAGACTATATTTTAAAAGTGACTGAAAAATTATTTACACACAACGAAACTTGTTAGACAGCTTTTTAAAATGCAAAACCTATACCACGCTACGCAATACATTGCTATAGACGTCATATTATTCTGATTATTTCTGTACCTTGGCTAAGATTCAGCATTGAGTAATATCGAACTTTGTTCAGTGACTAATAACCAGGACACAATATTTTTATTTGCTCCGGTGATAATATCAATTGAGCTAGGTGCTCTAAATACAAATTGACCCTCACATTCAATGTGTTAGGACACGTAGTGCGCAGAAAGCTGTGTGAAGCTTAGGTGTTTCCCAGTAAGTCAATCTCCAATTGAATTGGTTCCTCGAACAAACAGGTGCTTGAAAAATAGCCTTTTGGGCTGTGTCTGTTCCCTTTTGCCATACCATGGTGTTGTTCACCTCTTCAACAATCTTCTGCAGCAAGCAACTCTAGGGTAGACCCTCTTCCACTTCAGCCCCCCTTTCAGCCCCCCCCGAACCATCCTGTTCACACAACTCTTTAGGTCGCTCTGTTGTTTTCATATCTCAAAAGGGATTCCGCATATTATCTCTCATTTGTGCAAACTCGGCAACCCAAGTGACTGCAAAGGATCAGGATGATTTGGTCTGTGGGTATCATGGGAGCTGCAGAGCTGTCTGGGCTGGAAGTCAGCCTGAAGAAAATGGAAGTCCTCTACCAGCCCGCACCACAGGAAGAACACCACCATCCCTAACACCCTGCTTTGCAACAGCTGCAGAGCTGTTTGGGCTGTCAGCCTGAAGAAAAGGGAAGTCCTTAAGTCCGTTCAGCAGGCAAATCTGTGCAAGTCCGTCCACTGGGAAGCATCATCTCTTCAGACGCCAAGATTGACAAAGAGATAGATCACAGATTAGCAAAGGCATAGAGTGCATTCGGAAGGCTTCACAAAAGAGTCTGGAGCAACAAGCACCTGAGGCAAAGCATCAAAATCAGTGTGTACAGAGTTATCATACTGTCTATTCTCCTTTATGGGTCTAAAACACGGGTCACCTATCGCCAACACCTACGACTCCTTGAACGCTTTCATCAGCGCTGTCTTCACACAATCCTAAATATACACTGGACCGACTATGTGACAAATGTTGCTGTCCTTGAGCAAGCAGGGATCACCAGCGTTGAGGCCATGCTATTGAGAACACAGCTGTGCTGGGCAGGGCACGAGGTCTCTAGGATGGAGGACCACCGCCTCCCAAAGATACTACTCTACGGTGAACTCACCACTGGTCAGCGCAAGAGAGGCACCCCCAAAAAGAGATATGACTCCCTGCAGGGCCGTAGCCAGGATTTTGATTCGGGTGGGGGGGCTGAGACTGGGTGGAAGAGGGTCTACCCTAGCAAACCTTTTGTATTGTTATCCCAATAACCTCATTAATGTGGGATATAATGAGCATGGTGATCAGATCATGATATGAATAAACATAACAGTTTAAATAATGTACCAGTAAGGCCTTTTCGCGGACCACCCTGAGAATTTCAGGGGGGGCTGAAGCCCCCTTAGCCCCCTGGCTACATGCCTGACTCCCTGAAACAACACCTCAGGCTCGGCCAGATTGATCTCCAACAATGGTCCACCCTGGCCTCACATCGGGAGGCATGGAGACGCACTATCCACAATGCTGCGGCCTCTTTCGAGAAGACATGCCAAACGGGTCTCAAAAAGAAAGAACCGCAACTTGGAAACAACATCACGCAAGGAGACTTTCTGCTGTGCTTTCTGCAACCGAACCCGCCTATCTCTGATTGGCCTTTTTAGTCATCAACGCACTTGTAAAAAGTGTGGGATGAGTCCTTCCTGAATCTCCATTCGTGAAGTAATGCTGAGATCATGGGGGTGATGCTAGTAAAACATGGATCTTTCTTTGCTCAGGACTTGCAAGTGCAATGTTAGAAGGGCACCTATGGCTCCTATAACCCATTTGGTCATTTTGCCAATTACTTTGTATCTGGATATGGGATTCCAGTCCCTTGTAAAATATTAGATTCCGGTTATAGCAAATGCAGTTTTCATTCATCAGAAGACTTTAAAGGAGCCACAGTAAGTCAAAAGGTACTCACCTTGAAGGCCTTGTATGGTCCAGGGTCGGTGTATTTGAGGGGACGTCTCTCCCCCTACCAAACCCAGAGATCACTTCACTCCGAAGACCAAAACGTGCTCGAAATCCCCAATTTTAAGACCTACCACCTAACAGCTACTAGGCGCAGAGCCTTTTCAGTTGTGGCTCCTTCACTCTGGAATGCTCTACCTGCCGAAACCTGGGCATTGCGGGACCTAACAACTTTTCAGAGGGCCTGTAAGACCCATCTATTTTGGCTAGCCTTCAAACTAGGTTAATATAGCTGAATGTTTTAACTCTGGTTTTACTGTTTTAGTTGTGAATTGTGTTATTCTATTTGTAAACCGCTCCGAGCCTTTGGGAGTGGCAGTGTATAAAATCGAATAATAAATCTATATCTATATCTATAATAAAAGTGAATGTTTGTATGTATGTACTGTATGTGGCAGGTTTCTGATTGGCTGCCACTTTCACAGGCCACTGTGACCAGCATGGGTGATGGACCTGGATCAAACTTGGCACACAAAGCCCCCATGATACCATTTACGTATTGGTGTGGTTTAGGGGAGATGGGCCACGGATTATGGGATTTGTAGTACTTTCAAACGCTTTGGTTCCCACAGACCACTGTGGCTCCCAACAGAGACTTGGCACACAGAGCCCCCATGACCCACTCTACGTCCTGGTGCAGTTTGGAGGAAGGTGGAACATGGATGATGAGATTTCAAGTACCTCCACTCACTTTCTGAGGCCACTGCGACCCTCATCCAATGACTGATCGAGACCAAACTTGGCACACATGGCCCACTCTACAACCTGGTACAGTTTCGAGGAGGACGGACCACGGATGATGGGACTTGCAGTACCTTCACTCACTTCCTGAGGCCACTGCGACCCTCATCCAATGACTGATCAAGACCAAACTTGGCACACATAGTCACCATGAGCCACTTTACATCCTGGTACTGTTTGGAAGGGGATGAAACATGGACGATGGGACTCGCAATACCTTCACTCAGTTTCTGAGACCACTGCGAGCCACATAAATAACTGATAAAGACCAAGCTTGGCACACAATGCCTTTCTAGAGTTTTTCTTTATTCACCTTTTCTATCCCGTGCATGATTTTATACACTTCGATCAAGTCACCTCTTAAACGCCGTCTTTCAAGGCTGAAAAGACCAAGGCGTTGCAACCTGATTTCATAAGGGAGCCGCTCCATCCCTTGGATCATGTTTGTTGCCCTTCTTTGTACCTTTTCCAGTTCCGTTATATCCTTCTTGAGGTGCGGTGACCAGAATTGTACACAATACTCCAAATGTGGCCTTACCATCGATTTGTAGAGAGGTAATACAACATTTGCTGACCTATTTTCGATTCCCTTTCTGATCATGCCAAGCATAGAATTTGCTTTTTTCACTGCTGCTGCGCACTGGGTTGACATCTTCATTGAGCTGTCCACCAAGACCCCAAGATCCCTTTCCTGGTTTGTCCTGGAAAGCTTTCACCCCATCAATTTGTAGGTGTAGTTGGGGTTCTTTGCCCCGATGTGCATGACTTTACACTTGTTTAGGTTAAAATGCATTTGCCACTTTGTTGCCCATTCACTCAATTTCGAGATCTTTCTGGAGCTCTTTACAGTCAGTTTCATTTTTAACTACCCTGAACAGTTTAGTGTCATCTGCAAACTTTGCTACCTCAGAATTCACTCCTACATCCAGGTCATTTATGAATAAATTAAAAACTAACGGACCCAAAACTGAACCTTGGGGTACGCCACTTCTCACCTCTTTCCACCCAGAGAAATGTCCGTTTATTACCACCCTTTGTTTCCTACAGTTTAGCCAGGTTCCAATCCAGGACAAGACCTGTCCCCTGATTCCATGGCTGAAGAGCTTATTTAGGAGCCTTTGGTGAGGACTTTGTCAAAAGCCTTTTGAAAGTCAAGGTAAACAATATCGACTGGGTCCCCTTTATCTATGTGTTTATTTACACCCTCAAAGAATTCTAACAAGTTAGTAAGACATGATTTGCCTTTGCAGAAACCATGTTGATTTTCTTTCAGCAATGCCTGTTCTTCTATGTGCTTAGTGATTTTTCTTCAATAATGGTTTCCATCACTTTGCCTGGAACTGAGGTTAGACTAACTGGTCTATAATTTCCTGGATCACCTCTGGATCCTTTCTTGAAGATCGGTGTTACATTTGCCTCCCTCCAGTCCTCGGGTACAGTGCCTGATCTTAGAGAAAGGTTATATATCTTAGCTAGCTGTCAGCCTGAACAACTTCAAGGCAGGATTAGACAGATTCATGGATACCAAGTGTATCGGTAGCTACTGAAAAGGACATTCAAGTGCCACCTCGGAGTTGGTTGAGGCAGGCAGGATTTCCCCGGGTACTGGTTGTGGGGGGTCGGGAGCAGGTCAGGGTTTGCCCTCCCTTCTGCTCGAGATCCCCGTGTACAACTGGTGGGCCACTGTGTGACACAGAATGCTGGACTAGATGGGCTGAGGTCCGATTCAGCATGGCTCTTCTTATGTTATGTTCTTATGTTATGTTATGTTCTCAAATAACCCAAGCAGCGCCGGGTCCCCAAGCTAGTAAATAAATAAAAGGTAATCTTTTTAATTAAAAAAAATCAACAAGATATGGGAAATAAAGATATCTAAGAGGCTGAAGTCCAAACCTCTGTTCTTAAGTCAGGTGAACTGCACCTCAGTAAAAAGATCTGTAGATAGATCTTTTTTAATCTCTACATACAGGCATAAATCCTGGGAACAGCATGAGTCACAGCCACAAAGGCAGAACTCCATGCGCCCACTTGTCTATGCGGAGTTCGTTCCTAACTGCATATTCGTGTGTTGCTAGCAGTAGGGGTGTCATTCTGCACTAGGTTCTTCTTGATGGTTGTAATGAGTAATTTTGGCAATTTACTTCTTACCGTGAGAAAGTCTTGCCACATCGTTTTTGAAGTCTACGTACATTTGAGTTTCTTCTATGCTGAATTCACACATGGTTATTTCCTGTGCAAATCCATCATGTGGCATGTGTCCCAAATTAAATCATTTTTGGCATGTTTCCTTTTAGAAAATGGAGCAAGTCAGGACATATTCCGTGCAAAATTCACATGTGATTGATTTGCATGGAAAAGAACATTTGCCAAGAGGTTAATACTCAGAAATATTATTTTTGTATAGTAATAATGTTTTCTGTACAAAACAATCAAATGTAAATTTGGTACGCAAGAAGTACCAAACTGATGATTTTTGATCACCCAGGATTTTTCTTGTTGGGCTTTTTCCACAATAAAACTCTATGTGGCACCGGGAATGTGGCGCAGCTGGCTGGGTGTCAGCTGCATAAGATCTCTACTGACCAGAAGGTCATGAGTTCGAGGCCTGCCCAGGTCGAGGTGGGCTCTCGACCTATTGTGTAGCCTGTTGTCGACCTTTGCAACCCGAAAGACAGTCGCATCTGTCAAGTAGGAACTTAAGGTACCACTTAGTGGGGAGGCTAAATTAAACTGATTTACGAGGCCATAAAAAGATCTCCAGGAAACACGTTGAGGAAGGAAGGAGTTCGACAGCTCCCCCTGGTGGCCAGGTGTGAAATTGCCTCTGTCTGTCTTGTGTATTTGTGTGTCTAAATGCAATGTGTACATTGTAATCTGCCCTGAGTCCCTTGCGGGGTGAGAAGGGCGGAATAGAAATGAAGTAAATAAATAAATAAATAAATAAATAAATAATGTTTTTCAATCATTTTCCAAAGATTTTCAAAAATTATTTTCATTTCTAATCATAGAATAGTAGAATTGGAAGAGACCTCATAAGGCCCGGATTACCCATAAGGCCACCCTAGGCCAGGGCCTAGGGTGGCACCTTTGGGGGGGGCAGCAGATCGGATCCCCAAAAAATGTTTTTTAAAAATTCAACAAAAATCAAAAAAAAATTCAAAAAAAAATCAAAAAAAAAGTGCACATGCGTGTGGCGGCGCAAGCTCCCCCTCCCTGCTGCTCATGCTGGCCCCACCCCTCTTCTTTCAGTCAGTGAAAGAAATGGGGCAGTGCCGGCGCGAGCAGCGGGGAGGGGGCCTAGGACTTCCCTCTGCCCCCTCCTGATGCGGGAGAGAGAAGGGGCGGAGGGAAGTCTCAGCGCCGCCCCCTCCCTGCTGCTCGCACCGGCACCGCCCCTCTTCCTTCAGTCAGTGAAGGAAGAGGGGGGCACGAGCAGCGAGGAGGGGGGACTTCCCTCCGCCCCCTCCTGACATGAGAAAGCGAAGCCCTCCTCCCTGCTGCTCACGCCAGCACCGCCCCTCTTCCTTCAGTCAGCGGGGGACGCCCGCAACTGGCCCCACCCCCAGTAAGCGGTCTAAGTTGCCACAATCGCGTAATCCGGGCCTGGACCTCATGGGCCATCAAGTCCAACACCCTGCCAAGAAGCAGGAAAATCACATTCAAAGCACCCCCAACAGATGGCCATCCAGCCTCTGTTTAAAAGCCTCCAAAGAAAGAGCCTCCACCACATTCCGAGGCAGAGACTGAGGAACAGTAGGCCTGGCTAGGTTCGTCGGATGTCCTCAGAATTCGGAATGAATTCGGATGTAAATAAGTTTGGAAGTGAATTCAAAGAGATTCAAGGAACCCGGAAGTGAATTTCCAATTTCGAAGCTCTTCCGCCATTCCTCGTAAGTTAGTCGGAAGGACGCAGCTTCCCTTCCCCTCCTGCCTGGGAGGAAAGTAAGCCGTGTCCATAGCGGGAGGTTCACCCGCTTTGGACGCAGCTTTCCTTCCCTCCAAGGCAGGAAGGAAAGCTGCATCCAAAACAGGTTAAACTCCCACTATGGATGCAGCTTTCCTTCCTGCCTTGGAGGGAAGGAAAGCTGTGTCCCAAGCAGGTGAAACACCTGGTTTGGACACGGCTTTCTACCCCTCCCAGGTGGGAAGGAAAGCTGCGTCCATAGTGGGAGTTTATTTATTTATTTATTTATTTATTATTCATTTTTATATTCCGCTCCTCCCTGCAGGCTCGGGGCGGATCACAGTGGTAGTAAAACATGCAATAAAAACATACAATAAAATTCAATGAAACACAGTTACATAGTCAATAGCCGACAGACCACGGATCGTGAATCTTATCTCGGGCGAGGATATGCCTCTTCATTCAGGCTAGCCGAACGCCAGTCTGAAGAGGGCCGTTTTACAGGCCCTTCGAAAAGGTCTGAGTTCATGAATCGCACGAGCGTGGCTGGGTAACGAGTTCCAAGTCATAGGAGCCACAACTGAAAAGGTCCGCTGTCTTGTACTGGACAAGTGACAGGAGCGGGGTGATGGAATAACTAGCAAATTTTGCTCTTCCGAGCGCAGTGATCTCGGGGCATATACGGGGTAAGGCGGTCCCTCAGGTACTCAGGCCCTAGACCGTGCACGGCCTTAAAGGTTAACACCAGCACCTTGAAGGCAATCCGGTACTCAATAGGCAGCCAGTGCAGTTGCCGCAGGGATGGGCGTAATGTGCTCTCTCACCGGTGCACCCACCAGTAAGCGAGCAGCAGCATTCTGCACCAGCTTGAGTTTCGGATTGTCGACAGGGGAAGGCCCACGTAGAGGCGTTACAGTAGTCCAGCCTCGAGATGACCGTCGCCTGGATCACCGTGGCCAGATCATCCCTGGACAGGTAGGGTGCCAGTCGCCTAGCCTGGCGAAGATGGTAAACGCCGTTTTGCTGACCATGGCGACCTGAGTCTCCATGGTCAGCAAAGGGTCCAATTGGACTCCTAAGCTCTTTACGAGGATGACGGGCTAAGCTGCTCGCCATCCAGGGTAGGCAACCGGCACTCATCCAGCCCAGGGCGACCAGGCCACAAGATCTCCGTCTTCGACGGATTCACCTTCAGCCGGCTGGCACGCAGCCAACCAGTCACGGCTTCAAGGCATAGATGGAAACAATCGGGTACGGTGTCCTGCCTGCCGTCCATTCTCAGCAGAAGCTGGGTGTCATCTGCGTACTGATAACACTCCAGACCAAAGTCGCGAACCAGCTGGGCCAGGGGGCATGTAAATGTTAAATAATAAGGGTGAGAGGATGGCCCCTGGGGGACCCCCACAACTTAATGGGAGCCTCCCGGAGACCTCCTCCCCCCTCTCCACACGTTGTCCCCGATCCTGGAGGAAGGAGGTCACCCAAGGCAGGAAGGAAAGCTGCGTCCAAAGCGGGTGAAACTCCCACTAACCCACTTTGGACGCGGCTTTCCTTCCTGCCCTGGAGGGAAGGAAAGCCGCATCCAAAGCGGGTGTGCAGTCTCATAGGAGGGGCCAGGGTACGGATGAAAGATGTCCCAAATGAATGGTAAATGGGCAAATAGCCCCGGACACCACAAAACGCACGGCAACTGGTAGAGTGCGTATGAGAGATGTCCTGTGCAGCAGTCAGACCTCCTCAGGGAATGGTCTGCCCAGCGGGAAGCCAATGAGACTGCACGCTGTTCCGACACACTATAGGCCTAAGCTGACCTTAGACTGCATACCCAGTCACACGGCTGTCTGGATTCCCCTTGGGTTCCGTCTTCAAGTCAGTTCCCAGTCAGCTCCTACCGTTAGTTGAAACGATGGTATTCTCTGCATGAACTTTACAGGCTTGATATTGGATTTTTGTTATATAATATTGATACTGTTATTTATTGACACTGTTTTTGATACTGTTGTGTTCCTTACATACTGCACTTTGCATTACTGTGCTTGACTAGTTGATATATTGTTTAGGATATATTTATAATATAATGCGTGGAGGGGTTACGAGGCCCTCTGTTGAAAATACTCAACTGCTCCCTTGAGCAAGGAGCTTTTCCAGAGGAGTTAAAAGAGGCGGTGGTCAGTCCATTGCTGAAGAAGCCCGGGCTAGATCCCGCGGCTCCTCCAATTACCGCCCAGTGTCCAATTTACCATACCTGGGCAAGGTAATTGAGAGGGCAGCAATGGACCAGCTGCAGGCATTCCTGGATGATGCAACCTGGCTAGACCCCTTCCAGTCTGGCTTCCGTTCTGGCCATGGGACAGAGACCGTCCTGGTCTCCATCACAGACCTACTCCGTTGCCACTTGGACCGAGGCGGATCGGCGCTGCTCGTGTTATTGGACCTCACGGCAGCGTTTGATACTGTCGATTACCAACTTTTGACACGCCGCCTGGCGGTGGCGGGGGTGAGGGGGACAGCCTTAAACTGGTTGTCCTCCTTCCTCCAATACCGTCTGCAGCGAGTGAAGTGGGGAGGGGTGGTTTCCGAGGGCTCCCCCCTACACTGTGGAGTCCCTCAGGGGGCCATCCTCTCCACTAGTCAAGAGCTTGGGGGTTCGGCTGGACCCCCGGCTGTCTATGGAGGCGCAGATTGCCTGCGCCTGCAAGACAGCGTTTTACCATCTGCGGCAGGCAAGATGACTGGCTCCTTACCTCTCCTGCTGCGACCTGGCCACAGTGATCCAAGCCACGGTCATCTCAAGGCTTGACTACTGTAATGCGCTGTACATTGGCCTTCCCTTGTCGGCGATCTGGAAACTCAAGCTGGTGCAGAACGCAGCAGCACGCCTGCTTACAGGAGCCCCAAGATCTGCTCTTGTCACCCCACTCCTGCGCGAACTGCACTGGCTTCAATTGAATTCGGGTCTCCTTCAAGGTCTTAGTCTTGACTTTTAAGGCCTTACATGGTTTGGGGCCAGTGTACCTGAAGGAGCGGCTTACCCCATACGTGCCCGGTAGATCACTGCATTGAGGGGCTTAATTTACTGGAGGTGCCTAATACCTACTGGTTGTCGAGTATGCGGCAGAGGGCGTTCACAGTGGCTGCGCCGAGCCTCTGGAGAGCCTGCGGAGACGCGAGCTCTACGGGGCTTGATGGCGTTTCACAAGTCTGTAAAGACTTGGCTGTTTAAGCAGGCATTTGGCTCCAACTGATGCCTGCTATAACTTGCCACCCTGCCGTATCTTGCCATCTGTATTATTGTTGTCTGCTGGGATCCTAATGCTGGGAGTGGGGCTTGAACTTGGTTTTATAATGCTGTTTTATGTGTTTTTATGTGCTTTTATCTGGTTTTATCTTGTAAACCGCTCGGGGCTCCGGAGAGAGCGGTATACCAAATCGCATCAATAAATAAAATAAATAAATAAATAAATAAATAAATAATGAAGCCATTCCAAATTTCAGAAGTACGTCCGAATCAATTTTGAAAAAACTGCTGAAAACTTGGGAAGTCTATCAGATACGAGGCGCCAGCGCCCCTACATCGAAGCAGGTTTTGAAGCCGTTTTTCCGTGATAAAACATGCCTAGCACCTTTCACAGTCAGGAAGTTCTTCCTAATACTCAGATTTCCTTTCTTGTAGTTTGAAGCCATTGTTCCATGTCCTAGTCTCCATGGCAGCAGAAAACAAGCTTGATCCCTCCTCCCAATGACTTCCTCTCATATATTGATACATGGCTATCGTGTCTCCGCTCAGCTTTATCTTCTTCAGGGTAAACATAAGCCGCTCCTCATAGGGCTTGTTCTCCAGACCCTTGATCATTTGAGTTGCCCTCCTCTGGACACATCCCAACTTGTCAACATCTCCCTTCAATTATGATGCCCAGAATTGGACACAGTATTCCAGATGTGTGGTTCTTGTCATTCGGTTTCCATTTTGGGGAGTGGTTGCAAAAGCACATGTAGAAAACAGAGACTGGTTCATGGGGTGGAGCAGGCCCGGATTAAGCCCTTTTGGCGCCCTAGGCCAAAGGCTCCGCCTCCACAGTTCCCTCTCTTCCTCCTTGCACCGGCCCCTCCTTCCTTGAGTCAAGGAGGAGAAAGAAAGGGAAGCCCCACCCCCAGAGCCGATGCTGCGCATGCGCGGCAGTAGCCCCAAGGGCGGGGCTTCCCTCCGTGGCTCTGCCTCTTCCTCCTCGCACCGGCCCTCCTTCCTTGAACGACCTCTGAGAGTCTATGGCGCTCCGCGTGCACGCGCAGAAGCGCCCGAAGATCGAACTTTTTTAAAAAAAACTTTTTTGGGGGGTCTGGATCTGCCCCCCCCCAATGGCTGCGCCCCTAGGCCGTGGCCTAGTGTGGCATTATGGATAATCTGGGCCTGGGGTGGAGGGGTGTTTAGAAAAGGGGCTGGAATTGTGTTGTTGAAATAAAACTTCAAGCCTTCTTTATCATTGTCTGTGGTTGTTACTACTGATAGGAGTTGCAGTCAGGGGTGGTCCCAGATATAGGCCAAGTAGGCCACTGCCTAGGGCTCCATCTTGTAATGGGGCGAATTCCAGCCCGCCGGGCACCGCCGCTCCCGCGGGGCATTGCAGAGCAAGGAGGAGCTTTCGAAGGCCCCTCCTCACGCTTCCTGGTGCCTGCTGCCGGCCCCTCCCACGGGCGTTGCACAGGGCAGCAAGGAGAGTGCTCCCCGCCTCTGCAACGCCCCGTGGGTGGGGCTGGCAGGGGAAGCAGGAAGCACCAGGAGAGGCCTTAGGCTGGCCTTCGAATGCACAAGGCAAGGAGTGGCGGCGTCTGGAGGAGGAATGGAAGGAGTGCGGCGCAGGGTACCGCTTAAAATTTTTTGGGGGGACCAAAATAATGCTTTGGGGGCAAAATAATTGGGAGGGCAAAATAATGTTTTTGGGGGCAAAATAATGTTTTTTTGGGGGAAATAATGTTAAGCCTACCATTGGAAATTACCTTAGACCACCCCTGGTTGCAGTCCACTAACATCTGAAAGGCAATGCCATTCCCCTTGGCTTTCAAAGTACAAAATTCTTGGTGAGAAATCCTTCATCTGCCGTGCTCACAATTCATAGGAATGGAGTGAGATTTCTAAATACTTAAAAATGGGTCACGTGGGAAATGGGTTTGTGAAATCTTGGTCAGATTCAGTCTTCCCTGTCACCCTGTGACAATATGTTGCCTAAGGTGACCTGTCAACTGGGGACGATGTAGCAGATGCTGGGTTACTCAATGACTATACTAATCCTTCTTCAGAGTGGGCCACTTAAAAGTTAAAGAAGGGGTCAGCTTTCCATTTTCAAAATGATAGGCATCGTGTGGCTTAAGAAGAAAGTAGCTTTGTTGAACATTTTTCCTCTCTGTGTCCTTATCTGCTTCTAGAAAAATGACCTGACGTTGTCCTTGGCTAAGATAAATACTACTTTTGCAAACTGTTTTCAAACTGGGACATGTATTGTGTCATCACCATGAACTAATACGATGAACTATTTCAAAATGCGAGGAGTTCATACCGTCCCCACCCCCGAGCATGATTTTTCAGGGTCAATTGGTGTCCACTGTAGACTATGAATGCAACAGGATCCTGTCCTTACAAAGAATCTTATCATACACCAGAGACCAAAAATGCAGCCACAGGCAGTATCTTCTAGAGGGGAATTATGGGTGATCCTCTCTACCCTACCCCACAATTAAATTTCCAGCAGTATCTTATGCTAAGACTTGGTTCAATGCAATTGCCCCTACACGGAGGCAAGTATAGCTACCTGTGTTCATTCCTTAAAGGGACAGATACGCCTTATCTATTATATAAAGGAGGTCCCGTCATCGAACGACTGACAGAGACAGAGAAACCTTCCAAGGCAGAGACACCAAACTTGCCAACACAAATAGGCCTCAGGCAAGGAAGGTTTTTAGCAAAGAAACTCCCCCCTTGAGTTTAGTCAGTTGGTGTTTGAGGGTTAAACTGTCAAGGCCAAGATCTAGGAGGGAGACAAATAGGGCACCAGGGACACAGGCACCACTGACAAACACATACCCCCCAGAATAACACAAACTTGCAAAACCCACCAAAAAAATCCTGCAACACAACCCCCCAAAACACAACAAACACACTGGCAAAAGCAACACCCCACACAAACACCCAAAACACCCCACCCACACAAGCATTCCACAAGCATTCCACAACATACTACCACCCACAATGCCACCACACACCCACTAACTCACCAAAAAGTAATACCTACACACAACACACTACGCACATAACACCACCTACTGCTCAACCCATTTGTATGCCATTCCTTCCTTCCACACAGGCATAAGCTGACCCAAAAGACAAGCCATGCCTCCTAAAAAGAACAGCATCGGACAACACACTCGCAACGCCACATACATCACACAAAAAGGGCAGAACAAACGCCAGAACAGAAAGACACTGCACTACCTTAGCTTTTTGCCATCACCATAAACAAGGCTCAAGGACAAACACTACAAATCTGTGGCATAGACCTTGACACAGAATGCTTCTCCCACGGACAACTCTACGTAGCGTGCTCCAGAGTTGGGAAACCACAGAACCTCTACATCAACACAGCAGACGGAAAGACAAAAAACATTGTATATCCACAAGCTCTGCAGAACGCCAGCAACACCACACACCGACAACTCCCAGGACTTCAACATCCCACCCACCAGAACAACCCACAACGACACAGCCATGACCCCACCAAGACCATAAGCAACATCAATTCCAACCCTTACATACTCAGACTTTCTCGCATCTCCTAAATAGGGCACAGCAACGCGTGCCGGGTACAGCTAGTAGTTTATAAATGAATGAAGTTCGAAAATAATTTCCCACGGCACACCTGATGATCTCTCACGGCACACTGGTTGAAAATCACTGGTAAGAACATAAGAACATAAGAAGAGCCATGCTGAATCGGACCTCAGCCCATCTAGTCCAGCATTCTGTATCACACAGTGGCCCACCAGTTGTACACGGGGATCTCGAGCAGAAGGGAGGGCAAAACCCTGACCTGCTCCGACCCCCACAACCAGTACCCAGGGAAATCCTGCCTACCTCAACCAACTCCGAGGTGGCACTTGAATGTCCTTTTCAGTAACTACCGATACACTTGGTATCCATGAATCTGTCTAATCCTGCCTTGAAGTTGTTCAGGCTGACAGCTGTCACAACCTCTTCTGGAAGTGAGTTCCATAACCCAATGACCCTCTGGGTGAAGAAATATTTCCCTTTATTAGTCCTAATTTTCCTACCTTGGAGCTTCAGGGAGTGCCCCCTAGTCCTAGTGTTTTGTGACAAAGAAAATAATTTTTCTTTATTCACCTTTTTCTATCCCATGCATGATTTTATACACTTCGATCAAGTCACCTCTTAAACGCCCGTCTTTCAAGGCTGAAAAGACCAAGGCGTTGCAACCTGGTTTCGTAAGGGAGCCGCTCCATCCCTTGGATCAATCTTGTTGCCCTTCTTTGTACCTTTTCCAGTTCCGTTATATCCTTCTTAAGGTGCGGAGACCAGAATTGTACACAGTACTCCAAATGTGGCCTTACCATAGATTTGTAGAGAGGTAATACAACATTTGCTGACCTATTTTCGATTCCCTTTCTGATCATGCCTAGCATAGAATTTGCTTTTTCACTGCTGCAGCGCACTGGGTTGACATCTTCATTGAGCTGTCCACAAGACCCCAAGATCCCTTTCCTGGTTTGTCTCGGAAAGCTTTGACCCCATCAATTGGTAGGTGTAGTTGGGGTTCTTTTGCCCCGATGTGCATGACTTTACACTTGTTTAGGTTAAAATGCATTTGCCACTTTGTTGCCCATTCACTCAATTTCGAGAGATCTTTCTGGAGCTCTTTACAGTCAGTTTCATTTTTAACTACCCTGAACAATTTAGTGTCGTCTGCAAACTTTGCTACCTCAGAATTCACTCCTACATCCAGATCATTAATGAATAAATTAAAAAGTAACGGACCCAAAACTGAACCTTGGGGTACGCCACTTCCCACCTCTTTCCACCCAGAGAAGTGTCCATTTATTACCACCCTTTGGTCTAGATGACCCTTGAAGTCCATTATGTGCAGGACAGCAAGGACTCAGTGTTGTGCACCAATACAATGTTGGAGCTCTAATTTAAAACATAAAGGACTATTTGCCTTAAATAGTGGAGTAGAAAATGACACTGGCAGTAAGACCGCTGGAAAACTGCTAATCTATTGCATGATCAATTATATGTCCCTGAAATAAAGCTGTCTTGATCACCTTCCTAAAACACTCAGTTTAATGGCCTGTTATTGATCTTTCTCTTCCTACTCCAGCGCCCTCCCTCTCGTTCTCGGAGTCTCTGCTTCAGCAGGATCTGAAAGAGAAATAAAATTAGACTCTTTTGCTAAACACTGTCTGTCTTGACAGCTATTATGACCAGTCTATAGTCAGGGGCGGTCTTACCTCTCCCGGGAGGGAAAGCGAAGATTATTTTGCCCCCCCCCCGGTGGCTTCTGGACGCCGCCGTGCATGCACACCAGCGTCCCAGTTCGCGCATGTGCGCCGGCGTCCCTTTTCACGCATGTGCGCTGGCGTCCTGCGCGGCGGCGTGCATGCGCACCAGCGGCGGAGGCGCAGCGTGGGCAGCACTAGCTCCCGAGCACCTCCACCCGGTGGCGCGCGAGGCCCGGGCAAGGCAGGGCGGGGCGGCCGGGGCGGGCGGCGCCTCCCAGGTGCCGACGCCCCTCCCAGGAGGTGCCGCCCCTCGCAGCCGCTTAGTCGGCCTAATAAGAAAGACCGCCCCTGTCTATAGTGTTTGAGAAATGAGGCAGGACATAGGACATCATCACACGGATGAGGTCCCGTGGGGCAATTCAACATCCTCCATGGCGGATCGGCAGAGCAGTGGTGCAGTCTGCATGCCCCACCTCACAGCCGATGCTTTCCCATTCCATGTAGAAGCATCATTGCATGCCCCCTCCCTCCACATTGCTCCTGTCACCATACATTTTGTGATCAGTGGTGTTGTGGTGTTTCAGCCTGGTGCTCATGTGCATGCTAGGGATGATGGGAATGTTCCTGAAAATGCTGATGATGGAATTGTTCCTGCAGTAGGTTGAAGGTGAATCCAGCCAAGATGGAGATCCTGCGGCTGGAGTCGTCCGGGTACGGTGAAATCCAGCTTTCAACCGTGGGGCGCGACACTTCGTCCGTCGTCATCCGTTAAAAGTCTTGAGTTACACTAGACTCTCAACTGACGATGGAGAAACATATCTCCATCGTCAGTGGAGATAACTTTACCATCTTCGACAGGCGAGGAAGCTAGCTCCTACCTGTCCCATCACGACCTAGCCACAGTGATCCAAAGCCAGGTCATCTCAAGATTGGACTACTGTAATGCTCTCTACATTGGCCTTCCCTTGTCAGTGATCCGGAAGCTGAAGCTGGTGCAGAACGCTGCAGCTCGGCTACTGGCAGGCCTACCATCTTTCTGCCACGTGATGCCTGTCCTGCGCGAACTGCATTGACTTCCGATTGAGCACCGAATCACCTTCAAGGTGCTGGTTTTAACCTTTAAGACCTTGAATGGTCTGGGGCCAGTGTACTTAAGTGACCACCTCTCCCTATATTTCCCAGCTAGACCACTGCGCTCAGAGTCCCTTAACCTTCTTGTGGTTCCAAGCGTTAAAAGCCTCCATCTGACCTTGACATGGAGGAGAGCCTTTAGTGCCATAGCTCCTACTCTTTGGAATGCTCTTCCTCCCGAGGTCCGCGCACTCACTAACCTGCTGGCCTTCAGGAAGGCCTGCAAAACCTTCCTATTTAGACAGACATTTGGCTAACAACTCTAGCCATAGGCCCGGAGCATCTACTGGGTGCTACATCCCATTGTATGTTTTAATTTGTGCAAAATTCTGATGTTTAAAACTGTTTTTATTG
>JARBWK010000012.1:360681-375585 GCA_030556195.1 Anolis apletophallus
GCCTCATTTAGTTTGTGTTTGACAGCCATTGATAGCAGACTACTGCGTGATTTGAGGAGAAAATGGAAAAAAGTGAATTTTGTGTGCTCATGAAGCATTATTTTTTGTGGGAAAAAATCATCACTCAAACCAAGGCTAAGCTTGATAAATACTATGGGGACTCTGCACCATCCATTTCAATGGTAAAAAAAAGTGGTTTACTGAATTTCGTTGTGGCCGTACAAGCACGGAAGATGCCGGACGCTCTGGACGCCCAGTTGAGGTCTCTACACCCGAAACAATTGAAAAAATTCACAATATGGTGTTGCCCGATCGGAGATTGAAAGTGCGAGAGATTGTGGAAGCCATAGGCATCTCACGTGGCTCAGTGGTTTCAATTTTAAATGATCACTTGGGTATGAGAAAGCTTTCCGCAAGATGGGTGCCGCGTTTGCTCACAATCGACCACAAATGCAATCGTGTGACATATTCGCAGGAGTGGTTGCCATTGTTCAACTGCAATATGGACGGGTTTTTGCGCCGTTTCGTAACCGGGGACGAAACGTGGATCCCCCACAACACACCAGAGACCAAACAGCAGTCAAAACAGTGGGTTTCTCGGGGTGAATTGGCACCAAAGAAGGCCAAGGTGGGTTTGTCAGCCAATAAAGTCATGGCAACTGTTTTTGGGATGCACACGGTATAATCCACATTGACTGCCTTCAAAAGGGTAAAACAAACAACGGTGAATATTATGCCAACTTATTGGGTCGCCTTAATGAGGATTTGGGGGGGCGGGCAGGGGAAACGACCGCATTTGGCTAAGAAAAAAAGTTCTTTTGCACCAGTACAATGCAAGGGTGCACACATGTGCAGTTTCCATGGCAACAATCCATGAATTGGGATACAAATTGCTCCCTCATCTGCCCTATTCTCCGGATTTAGCCCCGAGTGACTATTTCTTGTATCCAAACCTGAAGAAATGGCTCGGCGGAAAGAGATTTGACTCCAACAATGAAATCATCTCACTAACAAATACCTTTTTTGATGACCTCGACAAATCTTATTTTTTGGAAGGGATTAAAAAATTGGAGAAAAGTATAGAGCTCAAAGGAGACTATGCTGAAAAATAAAATGATTTTTTATCCACAAACCTGTGTTTCATTCAAAAAGTCACGGACCCGCCCTCGTATCTTCTAAAGTCTATAAAAGTCAGTGTTTGTATGTGGAGGTGCAGATATGAAGCAGCTTTCCGATTGGCTCCTACTTTCACAGACCAGCACGGATGACGGATCTGGACCAAATCTGGCACACATAACCCCCATGACCCCCCTTTACATCCTGGATAGATTTGGAGGAGAACAGAGAAAGGATGATGGGATTTATAGAACGGAGAAAGGATGATGGGATTTATTGGTCCCCTCCTGAACACGCTCACGCTGCCCCCTCGGATCAAAATGGCGGCAGAAGCAGCAGTGTAGAAGAAAAAGTAAGTGTTGGGCAGGAGGGGGAAGAAAGGGCGCGAAGGGGGAGGAAGAGGTCTCTGTCGAAAGCTGGCATGGGCAAACTTGGACCTTCCAGGTGTTTTGGACTCCAACTCCCACCATTCCTAGCAGCCTTGGGCCCTTTTCTTCCCCCCCCCCCAGCCACTTAAGCAGGAAAGGGCCTCAGGCTGTTAGGAATGGTGGGAGTTGAAGAGGGCCGAAGTTTTCCCATGCCTGTTTTAGGGACCTCAAAGTGGTGAGCCTCCTTCCAACATTGTGATTCTGGATAGAAAACAAACAACAACATAACATGACATTGTTTGAGTCCACAGTGCTCTCTGGGTGTAGGTGAACTACAACTTCCATACTCAAGGTCAATTCCCAAGCAAACCCTTTCAGTACTTCCTGTTGGTAATGAGAGTTCAATTTGCCAAGTTTGGTTCAATTCCATTGTTGCAAGAGTTCAGGATGCTCTTTGATTGTGTGTTAACTATAAAGCCCAGAAACTGTAACTCCCAAATGTCAAGGTCTATTTTCCCCAAACTCCATCTGTGTTCACATTTGGGCATATTGAGTATCCATGCCAAGTTTGGTCCTGATCCAACATTGTTTCAGTCCACCGTGCTCTTTGGATGTTGGTGAACTACAACTCCAAAACTCAAGGCCAATGCCCACCAAACCCTTCCAGTATTTTCTCTTGGTTTTGGGAGTTCTGTGTGGGAAGTTTGTGTCTTTCTGCCATTCCTGCCAGGATATCTATGTTGTGTTCATCGAAACAGGCCCAGGTTTCACACCGAGTGTATAAATACATTCAAAAACATATTAACTATATGTATGACTGTGTTAGAGTGTCATTTTGTGTCATTTTGGTTGGTGGTGTGCCCCAGGATTTTGTACATGTAAAAAAATGTGCCGCGGTTCAAAAAAGGTTGAAAAACACTGTGCTAGAGAACTTATATTGAGAGCTGTTCTCTTGGGTGAAAAATTAATCATTTTGATTTGCAGTTTTTCACTCTCCTGGGGATTTTGTGCCCCTAATCTGAGCAAATGTGGAAGGCTGACTGTTATTTGATATTATTTGATATCTGGCTTCTTGACCATTTTTTATTCTCACAACAAGTCATGAGACAGGTCAGCATAAAATATAATAACTTCTCCAAGATCACACAATAATGTTCATAGATTGGTGAGGATTTGCAGATAGAGCTCTCAAACACAGTCCAACACTAACTGCTGTGCCACTGAATGAATGAATGAATGAATCTTTATTCATATCCCAACCCATCTCCCAATGGGACTCGCTGCTATTATACTATGATGGAATTATAATGTCATTGTTTTGGGTAAGTGGCAGAAACAATCTCTCTGCTTTTGGTGGAACTGGTTTTTTTTTAAATGATTTTTATTGGTTTCTTAAACTTGGGGTAAAAAGGGGCAAGGAAAGGAACTGGAGGGGGGCAGGGGGGGTGAGGGGTAGAACATCAGGAAAGTGAGGATGTACAATAACTCCCGTTCAGTCGGCCTGCTCCATCAAACTCTAGTTACCATTTGTAACCATACCTTGCCTGTCCACAAGACCCCCTTATGTTCTTGCAATAACTTTTACAAGTTTGCTTAAGAATTATCTAGCTTTTTTGGACTAAGTTCATTTAGATATCGGCTGACTTTCCCCCAGTCCGTCCTGTTCTTATTGCTTTGATCCATGGCCATACTCCTCAGAGCATCGAGGTCCATAATTTCCCTAACCCTTAGCAGCCAGTTCCTTATAGATAAGGGATCCACACATTTCCAGTGTTTTGCAATTTCCATCCTGGCAGCCGTGGCCAGGTAGAAAAAGATCTTGTCATCATTCCTCTCCCATTCATTGTCCGTTAGATGGAGCAAATAGAACTCCGGTTTCATTTCCAATTTTTTCCCTAGGATGTTTTCCGCATGTATGTGGATTTTTTTCCAAAACTTCTTGAGTATCTTACATTGACACCAGCAGTGCATGAAGCTTCCTCTAGCCTCCTTGCACTTCCAACATTGGTCTTTCACTGAGGGTAGCACCTGGCTAAACTCACGGTGTATGATACCAGTGGTAAAACATTTTATACCAGTTTTCTGTCATATGAGAGAAGCCCGAGCCCTTCACTTTCACCTTCCATAACGACTCCCACTCTTGCATCAGGATAGTATGACCTAGTTCTTTGGCCCATCTTATCATCGTTTCTTTCACCCCTTCCATTTCGGTCTCCCACTCCAGAAGCTTGTTATACAATAGGCTTATCACCTTTTTGTTCGATTTCATCACCTTCTCCCAAACTGTGGGGTTTGTGTTAAAGTTCTTTCTCACGTCCCTTTTGAAGACTTCTTTGCACTGAGCATACTGGAACCAAGAAAGTTCCATATTTTGCCCTCGTAGCGACTCTAACGATTTAAGTACCCACTGGGATCCATTCCTAGTTATCAATTCTTTGTAGGTGTACCACCTACTTGCCGGAAGCTCTCTCAGCTGTTGCGCTTCTTGTGGTGAGATCCATAGGGGTGTTGCTTGATAAAATCGGTCCTTGTATTTATTCCATGCTTTTAGGAGGGGAGCTCTAACAAAATGGTTGGTGAAGTTTCTTTCAATTAGTGCCTTGTCATGCCAGAGGTAGGCGTGCCACCCCCGGCGTAAATCAAAGCCCTCCACTGTTAACAAATTAATATCCTTGAGAGTGGCCCAGTCTTTCAACCAACTCAGCGCTGCAGCGTCATGATACAGTTCAAAATTGGGGAGGGCTAGCCCGCCTCTGTCAACACTATCACAGAGGTTATTGTGCTTAATTCTCGCTTTTTTCGAGCTCCATACAAACTTTAAAATGTCCGATCTCCATACTCCAAACCAACGTTTCGACCTTATCACCGGAAGGTTCTGAAACAAGAACATCAGCTTAGGGAGCACCCCCATCTTAATCGCCGAAATTCTGCCTAAAAGATTCAAATTAAGGTATTTCCATCTCTCCAGTTTCTTTTGTCTCTGCCCAGGCTGGAATGTAATTATTTTGGAGGAGTTGATTATTTTTTGCAGTAAAATAAATACCCAAATATTTTATTCTCCTTGTCGTTTCAAATTTAGCTATTTCTTGTAAGAGGTTTCTCCTTGACGGAACGATGTTTTTGGTCAGGATTTTTCGTTTTGTCTGTATTGATCTTTAACCCATAAGCCGCACCGAACTCCGTTATCTTCTTCGTCCAGTTTACTATGTTTTCCAGCGGGTTCTCTATAATACAGACCACATCGTCCGCATAGGCTTTAACCTTCCAATGTACATTCCTCACCTTTAGGCCTCTTAATGTCTTGTCCCTCCTAATAGATTCAAGGAGAGGTTCCAAAAACAAAATAAATAACAACGGCGAGAGCGGGCATCCCTGCCGAGTCCCTTTCTCTATGACTAAGGAACCCGCGACTTCTCCGTTGATGAGTAAGGTCGCCATTTGGTTGGAATAGATAGCCCGAATCGCATTCTCAAAGAAGAAGCCCATGTCTAGCTCTCTTATAACAAGGCTTAAAAACTTGGAACTGTTGTGTATATCAGCAGCACTCTAAACAGTTAAGTGTACGAAGGAAACAATAACAATGGTTGAACAATGGCCTTACCTCAATCACTTTAGCTATTGTGATAGGAATACCTTCTGCAGTGGCGCTGGAGAAACAACCACCATGTTTTGCAGAACAAAAAGCCCACTCCACCATGTATCTGTGTCAAAGTTCAGGGACTTTGGAAAAACACTTGCATAATATTGACCATAGTACACAAACAAAATCGAACAAATGTCTGTTGCTCCACTGGGTGCCAGTCTGTTACCGGGCACAATTCAAAGTCCTGGTTATTTATTTATTTATTATTTCGATGTATATACCCCCCTTCCCAAAAAGGCTCATGGTGGTTCACAACAATGAATACACAACACAACGTAGTTAGAAACAGAATAAAAACAGATTAGGACCAGAATGGAAAGCACAACGCCTGGTGGAAGAGGGTGGTCTTATGGGCCCTCCAACAGACCTGTAAGTCCATTATTGCTCGTGCCTCTGCCGGGAGGGCGTTCCACAGGGTAGGCGCTACTACGGAAAAGGTGCGCTGCCGAGTGGATGACAATTAGCAAATCTGGAGTGATGGAACCCCCAATAGGTTTTGGTCCATGGACCGTCGTGGTCTCTGGGGAACGTGCAGGGAGAGGCGGTCCTTCAGATACACTGGCCCCAGACCATGCAAGGCCTTAAAGGTTGGCACCAGCACTTTGAAGGCAATCCGGTACTCGATGGGAAGCCAGTGCAAGCGCTGGAGGACTGGTGTGATGTGGCATGCTAGTGGCACTCCAGCCAGCAGTCGAGCCGCAGCGTTTTGCACCATCTTCAGTTTCCGGATTACCGACAAAGAAAGGCCAATGTAAAGGGTGTCATAGTAGTCCAGTCTCGAGATGACCGTGGCCTGGATTACCATGGCTCGGTCGTCACCGGAAAGGTAGGGCGCCAGCCGCCTAACCTGGCGCAGATGGGAAAACGCTGCTCTGTTCACGGTGGAGACCTGACCTTTAAAGCCCTAGAAAGTTCAGGTCCAGGTTATTTGGCTGACTGCACCCCCCTGTATGAACTTGCGCGGGCCCTGAGATCTTTGGGAGAGGCCCTTCTCTCAGTCCCACCTCCATTTCAAGCTCGGTTGGTGGGAATGAGCGGGTGGGCCTTTCTTCTCGGTAGCTGCTCTGCTGGAAGTCACAACGGCCTCCTCCCTGCTCTCCTTCTGGCAGAAGGCTAAAAACCTTTTATTCAAATGGGGTTTTAAAGATGAAAGTGTTTTAGATATAATCAGGGGATGCGATAATTTTAACTTTGAATATGTTTGATGGATTTTAACTGAATGTTAAAATTTTGTTGTGTTTAATTCTGTTTTAATGTTTGCATATTTATATATTTTAAATTGGATACCAATGTTAAGCTACAGTCTCCCTTTTGTGGAGATAGAGGGGTGTGCGTGTCTATCTATGTATATAATAAAAGTCAGTGTTTGCGGGCGGGCGGTGGTGCGGTGGTGCAGAGGGAGGAATATGTGACAGCTTTTCGATTGGTTGCCACTGTGGGATTATTTGCATAAAGGACACTGATTGGCCAGCCTCAGAACTCCGACACTCTAAGGCACCAGACAGAGGGGATTGGTTGCCACTGAGAGACAATTTGCATAAAGGACTCTGATTGGCAAGCAAAACAGAATGCAACTGAATGCTTGAGTTAGCCAAAAGACAGGGTTTTTTCCATTCTTTGTCTGAGAGGTGCAGAGGTGCCAAGGAATATGTGACACACAGAGCCCCCAAATGTGACACACGGAGCCCCCATGACCCACTCTACATCCCGGTGCTGTTTGGAGGGGGATGGACCATGGCCAATGGGACTTGCAGTACCTTCGCTAAGTTCCTGAGACCACTGCAAGCCACATAAACATCTAATAGGAACCAACCTTGGCACACAATGCCTTCCTCAAATAACCCGGGCACTGTGTGTGTGTGTGTGTGTGTGTGTATTCTCAGCTGTGGATGGTTGAATCCATGGATACAGAATTCCTTGATATGGAGGTATGACTGTAAATATCTGTTGAGGGGTTGTTGCTAGGCTTGTGCAATCTGAATAAACCATGATGCATTTCAGTATCCTGGATTTGGGTGGGGGTCTTGATTCATTTTTCGGGAGCTTCCTAAATTTGGGAGGGGGACTTTCCACACTCACCTTGAGGTAGGGAATGCGGTCACAAATGTAGGCGGGTCCCAAACTATTCAGGGCGTTATAGAAGATGACCTGCACCTTGAATTGGGACCGGAAGATGAACGGCAGCCAGTGGAGCTCCTTAAACAGGGGGGTTGACCACTCCCTGTAATTCGCCCCAGTTTCCCTTCTGTCTTTAGAGGATACCCGGGTTTAAAGAAAGGGATTAAGGAACCTCACTTCCTGGGATCCTTTCCTTCTAGTGGCGGACTCCCTTCCAGCACTCAACATGTAACTGAAGAAACCAAAAGAAGCCAAATTTTGACAGCCACTGTTCTGTTGAGGCTACTAAAAAATGGTGATGGACCCCATGCCATTATGAGCTGCCATCAAGCCAAACAAACTGAAGAAGCCAAAGGCAAATGGCCAAAACGAACCCATGCAGAAGCCTAGTTGTTGCTCCTATCTAGGCACGCAGCCTAAGAGTGATGATAGCTAAATAATGTACTATGAAATCATTAGTTGGCATTGCATTCCCATTGTCCTTTTTTTGGCTCAGACGTGGCATCTTATGTTATCACACCAAAGTAATGACTTATTGTCCTAGTTTGGATTAGGGCAGTGCTCAAGGTTTTGTTTATTTTTGTGGTCAACTGCGTTGGGATTTTTTGTGTGCAGATGAATTAAAAAGTACACTTGATTTTTTTTTTAAAATGAGCTTGATGCGTGTGTACGTGTTGCTTAGACCTTAAGAAAATTTAGCTAATGCATCCATTTGAGCAATAATAATAATAATAATAATAACTTTATTTATATCCCACCCCATCTCCCCAAAAGGACTAGGAGCGGCTTACAAGGTAACACAGTGCAAAATAAAATACATAAAATAGCAAAAAAACCCAAAAAAAACCCACAGAGTATAGAAAGGTTAAAAAATCAATTAATAGGAAGTGATTTAGAACGGTACAAGTATCTGCAGTCTGGAATGTGGTCAAAGTAATATAAGAGTCTGTTAAGAGTCTTGGTGTCACTCGACTCTCAACTGTCGATGGAGACACACATCTCCATCGTCAGTAGAGTAGCGTTTTTCCATCTCCCCCAGGCAAGGAAGCTGGCCCCCTACCTGTCCCGCCACGATCTGGCCACAATGGTCCAAGCCACAGTCATCTCAAGGCTGGACTACTGTAATGCTCTCTACATTGGCCTTCCTTTGTCGGTGATCCGGAAACTCAAGCTGGTGCAGAAACGCTGCAGCTCGGCTGCTGGCAGGCGTTGCAACATGCTGCCACATTACTCCCATCTTATGCGAACTGCACTGGCTCCCAGTTGAATTCCGGATTACCTTCAAAGTGCTGGTATTGACCTTTAAGGCCTTGAATGGTCTGGGGCCAGTGTACCTAAGGGACCGCCTCTCCCTATACTGTCCCACTAGGCCACTGCGTTCAGAGTCACACAACCTTCTGGTAATCCCAAGCTGTAAGTCCTTCCACTTGACTTCAACACGGAGGAGAGCTTTCCGTATTACTGCACCAACACTTTGGAATGCGCTCCCTCCAGAAGTCCGTGCTCTTCCTAGCTGGCTGGCCTTTCGGAAGGCCTGCAAGACTTTATTATTCCAACAGGCGTTTGGCCTTTAAATTGCAGGCCCTCTGCTATTGGAAACTGCAGGCTCTCTGACACCGGCTATTATGTGTGTTCGGATTGTTGTGTTGCTTAAGGATTTTTTAATGTATCTTTTAATGTATTTTATATATGCGGTTTTAACCATATTTTACTATGTGTAAGTCGCCTCGAGCCGGATGGGAGTGGCGATGGATAAATCCAAATAAACTACACATCACACAAAGAATACATTTTATAGAAGTATTTTTAAAAAACATGCGTATCAAAATTACAAGAAATCACTCATTAAAATTTACAAACTTCATTAACATCACTAGACAGATTAGAAAATATAATTGTCTTCTTTGGGGCCAGAGGTCACTAGTACTTAGCCCACCGTTGAGGGTGGTCTTTACCACCATCCCTCTAAGGCAGGGGTGGGCAATTATTTTTTCCAAGGGGCCACACGAGAGCCAAAAATATTATGGAGGCGGAACTACATGCTAATCTACATAATTTATTTTATTTATTCACTTACTATATTTACTATATATTGCACATCATTAATATTAACATATTAATATATCAAGAAATATTCATATATTATTAGTATTAATATCATAATTATTATATTATAGTATATATAGACATTATAATATATTGAAATTATAATATAATATAATATTATATTATTTATTATATTATTATATTATTATTTTAAAATTATTATACAATAATAATAAAAACCACTAAAATAAAATAATGCTTCCCTGTAGTCCCCTTCTCTGGAGAGTTTTATGCAGAGTGTTAATGTTCTTGACACATGCTGTTTCCATTACTGACGTAAAATCTCATCATGTTGTTTACTTGTCTCGGCTGCTATAATCATATCATCGGCAATCATATATACACCTTTTATATGCCCAAATGTTTCTTGATTTTTCTGTCAGTTGAGGACTTGAGCCCAAATGTCAATCAATTAAAACAATACCTTCCCCAAGGCGTATTAAATGTACATAATCTTGATGATGCTTTATCCAGTTTTACCTGCCAATAGCCATCTTTCTCATCTATTATTGTAAAGATTTTCTTTCCAGCTAGGTGACTTAGAACTTCCTCAACTGTTGGGATGGTATAATGTTGTCTTCGCACTGCCTTATTTAGATCTCGTGGATCAAGACATATACGCAGATTCCTATTCTTTTTTTCAGTGGTGACAAGACTAATCACCCAATCTGTGGGTCCTACAACTTTTGTTATAACTCCTATACTTTCAATCTGACCGAGACTATCCTTTAACCTATCATGTATGGCAAAGGGCACTCTCCTACGTCCTTGGATAACAGGAACCTCTGTTGGATCAATGTGTATGTGGTGATGTCCTTGAAACTCACAGAAACCTTGAAATACTTCTGGGTATAAGCTGAGTAATGTTTCTTGTGCTACCGTGTTTCCCCGAAAGTAAGACACCCCCGATTGTAAGACGTATCGGGGGTGTCTCTGAGATCGCTTATATAAGCCATACCCGTATATAAGCCGTACCTCGTCCCGCCGCCCGGCGTCGCCATGCAACCGGAGGTGTGCGCGGCACACCTGCGACACACCTCCGCGGCACACCTCTTCGCCAGGGCTCCAGGCAAGAGAGCCAGGGGCGGAGAGAAGCAGCGACGCGTCACTGTGACGCTGCGATCCTCACCACGCCCCTGGCTCCTTTCCCCCTCCCTTGCTTGAGGAAAGAAGGGAAGAGAGCCAGGGGGTGGTGGGGAAGAGAGCCAGGGGCGGGAGAGCGATGGCGCGTCACGGTGGCGTCATCGGCTTCTCCCCGCCCCTGGCTCTCTTCCCCTCCCCTTCAGGGTGGGGGGGAAGAGAGCCAGGGGCGGAGAGAGCGGCGACAGCGTCACTGTGACGCTGCGATCCTCTGCGCCCTGGCTCCTTTCCCCTCCCTTGCTTGAGGGAAAGAAGGGAGAGAGAGCCAGGGGGTGGTGGGGAAGAGAGCCAGGGGCGGAGAGCGTGACGCGTCACGGTGACGCGTCATCGAAGCTTCTCCCCCCTGGCTCTCTTCCTCCCTCCCTTCAAGGGTGGGGGAGAGGCCAGGGCGGAGGAGCGGCGGCGCGTCACTGTGACAGCTGCGTCCTCACCACGCCCTGGCTCCTTTCCCTCTCCCTTCTTTCCTCAAGCAAGGGAGGGGAGAAGAGCCAGGGCGTGGTGAGGACAGCGTCTGACGCGTCGCCCTTCCTCCGCCCTGGCTCCTTTCCCCCTCCCTTGCCTGGAGCCCAGCGAAGAGGTGTGCCGCGGAGGTGTGCCGCGGGTGTGCCCCGGCACCCCTCCGGTTGCGGCGGCGGCGGCGGGGCGGCGACGAGTACGTCTTGGGTTATATAAGGCGTACCCGAAAGTAAGCCCGTAAGGGGACTTTGGGGGGGAAAAGAAACACGGTAATAACCCCTTTGTCTGTATCAGATCTACACTATGAACTAAGCCCAAATTCACACAAGCTGGTCTACCTAGTAATGGGGTTTTTGAACAATCTGTCACATAAAACAATACATTATAAACTCCCTTTACTGTTGTACATTCAAACTCAACTGTTCCCATTGGTTGTATTCTTGTTCCACCATATGCTACCAGCACTACAGTACTCTTAGACATTTGCTTTGTATTGGGTGTTCTAGAAAATATACTAAATGTTAACGCATTTGCTTCAGCTCCAGTATCTAAATTAAAATTAATTATACAGTCTCTTATGGAAATATCAGCATACCATCCTGCCTTGTTTGTTTACACCTGTATCCTTCATGTCTTCATCCAGCTTTCCTATCATTAGATTACTTACATTCAACCCATGAATGTGTTGCCTGGCTTGTGTATTCTCAGGATTGGTCACCCTTGACCTGCATAACTTGGCATCATGATTTTTCTTGCCACACTTGTTGCACCTCTTACCCAATGCTGTTCACCTCCGAGGTTCATGGGCAGAACCACAATAACCACAATAACCACACTTATTCTGATTTTTCCATTTGTCACCGTGTCTTGAGTCTCTGACTCTAAGAGCTTGAGTTACAATTTCTTGGTTATTTCCATGGGTCTGTCGTAACTCATACACTCCCTCTGATGTTATTGCCATAGTTCTCAGCTGAGCTCTAGTTATCTTATCAACCCGGCATATCTCCATGGCCTTTGCAAGCATAAGGTCAGCTTCTTTCAACAGCTTTTCTTTCAGTCTTTCTTCCTTAATGCTGAACACAATTTTATCTCTGATCATGTCCAAATTCACAGCTGACTGCTTTCAGTTTCAGCTCAGCAATACATTGCTCGTTTTTAACCCCAGGACTCTGTATATGGTTCCAGAAACAAAATAGTTCAAAAACAATATTCTTCTGAGGTAAAAAAAAAAAGTCCTAAACTGTTCCGGAATTTCTGAAAAATCTTTTGTGTTCTCCTCAGCAAAAACAGATGTGTTATATAAAGAAACTCCTTCCTCTGCCACACAATGTAGCAGGATAGCTATTAGGGTTGGTTGATCCATAAAAAGTTTGATTCTAAACTTGGGGGATTTCCCTTGCTGGGTCGTTAAAGAAATTATTCCAAAAAAATTTCAATAAATTTTGTAATTGAAACGTAATTACTAACAAATTTTCGTGTTTAGTCATTACGCCTGCTGGAAGGCTAGAATGGAGGGCTTGCTCTCCTCTCCCCCGAGCTCAGAAGCATCGCACATATTTAATGTGCGATGCCTCTGAGCTGGGGCAGGGAGGGAAGAAGGGAGAGCAAGCCCTCCCCTCTTCCCTCCCTCCCTCCCCAGATCAGAACCATTGTGGGTTAAATATAACCCAGGACGCCTCTGAGCTTGCGGGGAGAGGAACAGAGGAGTGGATAGTCCGCCTCTCCTTCCCTTCCAAGATCTAATCCGCGCAAAGCCTTGGCGCAGTTTAGATCTTAGCAGGGAAGGAGGAGCAGATGCCGCCCTCCCTTCCAAGATCTAAACCATGCCAAGCCTTGGCGCGGTTTAGTTCTTGGCAGGGAAGGAGGGGCGGACGCTCTTCCTTCCCTGCTAAGACCTAAACCGCGCCAAGGCGTGACGCGGTCCAGTTCTTAGCAGGGAAAAAAGGTGCAGAGGGCATCCCCTCGCATCCTCCTTCCCTGCTGAGAACTAACTCCGAGATCCAGGCTCTCCCTTTGCTTGTGAGGGAGGCCTGGGGAAAAAAAGGAAAGCTCGCGTGGGCTGCTTCCAAAGCGCCCGCCTCAGCTCTCAGCTGGCGAGAGGAGAAAGGAGGGTGCTGCTGCCTTCCAGTCTCCTCTTGCGAGTTGAGAACTGAGGAGGGGGAAAAACGACCTAATAACGTGACCTTTACAAAAAAATGGCTATCCCGGGTTCGGTTTTGAAACTTCGGGTTGGATGCCGAGGGTCGATATAAGGTCAAAATAATTCCAAATACGAAATATTAACGGGTTTCAAAGTATCTAAATTGGAGATATCCACCCCTAATAGCTATCTGCTGTTTCTTTGATACATTTTCAAGTCCTGCCGCTGCAAGATACAATTGAGAAGCCTGTTCCCACCATCTCCAGTTCTCAGGCATATTGCCTTGCATAGTAAGAGGAATACGAGGACGAAATGACTCCATGTCTTAGTTCTCCTTATCTGGGAACTCTAGCTTCCAAGTTGCAGCACAGGAGAGGTTTATATCCCACTTCCGGCACCATGTAATGGTCTTCGTATATCTTTTTTTTTAAACAAATTTTTAATTTATTTTATCACACACAAAAAAACATACCAAGCACTCACAGAACATTTACAATTCCCACCACCAACATGAGAATTATTCCCTTTTATATATTCATTTCTTATGGAGACATTTCTTTATATCTTTATCTTTATACCTTTCCATTCTATATACTATATAACATTTGTATCCTATTTCTTATGGCTTGATCTCAGAATGATTCATAATATGATTCTTTACCCTTGTCCATCTTTCTTCCATTTTTCTCATTCTATTTTCATTAATTTTTGAAGCATTTAATTTCCCATTCATAATTTCAAATTCCATTTGTTCCACCATATAATGATACCGCTTGTTTACTGTCCATTTTGATTTATCTTTCCATCCTAATACTATTACTGCTTGTGCACATTCTATTATTGCTTCTTTTATTTCCCTATCATTTTCGTTTTCACCATTTTTCCTATTACATAATTTCCTTTGTTATGATCCACTCATTTCCTAGAATTTGTTTTGCCTGATTTTGTATAGTCTGCCAAAAATGTTGTATATATTCACATTCCCACATCATGTGCATATAATCGCCCTTTCTGTTGGCATCCGTGCCAGCACTGACTACTCCCCTTTTTATAGTAGTATGCTAATTGACAGGGTGTTCGATACCATTTATGCAGTATTTTCCTCCTCATTTCTCGTACTTTGGTATTCCTTTTCATCCCTATAATCTCTACCATATTTCTATCTGGCTTCAGAACTGGAATAATTTCTGAAAGTTTCCATGTTTCCGGGACAATCCCTCTCATATATACCTCATTAAACATCCATCTATACCAGGTGCCTTATATTGTTTCAGCCCTTTAATTACCTGAATTATTTCTTCCTGTTTTATTTCTTCATTTAGCATGTTTTTATCCTCCTCATTAATTTTATTCCCAATTTTTATTTTTTTCTTATTCACCTGTTCTTTTTGATACAGCTCCCTGTAAAATTCTCTCATTATATCTTCTAATTCTTTTCTCCATTCTTTCACCAATCCATTTTTATCTTTAAGTTTTGTTATACATGCCTTTTCCTTTCTTTTTTCTCCTCATTATTCTCAATTGTTCCTGTAGTAATTCAATTTCCTTTATACATTTTTCTCTTTTCTCTCGCCAACTTTTTCTTATATGGGACTCAGTGCTTATGCAATGACCTCGAAATACACTTTTGAATGCATCCCACACCACAGTTTTAGATAACTCTCCATTATCATTTATTCTATAATATTCTTTTATCTCCTCCCGAAGCTTCAATTTATCTTCCTCTTTTCCTGTTTCCAACGTATTACGGGTGGTTATGGTCTTCGTATATCACAGACTCACCAGCCTACTGAGTCCTGTAGTAAAGATGTTTATTC
>JARBWK010000012.1:375685-412231 GCA_030556195.1 Anolis apletophallus
GCCTTCTCCGTGGCAGCACCATGTCTGTGGAATAATTTACCACCTGAAGTACGTGAGTAGCGAGCTGCCGGCCTTCCGGAGAGAGCTTGCAAGACGGTGTTGTTCCAGCAGGAATTTAGCCTGGTTTTAGCGGATTATTGTCCAATTGTCTGATTTTACTGTTTTATGCTTCTTGCTATAGTTCATTATGCTGTAAACCGTCCTGAGCCAACGTGGAAAGGATGGTATACAAATCGAAATAATACATAAATAAATAAAATTCTGCCTTCCCCCAGAAATTGATTGAGTACTTCCCAACCTGGAAGCCTTATTGTCAGCACTATGTCTTCCTTCATTTGAATATGCGTTCTAACTCATGTTAATGAACTTTTGCCTCATTAGTAATTTTAATTGGTGTTCTTCTTTTTAATTATGATGTGTCTGGCGTTGTGCCTGTCTGTTGTTTCGGCCTCCATCTGTAGGGAGTCGGAGGTAGGAAACAAATGTTGATGCTATTGACGTTGTTTTATATTACCGAAGATTTGCATTTTCTTACACGTGTATCCCTATGTTCAAGATGTGAGAACTTCAGGGGAGTCTGCTGTCTTGGTCCAACATGCACATTTAGTTGTGATTTAGGAAAACCTTCTATGTGGCTATCTTGGTATTCTGGGATTCTCTACCAAGTGAGGTTAGGCTGGTCTCACTATTTTATACTTCCACCAGTCAGTAAATAATTATTCAGATAGGCCATTAGTATATGTCATAGAATTATAGAGTTGGAAGAGACCACAAGAGCCATTCAGTTCAACCCCCTACCATGCAGAAATAGCATAAGCAAATAACTCCCAAGAGATGGCCATCCAATATATGTTGAAAGACCTCCAAAGACCCCATTGTACTCCAAGACAGCAGTTCTTAGGGGTGGTTGATCCATTAAAAATTTGATTCTAAACTCGGTTGGGGAAGGGGGAATTCAGTTTTTGGTTCGTTATAGAAATTAATCCGAAAAATATTAAATAAATTTCGTGATTGAAACGTTATTAATAACGAATTTTCGTTATTATTCCTTACGCCAGCTGGGAGGGAGGCCCCCCCCGCAAAGAGCAGAGGCATCGGTTAAATGTTCTTGCAGGGGAGGAATGGAAGAGTGGATGGATGGCTTGTTGCCATCCACTCCTCCATTCACTCCTCCGTTCCCCCCCACAAGAACAGAGACGTTCCAGATTATATTTAATCCGAGACACCTCTGTTCTTGCGTGGGGGAACGGAGGAGTGAATGGCTTGTTTCTATTCACTCCTCCGTTCCCCCCCCCGCAAGAACAGGGGCGTCCTGGATTATGTTAATGCGGGCTGCCTCTGAGGTCGTGGGAAAGGAAGGGAGGTGTCTGGATGTGAGGGGATGCGTGGATGCGAGGGGTGCAGAGGGCATCCCCTCGCGTCCAAAGCGCCCGCCTTAGCTCTCAGCTCGTGACAGAAGAAAGGCAGGTGCTGCTGACCTCCAGTCTCCTCTCGCAAGTTGAGAACTGAGGAGGGGGAAAAACGACCTAATAACGTGACCTTTAGAAAAATGGCAACCTCGGGTTTGGTTTTGAAACTTCTCTTCCGGTTTGGACCCCGAGGGTCGATATAAGGTCGAAATAATTTTAAATACGAAAAATAACGGATTTCAAAGTATTTTAAACAGGAGATATCCACCCCTAGTTCTTACTATCTGAAAGTTGTTCTTAATATTCAGGGGGAATCTCTTTTTACTTCAGCTTTAATCTATTGTTCCATATCATTGTCAGCAGTAAACCAACCTGCTCCAACTTCAGTATTTAAACACAACTATTGTATGTAAACTAAACACGTTCAGCTCTTTAAGTAGATCCGCAAAAGGATTGTCTTCCAGGTGTTTGATCATTTTGATCATGCTTCCCTGAATAGATTTCAGTTTGTCAATATTTTTCCTGAACGGTGGTGCCCAGAACGAGTCATAGTTTTCCTCCAAATGAACCTTGACCTTGTTTGAAGGTTCTAGCTCAGGAGCGCATCTATCGTACATCATTGACCTTTGCCACTCATTATACCTGTCCCTGTTCTAATCCAGGCATAGGCAAACTTCAGCCCTCTGGGTGTTTTGGTCTTCAACTCCCACAATACCTAATGGTTAGCTGGCTGGGATTTCTGGGAGTTGAAGTCCAAAACACTTGGAGGGCTGAAGTTTGTCCATACCTGCCATTGTAGCTCCTCAGAGGGCCAAGGGAATTACTTGACAAAATTCTTGAGAAGAAATCTTCTTAAATTAAAGCAGCTTTATCTACAGCAATGGTACAACACCCAGGTGCTTGTCACTTAATCCTTCATGGAGAATGTCGGAAACACCCAGGTGATGACATCTCAAGCCTTTGTGCCAAGCATTTAAAGTATCCAGCTAATGAGCTGCATTGCATTAGGGCAGGTGACACCACAAATAGCTTGGTCCTAAGTAAGGGTCAGGTGGCTCTCTTTCGAAAAAAGGAACAAGGCAAAGTTTTAGCTAGTTATTTTTTAGCTTTGTGATCCTTAATATATGATTCCTGCTCATTCTGTTGACACGATCCTTGATATGTAAATAATCTCATTTTCCTTTAACAAGGGATCCATGTATAATACCAGAAGACAAATGGAGCTGAAACAGAAAGTAGGACTCCATACTTCACAATGTGGACAAATGAAAGTTTCAGCTCTGTGGTAAAGCAGTTTTGTGGCTGAAGGCCAAATGGTTCTGGTTGCAGAGTTCTGCACGGCTTGTTGTTGCTACTGTTTGAATGCCACATTTATTTATTTATTTATTTCAATTTGTATACCGTCCTTTCCTGTAGGCTCAGGACGGTTTACATCATATCGAACTATACCAGAAAACATATCAAGTTATAACATAGATATATGAAAGCAATACAGTATAAAACCACTTCAACAAGACCAACACCTTGAAGATGATCCCTTGCTCAATTGGCAACCAGTGCAATCGCCAAAAAAACCAAATGGGCGTTCTCCACAAACTCAATAGTGCAAACACGGAGGAAAGAGCAAATGAATCCAAAGAGATGTTGAGTTAATAATCATTCAAAATCTTTATAATAATTCAAAATAAAGTGGAACAATATTGTGGATACTTGATTTTGAAAAGTATGATTCAAAGTAGAAGCCACAAAAAAACTCAGTGCATCCAAATATTCAACATTATAATCCGTATAATCTCCCGGCCTCTACATTCTGACAACATGATTGGTTGCCAGTGAGGGAGTATTTGCATAACGCCTCTATTGGCCAGCCAACATGAACGTTCCGACCCATAATAAACTGTCAGAGGAGGATAAGGCAAAGGCCTGGGGCAGTCGCCAACACAAACACCCAATTCACTTCCCACAGAAAATTTAAACCCCTACAAATCACAAACCACACCCAAAATTGACAGTAAGGCTTCATTAACTTGATTTCCCTGACTAGGCCTCACTTAATGGAATGCTGTTTAAGCTCTGAATTGACAGTAAGGCTTCATTAACTTGATTTTCCCGACTAGGCCTCAGCTCATGGGACATTGTGTATGGCCTGAATTGACAGTAAGGCTTCATTAACTTGATTTTCCTGACTAGCCCTCAGCTCATGGGACATTGTGTATGGCCTGAATTTACAGTAACCTACCTTGGCACACAGAGCCCCTAAGACCCACATTACATTCTACTGCAGTTTGGAGGAGGGTGGACCATGGATTATGGGATTTGATGTACCTCCATGGATTATGGGATTTGTAGTACTTTCAAACCCATCATTCCCCACAGACCACTGTGGCCCAGAACCAAGACCGATAAAGACCAAACTTGGCACACAATGCCCCCATGACCCACACTCCATCCAACTGCAGTTTAGAGGAGGGCACACCATGGATGATGGGAATTCAAGTACCTCCACTCACTTCCAAAGTACCCCACCCACACACGCATCAACCTCTACATCAACACAGCAGACGGAAAGACAAAAAACATTGTATATCCACAAGCTCTGCAGAATGCCAGCAACGCCACACACCGACAACTCCACAGGACTTCAACATCCCACCCACCAGAACAACTACAACGACACAGCCATGACCCCACCAAGACCATAACTAACATCAATTCCAACCCTTATATACTCAGACTTTCTCGCATCTCCTACATAGGGCACAGCAATGCGTGCCGGGTACAGCTAGTTCTATAATAAAACTAAGCAAGGTAAAAACTTCGTGAACCACATATTAAAAGCCCCTTTAACCAAAGCATGGACTAAATATAAAGATCTAATTTATTTTTAAAAAATCCACTCTGGGCTTCGCCGGTGGAAGCATTCTCATTATATAAAGTAAATAAAGAGAATTGGCCAACCTATAAAGAGGTACTTAAAAAGGAAGGAGACAAATATGAGCTGAAATCCCAGGAAGAACTGTCTTTATATAAAAAATAAACTGGTTTCAATATAACCAACTAAGAACGAGATACGTAAAGGACAAGGAGACAGGTTGGGAAGAAAAAACAACAGCAGGAGGGAAAATAATACTACAACTTGAGAGAAAAAGGGTCAGTAAACTCTACGAATTGATATTAACAAATAAACATGAGAAAAAACCAAAAAAAGAATACATGAAAAAATGGAAAGATAACTTCGGATTCAGGATTCCTCAGGAGAGTTGGGGAAAAGTATGGAAGAACAATAGGAATTATACTCGTGCATACTCCCTGGGAGAAAACCTTTTGAAAGTGGTATACAGATGGTATATAACCCCTGCCCAAATATGTAAAATCTATAAAACAGGGGATGACCGGTGTTGGAAATGTCCATCAAATAAGGGCACCTTCTACCACCAATGGTGGTCATGCGGGGAGGTTACAAAATTTTGGGGGGGAAAGTGCATAATTTGATAGAGGAAATAATACAAATGAAAATTGAGTTTAAACCCGAGACGTTTCTGTTGAATATTATAGACTCAAAAAAGATGGGAAAGGAAATGGAAAGGCTGCTCTACCATAATAAACTTTTATTTAAAAAATACAATAAATATTGTTTGAGCCACATGTCCCCCAAGAGCGAGTATAGAAAGTGTGTTGCTTTTTGGAATCCATGATAGTTCTTTGTGTAGAGATATGTTTACATACGGCAGTGATTTTCAACCAGTGTGCCGCGGAACACTAGTGTGCCGTGAGAGATCATCAGGTGTGCCGTGGGAAATTATTTTCAAACTTCATTCATATATAAACTATAAGGCGCATCTGTCCCTTTAAGAAATGGAACCATAGCACTCTCGCGTCACCTAAGAAGTGACGCGAGAGTGCTATGGTCATGCCATCTTGGATTCGCTCACTAAGTAAACAAAGTTAGTGCTGCAGCTGTGCGTCAAGTGACAGTGGCAATTTGGAATCACAGCAAGAAAAGCGAGTGACTGTGATGGAGACATTTTTGAGAAGGGAAAATGCAAATGCCGAACAGGGCCCTGGACAAAATTATGACACAGACGTGTGTGTCTTTCTACCATTCCTGCCAGGATATCTATTTTGTGTTCATCGAAACAGGCCCAGGTTTCACACTAAGCGAGTGTATAAATACATTTAAAAACATATTAACTGTATGTATTACTGTGTTAGAGTGTCGTTTTGTGTCATTTTGGTTGGTGGTGTGCCCCAGGATTCTGTAAATGTAAAAAATGTGCCGCGGCTCAAAAAAGGGTGAAAATCACTGACATATGGAACAGTGTCCGCACGGGCTGGTATGGAGTCGAGTGTGGTCTGTATCGGGGGGGGGGGGCGTGATGATCTGCATGGATAAGGAGTGGTCTCAAATTCTGTATTTTCTTGTATGCTACCATGGGCATACATTCTAAGCCCGGTATTGTATTTATTGGAATGAAAATGAAAAATCCCACCCCATTTGTAGACTGCCCTCTCCATCGGCTGCTTTAAGAGAACAGAAAATAGCTGTATGGGTCAAGGAAAAGTTGATTCCTGAACCACCGCGCCCACTGAAAAAAAGATGAATAAGTTAAAAAGGAACAAGCGTGCATGCCTGTGCACAGAAAAAAAAATGCAAGAAACAAACCAAAAAACTCTCTTTATAAATATAAATTAAAAGAAAAAGCACCCCACCCTACATTAACATTGTTCTCCGTTTAAAAATGTAATATACACAAATAGTTCAGGAGTGGTATTATAATTTTTTTAAGACACTTTAAGATACACTCTTATTCCCACTACTTCCGTGTTTACATCTACATCCAGTGATCACCAAGAAACAAGAGAAGTCCTGGAAACAATAGGATCCCTCGTGCCTATTCCTCTTCTGAACCCAGCTTGGACATCTGGCGTTTCTCATTCGGTTTATGGTAAAAGCCTTTGTTGTAGACTTTGTTGAGCATGTCCTCGCTTGCATGAGTATTGATGCAGTTACTGTACTGTAATCCCTGGTGTCTTTTGCTCGGGGTTGGAATGTATATTGCATATTTTCAATCTGTAAGCCAATGTTTTGTTTTTCATATTCGCTGACAAATTTTGATTAGGATTTAAGTGGCTGAGGCTGCTCTCTTGGCATGTTGTGCGATCGTGGTGATTGATTCCTCTCGAGTGCTCTGAGCGCAACTTCCACGGCATTTTCAAATGGTTCCTTGCTGAATCAATGCATCGTTTTTCCCCATTTCTTTTAAACAGTTTTTTTGGCACATTGCTTATGTCATCTATTTCTTCAACATACAATGTTTTCTGCTGCTATCCAATTTTAGTTTACATTTCCCTTTAATTTAATGGAATGTGCAGAAGTTTCTTGTTCTTCCCTTTTTTTGTTGCTGCCTATTTCTATTTCTCTACATCAGTGTTTCCCAACCTTTTTGGAGCCGCGGCACACTTTTTACATTTGCAAAATCCTGGGGTGCACCACCAACCAAAATGACACAAAATGACACTCTAACACAGTAATACATATAGGTAATATGTTTTTAAAATGTATTATACACTCAGTGTGAAACCTGGGCCTGTTTCGATGAACACAACATAGATATCCTGGCAGAAATGGCAGAGAGACACAAACTTCCCACACAGAACTCCCATAACCAAGAGAAAATGCTATAAGAGTTTGGTGAGCATTGACCTTGACTTTTGGAGTTGTGGTTGATCTATATCCAGAGAGCACTGTGGACTGAAACAATGTTGGATGAGGACTAAACTTGGCATGAATACTCAATATGCCCAAATATGAACGCAGATGGAGTTCAGGGGAAATAGACCTTGACATTTATGAGTTGTAGTTGCTGGGATTTATAGTTCCCCTACAATCAAAGAGCATTCTGAACCCCACCAATGATAGAACTGGGCCAAACTTCCCACACAGAACCCCCAGGAGGCCAGAGGAGGTCTTTACTTGGGGAAAGGGAGGCAGGCGTTCCCAATGCATGGAGAAGGAGAGACCAAGTAGACAACGGGTGGGGGAGGGGAGTGGTTGTAATTTTGTGCCTTTATCGAGGTAGGTTTCTTAGGGTTTTTATACTTCAACACACTAGACTCTTCCCCCTTCCTGGAGGTTTCAATTTCCCACGGCACACCTGACGATCGCTCACGGCACACTAGTGTGCCCCGGCACACTGGTTGGGAAACACTGCTCTACATTGATTATTATTCTTTCTGACTCTGCACACAGTTGCAAAACAGTTGCATTTGGGGTTCTTGTTCTTATTTTTGTCCTCTTCTATTTTTGCTTCTTATCTATCTTTAACTGCATACAGAAATTCATCTATCATCCGATTAAGCTGTTGTCCTTTCTCCACAACCGGGGACAGCGAGTGGAATGGGGAGGTGTAGCTTCCGAGAGGGCCCCACTGCTCTGTGGGGTCCTTCAAGGGGCTATACTCTCCCCATTGTTACTTAACATCTATATGCGGCCACTTGCTAGTCTGGTGCGAATTTTCCGGCTGGAATGTTATCAGTACGCTGATGACACCCAGCTTGTTCTGAGGATGGAAGGACGGCCAGACTCCGTACATTTTGTTTCCATCAGTGCCTTGAGGCCAGGGCCGTAGCCAGGATTTTGATTCGGGGGGCTGAGTTTGGTTCGGGGGGCTGAGACTGGGTGGAAGAGGGTCTACCCTAGCAAACCTTTTGTATTGTTATCCCAATAACCCCATTAATGTGGGATATAATGAGCATGGTGATCAGATCATGATATGAATAAACATAACAGTTTAAATAATGTACCAGTAAGGCCTTTTCGCGGACCACCCTGAGAATTTCGGGGGGGGCTGAAGCCCCCTTAGCCTCCCCCCTGGCTACATCCCTGCTTGAGGCCGTCACTGGATGGCTGCGTGCCAGTAGATTGAGGGTGAATCCATCAAAGACGGAGATACTGTGGCTGGGGCGTCCAGTTGGTGGGGCGGTCCAGCTGCCTACCCTGGATAGCGAGGCATTATGCCCGTCATCTTCTGTAAAGAGCCTTGGGGTTACTTTAGACCCTTTGCTGACAATGGAAGCTCAAATCTCCAGTGTCAGCAAAACCGCTTTCTTCCATCTGCAGCAGGCTAGGCAGCTGGCTCCCTACTTATCCAGAGACGACCTGGCCATGGTGATCCAAGCCACGGTCATCTTGAGACTGGACTACTGTAACGCCCTTTACATTGGCCTGCCCTTGTCCCTGGTCCGGAAACTTAAGCTCATCCAGAATTCCGCTGCGTGACTTCTTACTGGAACTCCGGTGAAAGGCCACATAACTCCCATCCTTCTGCAGCTTCATTGGCTTCCGGTCGAGCACCGGATCACCTTCAAGGTGATGGTGTTAACCTTCAAGGCCTTGCATGGTCTGGGGCCATTATATCTGAGGGACCGTCTTATCCCCTATCAACCCCAGAGATCACTCCGCTCCGAACACCTGAACCTCCTCGAGGTACGTAGCGTTAAATCTATCTGCTTGGCGTCCACCCGGCGTAGAGCCTTTTCTGTGGTGGCACCATCAATTTGGAACACTCTTCCAAGTGAAGTCCGGGCCTTGCAAGACCTTCCATCATTCCCCAAGGCCTGCAAGACTCATCTCTTTCGGTTAGCATTCGACTGCTAATTTGTATAACTATTTCTGCCAATTTTTAAATGCTGTTTTGATTGTATTATGTTTTTATGTGACTGTGAGCCGCTCCGAGCCCTTGGGGAGTGGCGGCATACAAGTTCAAATAATAAATAAATACATAAGCTTTTCTTTCTTTCTCTTTTGTGGCTGCAGATGTCCTTTTCAATCCTTTCCTCATTCCAGAGCTCTTTTGGCCTCTCGCTAATTAGACTGAACATTGGAAATCTACTTTTTCCTTATCTTTACATTCTACAGAGATGTTCCTCAGGCTGTATTGTGGAATGGGGGACGTGTCACACAGAGGGAGGAGGGGGTCCCGATGGTCAAGGGGCTCCCAAGAAGTAATCTTAGGGAGAGGGAGGTATGGGAGAGGGAGGCCAAGGCAATTCCATCAGCCTAGGGCAGTGTTTCCCAACCAGTGTGCCGTGGCACACTAGTGTGCCGTGAGCGATCATCAGGTGTGCCGTGGGAAATTGGCAGTCTCCCCCCTCCTAGCAGTCCCCTCACAGGTTTCCTCTCCGCTTGGAAAGGTTTTTTTTTTTACTATTTTACAGGATTTTTCGAGTTGCCTCCCCCCACGGAACTGTTTATAACAGCTTCATGACATCCATTGTTAACTGGAAGCTAGTTTCACTCAGGATGAAATTTCACAAAGGTCTGGAGAACAAGCTCTATGAGGAGCGGCTAGAAGAGCTGGGCATGTTTAGCCTGAAGAAGAGAAGGCTGAGAGAAGACATGATAGCCATGTATAAATATGTCAGAGGAAGTCATATCTATGTCGTGTTCATCGAAACAGGCCCAGGTTTCACACTGAGTGTATAAATACATTTAAAAACATATTAACTATATCTATTACTGTGTTAGAGTGTCATTTTGTGTCATTTTGGTTGGTGGTGTGCCCCAGGATTTGGTCAATGTAAAAAATGTGCCGTGGCTCAAAAAAAAGTTTGAAAAACACTGGGGTAGGGAATGTAGGAGAGTTCATACAGTTCCCAAACAGTCTCCTCACATTGTAAACCTGGGTAACTGGGATGGTGGTCCCTCCAGGTTAAGGGTGTTGCTGTTGAACGCCAGACCTGTGAATGGAAAAACAGCAATAATCCAGGATTTTATCCTGGACGAGGTTGAAGGCCTAGCACGCATGATGGAGACCTGGTTGGATGAGGCAGGGAGGAGGGTGTTAATCTTCCCCAGCTTTGCCCATCAGTCTACTCCATGCAGTAACAGCCTACATCTGGAAGGCGGGGGGGGTGGGGGTCATAGTGGTCTACTGGGATTCCATCTCCCTAACCAGGTGCTCCATGCCACGGTCAACCACATTTGAGTGTGTCCATCTAAGGGTAGGTGACCAGGACAGAATAGGGATGTTATAAGTGTATTGACTACCCCGCTGCACTATAGTATCCCTGCCTGAGCTAGCCAGGGTGATCTTGGGCCAGGCAGTGCAGTCTCGGGCCAGGTTTATAGTCCTGAGGGACTTCAACGTCCATGCAGAGGCTACCCTGTCAGGAATGGCTGAAGACTTCATGGTCATCATTCTTTGATGTTGGAACAAATTTTCCTAGAATGCTTTGTTCTGCTCCATTTTTGGCTTTTGTGTCCCAATCACCATGATTGTCACATTCTTAATCTGATATTGAATTTGAACCCAGCCAATCGTCTCTTCGAATACACATCTACACATCAGGTGGTGTTTGTATGTCACGTTGTACTCTTGTTCTCTGTGTTGAAAGACAGAGGCATGGCAGTATGTTGCGTTCTGGACAATGTCCCAGATCGTTAGGGAAATCTAAGTATTGCCGAACTTATCTGCAAAGACTTTCTATATTAGCATGGAAAGCGTTTGATGAAACCATATGGTGAATTATAACCTTGTGGCTTTTAGTTCAGTTATTTTATGAAAAAAACAATAGGAGAGAACATTGACTAATATACTGTGAAAAGTCTGGCTGCTTGTTTTGCTTTGTGGTGCAATTCTCATCAACGTGCAGTTCTGGTGTGTACTCTCCACAATCTTCCTAGGTCAAACTCTGTTATGACCGCATCTTCCATGTAAGCTGATATTGTGATTTTCCACTCTACCTGCGATGGGCAACCTGTGATCCTCCAAGACTATATGACCCATAATCTGGAGGGCTATAATTACTCTAGTCCAGGCCTGGGCAAACTATGGCCCTCCAGGTGTTTTGGACTCCAACTCCCACAATTCCTAACAGCCGGTAGGCTGTTAGGAATTGTGGGAGTTGGAGTCCAAAACACCTGGAGGACCATGGTTTGCCCAGGCCTGCTCTAGTCTAAATATTTTTATGTGCACAGTGCTTGTAGCTAGTTTTGTCGCTTTCCAGCTCCATATAATGTTGGAAGAATCAAAATTTCAACGGTTCCTCATTGGTAGTTAAAATACTGAACAGGGTCAGAGCTCAGCTTACATTAATGTAAGTCCTCACAAGGTTGGCACACACTGTTGCTGGTATGTTGGCCCATTCCTCCATGCAGATCTCCTCAAGAGCAGTGATGTTTTGGCGCTGGCGCTGGGCAACATGGACTTTCAACTCCCTCCAAAGGTTTATCTATAGGGTTGAGATCTAGAGATTGGCTAGGCCACTCCAGGACCTTGACATGGTTCTTACGAAGCCACTCCTTTGTTGCCCTGGCAGTGTGTTTGGTATCATGCTCATGCTGAAAGACCCAGCCACGTTTCATCTTCAGTGCCATCAGTGCCCTTGCTGATGGAAGAAGGTTTGCACTCAAAATCTCACGGTACATGGCCCCACTCATTCTTTCATGTATATGGATCAGTCACCCTGGTTCTTTTGCAGAGAAACAGCCCCGAAGCATGATCTTGCCGCCCTCATGCTTCACAGTAGGTATGGTGTTCTTTGGTTGCAACTCAGCATTCTTTCTCCTCCAAACATGACAAGTTCTGTGTGGTGAAGTCATATTTCTTTATTACAGGTTTAAAAAATGGTTGATATTTATATATATATATGTATATAGGTTGAATGGGTAAAAACTTAGCAAACCCTAAAGGGTTAACAGAGATATTAGCATGCAGAACCTCCAAAGGGGTTTCCGTTACTGTGGAAACAGGAGGCGGAGCCTGAAACTAGCCTTAGAATCTTCGAATTCAAACTTGGGCAGTTGGCAGTGGAAGTCGAAGGAGAGAGTCCATTTTAGCCAGCTGTCAGCTGGTTTTAAAAAGGACTCTGACTACTCTGTGAGAGAGTAGAAGAAAAGCTATGTTTGAACTGCTAGGAAAGCAGTTGGGTTTAAAGGACAAGCAGATAGTGTAAAGACTGCTGAGCTATTGATTTGGGGAGTACAGCTATATAGTATCAAGTTGTATCTCCATAGTTAGTGTATTGTAACCTTCAGATACGTGCCTCTAAGAAGATACTGTAACCACCTAAGCTCTGAACTCTGAAACCTCCACGCTTAGAACACTGTTTGAATAAACTTTGCAGTTCTTTAACAAAGATATCTCCCCGCGTAGTTACTTCACACACAAGCCTCGAAAGTTAACAAATAGTGTCAGTGGGAGTTTGGGTTAGAGAGATACCCTGCCCTGACACCGTAATCGAAAGGTCAGTGGGAAAGCTGACCTGTGTGAATACTTATCATATTATATGGTGGCAGCAAGTGGAAATAAGAGAAGTCTTTATATAAATTGGTGATCAGGGTGGAATAAGAAAACTACCCTGTCACTGTTCAAAGTGAAATATAGGGAGTCCTCACATATTTTGGTGGCAGTGGTGGGATAGCCTGCCCTGCCACAGTTCTCCACAGTTTTGAGTTCGAATCTTCACAAATTGACGCCAGCTGTAAGCTGTGTCCTCACATTCTGTTTCTGCTAAACAGTTCTACTTTGGTTTCATCTGACCATATGACATTCTCCCAATACTCTTCTGGATCATCCAAATGCTCTCTAGCAAACTTCAGTCGGCCCTGGACATGTACTGGCTTAAGCAGGGGGGCACGTCTGGCACTGCAGGATCTGAGTTCCTGGTGGCATAGTCTGTTACTGATGGTAGCCTTTGTTATGTTGGTCCCAGCTCTCTGCAGGTCATTCACTAGGATTCCCCGTGTGGTTCCGGGATTTTTTCCTCACCATTCTTGTGATAATTTTGACCCCATGGGGTGAGATCTTGCGTGGAGCCCCAGATCGAGGGAGATTGCGTGTGCAAGGTTAACACACCTTGCACCAATAACAATACACAGACACAAGTGGTTGGATGAAATGGCCACAACTCATTTATTGAAAACAGGAACATAAAGGGTTGGTGGCCACGCATGGGTCCTGGATCAGGGTCGAACAGCCCCCACAAATGTCCAAAGGCGTTTGCAAGCCTGGGGTGCGAGTGGCCCAGTGCCTGTCCATGGAAACTCAGCACCCCAGGGGGCCTGGGTGTTATCCCCCCCTAACAACCAAGAAGGGGCAATAAGCCAGCCTGATCCAGGGGCCATGCTAGACGCCAAACACTGAGTTGCGAAAAATAACATGAAAAAACGCATAACCAAAACAGAGCAACAATGAGGTGCAGTTAAACAAAAGACACCAACACACAATGCTAACAGTAGGGGGGGGGGGGAGGAAAAAAGGACTGGCTGCACGTGCTTAAGCTTCCGGATCACCGACAAAGGCAGGCTGATGTAGAGGGCGTTACAGTATTCCAATCTTGAGATGACCGTGGCCTGGATCACTGTAGCTAGATAGTCTTTGGACAAGTAGGGGGCCAGCCATGTAGCCAGCCGCAGATGGAAAAAGACGGTTCTACTGATGGCAAAGACCTGGGCCTCCATCGTCAGCAGAGGGTCCAAAAGGACTCCTAGACTCTTAACCAATGATGATGGGCATAATGTCTCGCCATCCAGGTTAGGCAACTGGGCATCCCCACTGCCCGGACGACCCAGCCAAAGGATCTCCGTCTTTGCTGGATTCACCCTTTTTAAGTTGGAGAACTTGTATAATTGGTTCTCCAACTTTCCCCGCCACTGTATATTGCAGCTCAACACCAATGTATGTGAATCTACATTGACCATATAATGCAATTCAATCTTCATTAAAGGTCAGTGTAGATGGGGTTTCAGTGGATTATTATAATTCATTTTGCCTCACAAAACCTGAGATCTCATTAGACTTGGCATATTTTTATTCTAGCAAAGTTCTGAATGAAACTGAATGTGCTACTGGTACAGTACAGTTGATGCAAATCGTCTTTGAGATGCAATTTGCTTTATTTTCAAGATTACGATCTACCAAAACTGAAACACCTTACAATACAGATCAAGCATGCACACTGATAAAAATGTTGATGGGAAACAACACCCCCCAGGATTTAACATCTATATGCAACCACTTGCCCAGCGGGGGCGCAGCTTTGGGCTTCTGAGGATGCGGGGCCAGCCTGACTCTGTACCCGCTAATTTTCATCTCTGCCTCGAAGCCGTTACTGGATGGCTGCAAGCCAGTAGGTTGAAGGAGACCCTTTGGCTACGTTGCCCGGGCGGTGGGGAACTCCAGCTCCAAACCCTGGATGGTGTGGCTTTATGCCCGTCGCCTTCAATAAAAAGCCTTGGAGTCCATCTGGACACTCGGCTCTCTATGGCAGTCTTTCCCAACCAGTGTGCCATGATGGACCTCCTGCTCTGCCGCGAGAAAAGCTCTCTGCCCCCCTGCCTCCCTCCTCCTGCCGAACTCCTGCTGCTTGGGGGAGGAGGAGGAAGGGCCGGGCAGTGGCGAAGAAAAAGAAGAAGGGGCCGGGGCGCCGCCTCCTTCTGCCGTTTCCCCAGCCAGCCTCCAGTTCGCCATGACTCCCACCATGACTCTCGCCCCTTGCTCGCTGAAGCCGCGTGGAGGAGGAGCCCCGCCCACTGAAGCCCGTCCACCGCTCATGCTCCTCCTCTGTAGGAGATCTGAAGCTGGGGGGAGGGGGCTGGGCATGGCGCGGCCTGGCTCTGCCCCCTCCCCCCGCTTCGGCACTCCCAGCAGCTGCTCCAGCATTTTCCATTATTGCCCCCATGCTTTGGAACTCCCTGCCGCCGGAGGCCAGGTCATTCGCGACCTACTGGTTTTCTGGAAAGCCTGTAAGACCTGGCTGTTTCGGCAGGCCTTCGAAACTTGAGTCAGTTTAATAAGTTAATATTGTTGTTTTATTGTAATGTTTTAATGTTCCAGTGCTGTTGTCTTTTATTATTTTAATGTGGTACTGTGTTGTTTTATCTTTGAATTTGTCAGCCGCCCCGAGCCACCCGAGAGTGGCGGCTAAGAAGTCGAACATAAAAAAAATAAATAAATAAATAAATAAAAAATTTGGGCTCTTGTCCAAAGTCTTCAATTTCACATTTCCAACATGTGTAAATGCAGGTATGTTACAATAATGTTGCAAGAAGGTTACCTAATTATATTGAAACTACGGTTTTAGATTGGGCTCCAGTTCAATCAATACCTTATCAATTCATGAACAAATTCTTCCAAGAAAACCCAGGGTTGCAATGCATCAGAAATAACTTCAAGGGACACCGCAACAAGGTCAGGGATGGGCACCTGCGGAACCTCAAGTGGTTTTGAACCAAACCTTCCAGCATTCCTCACCATTAGCTGCGTTATCTAGACCTGATGTGAGTTACAACCCCCCAATAATTACTGTTGCAGGTGGTAACTCTTTAAGCAAGGGGCTAGTTGTGCCTGATTCTGGTGAAGATAAAGGATAAACTATTTTCCTGGCCTTTCTAAATTCAGTAGAATTGACGGGTCTATCTGGGAATGGAAGATGCTACCATTTGCAAAAAAGCACTGGGTCCTATCTGATCTTGGAAGCGAAGCATATCAACCCTTGGCTAGTACTTTGATGGGAAACTGCCAACAAATCCAAGGTACTGTAGGCAGTGTTTTCAACCTTTTTTGAGCTGCGGTACATTTTTCACATGTACAAAATCCTGGGGCACACCACCAACCAAAATGACACAAAATAACACTCTAACTCACTAATATGTATAGTTAATATGTTTTTAAATGTATTTATACACTCAGTGTGAAACCTGGGCCTTTATTGAGCTGCGGTACATTTTTTACATTTGCAAAATCCTGGGGCACACCACCAACCAAAATGACACTCTAACACAGTAATACGTATAGTTAATATGTTTTTAAATGTATTTATACACTCAGTGTGAAACCTGGGCCTTTATTGAGCTGCGGTACATTTTTACATTTTCCTGGGGCACACCACCAACCAAAATGACACTCTAACACAGTCATACATATAGTTAATATGTTTTTAAATGTATTTATACACTCAGTGTGAAACCTGGGCCTTTTTTTCAGGTACATTTTTACATTTGCAAAATCCTGGGGCACACCACCAACCAAAATGACACAAAATCACACTCTAACACAGTAAGACGTTTAGTTAATATGTTTTTAAAAGTATTTATACACTCAGTGTGAAACCTGGGCCTTTATTGAGCTGCGGTACATTTTTTACATTTGCAAAATCCTGGGGCACACCACCATCCAAAATGACACAAAATGACACTCTAACGCAGTAATACGTATAGTTAATATGTTTTTAAATGTATTTATACACTCAGTGTGAAACCTGGGCCTTTTTTGATCTGAGGTACATTTTTTACATGTACAAAATCCTGGGGCACACCACCATCCAAAATGACACAAAATGACACTCTAACGCAGTAATACGTGTAGTTAATATGTTTTTAAATGTATTTATACACTCTGTGAAACCTGGGCCTTTTTTGAGCCACGGTACATTTTTACATGTACAAAATCCTGGGGCACACCACCAACCAAAATGACACTCTAACACAGTAATACGTATAGTTAATACGTTTTTAAATGTATTTATACACTCAGTGTGAAACCTGGGCCTTTATTGAGCTAATGGTACATTTTTACATTTACAAAATCCTGGGGCACACCACCATCCAAAATGACACTCTAACACAGTAATACGTATAGTTAATATGTTTTTAAATGTATTTATACACTCAGTGTGAAACCTGGGCCTTTTTTGAACCACGGCACATTTTTTTACATTTACAAAATCCTGGGGCACACCACCATCCAAAATGACACTCTAACACAGTAATACGTATAGTTAATATGTTTTTAAATGTATTTATACACTCAGTGTGAAACCTGGGCCTTTATTGAGCTGCGGTACATTTTTTACATGTACAAAATCCTGGGGCACACCACCAACCAAAATGACACTCTAACACAGTAATACGTATAGTTAATATGTTTTTAAATGTATTTATACACTCAGTGTGAAACCTGGGCCTTTATTGAGCTGCGGTACATTTTTTACATGTACAAAATCCTGGGGCACACCACCAACCAAAATGACACTCTAACACAGTAATACGTATAGTTAATATGTTTTTAAATGTATTTATACACTCAGTGTGAAACCTGGGCCTTTTTTGATCAGGTACATTTTTTACATTTGCAATATCCTGGGGCACACCACCAACCAAAATGACACAAAATGACACTCTAACACAGTAACACGTTTAGTTAATATGTTTTTAAATGTATTTATACACTCAGTGTGAAACCTGGGCCTTTATTGAGCTTCGGTACATTTTTTACATGTACAAAATCCTGGGGCACACCACCATCCAAAATGACACAAAATGACACTCTAACACAGTCATACATATAGTTAATATGTTTTTAAATGTATTTATACACTCTGTGAAACCTGGGCCTTTTTTGAGCCGCGGTACATTTTTTACATGTACAAAATCCTGGGGCACACCACCAACCAAAATGACACAAAATGACACTCTAACACAGTAACATGTTTAGTTAATATGTTTTGAAATGTATTTATACATTCAGTGTGAAACCTGGGCCTTTTTTGATCTGAGGTACATTTTTTACATGTACAAAATCCTGGGGCACACCACCAACCAAAATGACACTCTAACGCAGTAATACGTATAGTTAATATGTTTTTAAATGTATTTATACACTCTGTGAAACCTGGGCCTTTTTTGAGAGCGGTACATTTTTACATGTACAAAATCCTGGGCACACCACCAACCAAAATGACACAAAATGACACTCTAACACAGTAACATGTTTAGTTAATATGTTTTGAAATGTATTTATACATTCAGTGTGAAACCTGGGCCTTTTTTGATCTGAGGTACATTTTTACATGTACAAAATCCTGGGGCACACCACCATCCAAAATGACACAAAATGACACTCTAACACGTATAGTATACGTATAGTTAATATGTTTTTAAATGCTTTTATATACTCAGTGTGAAACCTGGGACTGTTTCGATGAACACAACATATATATGACTTCCTCTCACATACTTATACATGGCTATCATGTGTTCTCTCAGCCTTCTCTTCTTCAGGCTAAACATGCCCAGCTCTTCAAGCCGCTTCTCATAGGGCTTGTTCTCCTGACCCTTGTGAAATTTCACCCTGAGTAAAACTTCCTTCCAGTTAACTATGGATGTCATGAAGCTGTTATAAACAGTTCCTTTGGGGACTCTAGAAAAATCCAGTAAAATAGTAAAACAAACAAACATTTCCAAGCAGAGAGGCTCAATTTGTTTCTTGGAAACCCGTGAATGCTTCAGCCTCTATACATCTATAGACTCTATACATTTCATAGATCTGTGTGGCTCTTTCGCTGCCTCTCCCCCTCCATAAAAAGCAGAGCACTGGGTAGAAGTGATTGAGTCGGCGTTTTCGCGTTGGCTTGGATTTCTCATGAGAACAGCCAAAGCCGGAAGCTCCGTGTCGGTGAATTGGGCAGTGAGCGAACCTGAGCGGGAGCTGGAGCCATGGTGAGTCGAGGCTCCTGAAGGCTTCCTCAAGGCGGGCCTGGCCCTGGCATTTGGCGAAGCCCTTCCTTTTCCTCGGGGAGGATCTTCGGGGAGGGAAAGAGGGAGAAAGAGCTGCTAGGAGGGGGAAGAGTGCCAATTTCCCACGGCACACCTGATGATCGTTCACGGCACACTAGTGTGCCACAGCACACTGGTTGGGAAACACTGCTGTAGGCTATATTTCACAGGAAGGTCCTCTTTGCAATCCTTTCCTAAGAAAACCTTATGAATTTCATGTGGTTGCCATAGCCAACACGTCACTTGGAAGGCCTACACATAGAAGGAAGGTGCTTCACTACACATAGAAGGAAGGTGCTTCACTACACATAGAAGGAAGGTGCTTCACTACACATAGAAGGAAGGTGCTTCACTACACATAGAAGGAAGGTGCTTCACTACACATAGAAGGAAGGTGCTTCACTACACATAGAAGGAAGGTGCTTCACTACACATAGAAGGAAGGTGCTTCACTACACATAGAAGGAAGGTGCTTCACTACACATAGAAGGAAGGTGCTTCACTTCAGTCTGTGCTTGCCATTGGTGTCATTCCTCAGCAAACATTTCTGATATCATTTTACTTGGTTGATCGTGAAGGGGAAAGTGGAAGGAATTGAGCAGTGACAACAAAAGTAGTTTTCCTGTATTTAATAGGCCTGGTTAGGTTTCCCATTAGGCAACGAATTTCGTTTTAAATTTGTTTTAAACTTACATTAGAAATGGTTTTGTAGTGTGTCAAGCAACCCGGAAGTGACCTTTTGGATTTGAAGCCGCGGTCGTCAGGTTTCGTTAGGTTTTTCGTATGTCGTTGGCTCCTTCTCAGGGGCCAGGGGTGGAGGACCGTCTCCACTCCTGGCGCTTGCGCCGGGGGCAAAAAGGGGAGGAGGGAGAGCAAGAGCACAGGAGAGGAGGGGCTGTGGGAGCCCTTCCCTCCCTTCCGCATCTCTCTCTTCCTCAGCTATACAAGCCCGTGCGTGGATCCTTCTGTTGCCGCCGTTGCTCTTCCCACTTGAGGCGCGGCTCTCTGCTTCTCCCTTTCCCTTCCCCTCCCAAGCGAGGTAGCACTGGCTCTCGGAGGCGCCCCGTTGTGTCTGGGCTCTGGGCTGGAAGCCGTGGCCTCGGCGGGCATGAAATGTGCGCTCCTGGGGCTGGCCAAGTCTCCCAGCAAGAGAGAAGGAGCCGGCGCAGCAGCTGGGGAGTGAGGAGGAAAGTGACGACAAGGAGGCTGCCAAGGAAGAATGGGCCGCGGGAGCTTGGCAGGTTGCCCTCGCCTTGGCTTCCTCCCTGTGACGCCCCCTAGGGGGCTGTTTATACCTGTATTTGGTTTGCCATCCACCTGCATGGCTCTTTGTTCTATAGTTCCTTTGTCCTGGCCAGGTGCTCTTTTGTTCTGCCATTTGTTCACCTGGGGGAGGAGGGTGACCCGCCCTCAACTGCAGGATTTGAGTCCCTGGTGGCATAGTGTGCTACTGATAGTAGCCTTTGTTATGTTGGTCCACTGGCCCGACTGGTTCGCGATTGAGTGTAATCAGTACTGGTGCTGAGAATGGATGGCAGGCCGGACACCGTACCCGATTGTTTCCATCAATGCCTCGAAGCTGTGACTGGATGGCTGCATGCCAGCCGGTTGAAGGTGAACACGTCGAAGACTGAGATCCTATGGCTGGGTCGCTCTGGGTTGAGTGGGTGCCGGCTGCCTACCCTGGACAGCGAGCCTTTAAGCCCGTCGTCTTCATTAAAAAGCCTGGGGGGCCAATTGGACCCGCTGCTATCGATGGAGGTGCAAATCTCCACGGTATGCAGGACCGCGTTCTTCCACCTACAACAGGTTAGGCAGCTGGCTCCCTACTTGCCCAGAAACCAGGTTGGCAGGTTGCCCTCACCTTGGCTTCCTCCCTGTGACGCCCCCTAGGGGGCTGTTTATACCTGTATTTGGTTTACCATCCACCTGCATGGCTCTTTGTTCTATAGTTCCTTTGTCCTGGCCATGTGCTCTTTTGTTCTGCCATGTGCTCACCTGGGGGAGGAGGGTGACCCGCCCTCAACTCCTCCTTTTACCGGAGTTTACCTGTGGGCAGGACGTCCCTTCTGACCTCACTTCCAGCAGAGTATGTGGACGAAGCAGGCCGAAGTCTGGAGCCAGGCTCAGAGAAGGCGCTTTGGTTTACGTATAGCCTTCCACCACTCTCAAACCAAGGATGTCAGTGATAGGAAGGGCCAGCCCTTCAACAGAGACTGTTTTCTTTATGGGACCAAAGGACTTCGTGTGCCAGAGGACCTTTTGAGGAGCAACAGGAAAATCTGGACTTAAGAGAGACACCTTCACGCTGCTTAAGGCAAGTGAATGCAGCCCCTTTGTTTAAGGACACTTTTGCAACCCACTTCAAGCTTTTTAGGCCACCAGTTGGTTTTCTACTGGTTGTAATAAATAAACCTGTTTTGAGTTCACCCATCTGGAGTTCTGGACTCATTGCTTAAAGATTCTCCAGGTTTTTCCTTTATGGGAAGGCTGTAACGTGACCCCCATGGCCATATAGTTCGTCCATCCTTTTAAAGTCCCCATTTTTGGCCCTGGCGGAGCGCCACACTCCCACCGCCCTACACCGTGGCTCGCCCGGCATGTTGCGAAAGGTAAGGCATGGCCCTTTAAGGACCGACTAAGTCACCCAGGGGTCAAACTTCATCCCTCCAGGTGTTTTGGACTCCAACTCCCACAATTCCAGAAGGCTGCTAGGAATTGTGGGAGTTGGTCCAAAACACCTGGAGGGCCGAAGTTTGCCCAAAGCCTGGGCTAAGGTATCTTAAGAGTGTGTTTTTGGTTGGCATTTCTGACACGCGGGAGGCGCCTTTCCCCTCTACTTTTCCCCTCCACTCCGGGCCCCGGGGAAGGAGCCAACGCTACGAAGCGGAAGACCCGAGCTGTCAAACCCAGTTTTGGCAGGTTTTTGCGCATTGTGAATGCGCGGCCGACGTTAACGGATCACTAATGAATTTCGTTACTTTTTACAATATGATTTTGAATTTTTTACTAAAAATTTCGGAACTCAACCAGGTCTAGTATTTAAGCTTTTTTGTGGTGGGGGATCTTTTCATTTCCCTGAGAGAGGTTTCTGCTGTATCCCCAGAGGAAAGTACCAATATACTCATGTATAAGTCTAGATATTGTAGTTAAGTAATCAACACAAAAACCTGCCTCAACTTATCTATGTGTCACTGTGAGAACTATATCTTAATTCTTTGAGCACAGTGCCCGAAGGCAAGGGCTTAGCCATGGAAGAACTTAAAAGAAGCATTGAACCCCTGAATTATTTCTGCCATGGTACCACTGCCAACCTTTTTGAATGCCTAGGTGGGGACATGGCAGTGATGGCCATGGGTGGCTGGCTCCCTTCACCTGCATTGGTGCTTTCCCCTCTCCACGCAATATAACCCTCAATTTATCCACCGATCATATCAAAACACATACATTTGGTCTCAAAATTTGCCCTCAATTTATACATGACGTTGATGTATACCTCATCTATCTATCTATGTATATAATAAAAGTCAGTGTTTGCGGTGGTGTGGTAGTGCGACGGGAGGAATATGTGCCAGCGTTTCGATTGGCTGCAACTGTGGGATTATTTGCATAAAGGGCTCTGATTGGCCAGCCTCAGAACTCCAACATTCTACGGCCCCAGACAGAGGGGATTGGTTGCCACTGAAATGGTATTTGCATAAAGGACTCCGATTGTCCATCCACATTCCAACATTCTGAAGTGACTCAGAGGGAAAAGGAAAGGCCTCAGGCAGTCAGCCACTGCGGCCCACAGCAAAGGACCAAACTTGGCAAACAGAGGACCAATGGCCCACTTCACAACCTGGTGTGGTTTAGGGCAGGAGGGGCCACGAATGATGGGATTTGCAGAACCTTCACCTCATTCACTTCCCAAACAGCACTTCAGCCCCTATAAATCACAGACCAGGCCCAAAATCGACAACAAGACTTCCTTAACTTGATTTTCCTGACTAGGCCTCAGCTCATGGGATATTGTTAGGCTCCCTCAACTTGATTTTCCTGACTAGGCCCCCAACAATGACAGAACAAGGCCAAACTTGGCACACAGACCCCCCCCCCCCATATGCACTCTACAACCTGGTGCAGTTTGAGGGAGAATGGACCATGGATGATGGGACTTGCAGTACTTCAATTCACTTCCTTAGAGCACTGTGGCCCACACCAATGACGAAGCAGGACCAAACTTGGCACACAGAGGCCCAATGGTCCACTTTACAAACCTGCTGCGGTTTACGGCATGATGGCTCACAAATGATGGGATTTGCAGTACCGTAACCCAATTTATTCCCCACAGAACATTGCAGCCCCTACAAATCAGAGACCAGGCCCAAACTTGGCACACAGAGTACCCATGACCCACTCTACATCCTGGTGCAGGTGGGAGAGGGACGGACCATGGATGATGGGGAAGTACCTTAACTCTCTTTCTGAGACCGCTGCGACCCCCAGCCAATGACTGATCAAGACCACACTTTGCACACAGAGCCCCATGACCCACTCTACATCCTGGTGCAGTTTGGAGAACGGGGGACCATGGATGATGGGACTTCCACTTCCTTCCCTCACTTCCAGAGACCGCTACAACCCTCATCCAGCAAATAATCTAGACCAAACGTGGCACACAGAGCCCCCATGACCCACTCTACATCCTGGTGCTGTTTGGAGGGGGATGGACCATGGCCAATGGGACTTGCAGTACCTTCACTAACTTCCTGAGACCACTGCAAGCCACATAAACATCTAATAGGAACCAACCTTGGCACACAATGCCTTCCTCAAATAACCCGGGCACCGCCGGGTCCTCAGCTAGTGTATAAATATACCAAAGATGTGAAAACTTTCCTGCACCAGATTTCTTTCCCATGGATTTTCTCCCTAAATGATTTCAGAAATTTGGCAAGATGGCTATTAATGGCAATATATGAATATGGGCAAGTCAAGGCCTCTCCCAGTTATTTAATTAGGATGATTATTAAATGGCGGCCTCAGCTCAGCCACTTCCAAGTCATTGCTCTTTGTTGACTACAAAGCGTGTGTTAGTTATGTTGGAGAAACTCTGATCAAAGCTCCACTTATAGGATGCAAATAAATGCCTTGGATGTTGAGGAAGTTGGCAGTGCCAATCAAAGGAAAACTGGACTCAAATGGCAACACACATTAGTCAAAAATTTCATGCTGTTTCCAATTTTGAGCAAACCGTGTTCTTGCTATTGTTTTCATTTAGTGAAGAATGCATGTCGATTATTCATTTCCTTCTCCATAAAATCTAGCAAAACATTTCTAGTGACAGGATAACAGTTACATTTCATTTTTTTTTGGATTAATCTGCAATTCTTTGACTAATAACTATTTGCCTTCCTCAGGGGGCCATTCTCTCCCCGCTGTTATTTAACATCTATATGCGACCACTCGCCCAAGTGGTGCGGAGTTTTGGGCTGGAATGCCATCAGTACGCTGATGACACCCAGCTCGTTCTGAGGGTGGACCCCGGGGTGGACTCTGTACCTGATAATTTCCATCTCTGCCTAGAAGCCGTAACCGGATGGCTGCGAGCCAGTAAGTTGAAGGTGAACCCGGCGAAGACGGAGATCTTGTGGCTGGGCCGCCCTGGGGGGGGGGTAGAGACCCAGTTGCTGACGTTTGACGGCGTGGCCCTCCGCCCGTAACCGTCAGTAAAGAGCCTAGGGTCCGGCTGGACTCCCAGCTGTCTATGGAGGTGCAGATTGCCTGCGCCTGCAAGACAGCGTTTTTACCATCTGCGACGGGCAAAACGTCTGGCTCCTTACCTCCCGCTGCGACCTGGCCACGGTGATCCAAGCCACGGTCATCTTGAGGCTCGACTACTGTAATGCGCTGTACATTGGCCTACCCTTGTCGGAGATCCGGAAACTCAAGCTGGTGCAGAACGCAGCAGCACGCTTGCTCTCAGGAGCCTCAAGGTCTGCCCACGTGACCCCACTCTTGCGCGAGCTGCACTGGCCCCCAATTGAATTCCGGGTCTCCTTCAAGGTGTTAGTTCTAACTTTCAAGGCCTTATTTGGTTTGGGGCCAGTGTACCTGAGGGAGCGGCTTGCCCCTTATGTGCCCAGGAGATGGCTGCGCTCAGAGGGGCTCAACTTACTGGAGGTGCCTGGCATTAAGGTCTACAGGCTCTCTAGTACGCGGCAGAGAGCATTCGCTGTGGCCGCGCCAACCTTGTGGAACACCCCCCCCCCCTTGAGGAGATACGAGTCATCCGGGACTTGATGCCATTCCGCAGAGCCGTTAATACCTGGCTATTTAGACAGGCATTTTGGCTCATAACCAGTGCCCGTTATCACCAGTGCTCTGTTATGTCGCCGCCATCGCATTCCTGCTGCTTTATTGCAGTTTATTGCTGGGAATGGGATTTTAACTGGGGTTTTTTAATTGGTTTTATCGTGTTTTATGTGTTTTGTTTGCTATTTTAATTCTGTAAACCGCTCTGAGCTCCAGAGAGAGCGGTATGTTAAGTTGAACAAATAAATAGATAAATAAATAAATAAGTCCAGTGCCATTCTTTTTTTAAAAAAAAAATCCTTGTCTTCTCATCTCTAACATTGGTTTGAAATGTGCTCAACATTTTTGACAGCTTATTTGGGTTTACATATAATAAATGGCTCCCTTGAGGAAGGAGTTTTTCCAGAGGGCTTGAAAGAGGCAGTGATCTCTCCATTGCTGAAAAAAACCAGGGTTAGATCCCTCGGTCCCCTCCAATTACCGCCCAGTTTCGAATTTATCTGGGCAAAGGGATTGAGAGGGCAGCAATGGAGCAGCTGCAGACCTTCCTAAATGACACAGCCGGACTAGATCCTTTCCAGTCCGATTTCCGTACGGAGCATGGGACGGAACGGTCCTGGTTTCCATCACAGATCAGCTACATTGCCAGCTTGACCAAGGCGGATCGGCACTGCTTGTGTTATTGGATCACACGGCAGCGTTTGATACAGTCGATTGCGATCTTTTGACGCACCGCCTGGCCGTGACTGGAGTGTGGGGGACAGCCTTAAATTGGTTGTCCTCTTTCCTCCACAATCTGAAACAGCGAGTGCTTTGGGGGGGGCTGGCTTTTGGGGGAGTCCCTCTATTTTGCGGGGTCCTCCAGGGAGCCATACTCTCTCCCTTGTTATTTAACATCTATATGCAACCACTCGCTCAGCTGGTACGTAGCTTTGGGCTTGAGTGCCACCAGTACGCTGACGACACTCATCTCATTCTGAGGATGGAGGGCCGGCCGGACTCCGTACCCAATAATTTCCATCTTTGCCTTTTAGCCGTACTGGATGGTTGCGGGCCAGTAGGTTGAAGGTGAATTCAGCGAAGACTGAGATCTTGTGGCTGGGCCGTCCGGGAGATAGGGACATCCAACTACCGACCATGGATGGTGAGGCATTAGTCTAAGTTTCCGGATCAGAGTCAGGGGTAGGCCAATGTAAGCAGCATTACAGTAGTCAAGTTGCGAGATGACCGTGGCTTGGATTACCATGGCCAGGTCGTTCCGGGACAGATAGGGAGCCAGACGCCTCGCCTGTCGTAGGTGGAAAAATGCAACTCTGCTGACACTGGAGACCTGAGTCTCCAGTGTCAGCACAGGATCCAGAAGGACTCCCAGGCTTTTTACTGATGATGACGGGCATAATGCCTCACCATCCATGGTCGGTAGTTGGATGTCCCTATCTCCTAGGACAGGCGAGGCGTCTGGCTCCCTATCTGTCCCGGAACGACCTGGCCATGGTAATCCAAGCCACGGTCATCTCGCAACTTGACTACTGTAATGCTGTTTACATTGGCCTACCCCTGACTCTGATCCGGAAACTTAGACTAATGCAGAATGCTGCGGACCGACTTCTCGAATAACACCAATACTCCGGGATCTGCACTGGTTACCAATCGAATTCCGGATCACTTTCAACGTGTTAGTTCTTACTTTCAAGGCCTTACATGGTCTGGGGCCAGTGTACCTAAGGCATCGCCTAGTCCCATATAACCCCCCGAGATCACTACGATCAGAGAACCAAAACCTCCTGGATATCCCCAGCCTAAGATCATTTCGCCTGATGGCAACTCAGTGAAGAGCGTTTTCAATCATCGCCCCCGTGTTGTCGAATGCCTTGCCACCTGAGACTCGTGCTCTGCACAATCTGTATTCCTTCCGCAGAGCGTGCACGACTCACCTATTTAGGCAGGCTTTCGATTAATGTTGTGAGCTTTTTAAATCTTTTAATAATTTCTTGTTGCGAAAGGATGTTTTATTCTTTCTATCTTGTATGTGAACCGCCCCGAGCCTCCGGGAGTGGCAGCCAAAAATCGAAATAAATAAATAAATAAATAGATAATCTTATACATGCTTTCTTTTAAATTACAGTACAAAATAAGATTTAGATCTTCGAGCCACATTTTCCCCATTCACCAATTTGAACATTGTGCCCACCTTATGCAATTGGGTCCTGGTCTCTCCTCTAATTCTACTTTCAAAAGGCATTTATTCTCATCACGGCACGGCTCTTTAAAAAAATCCTAATTTTCTTCAACTTCTGTGGTCGGATCTTTTTTTAATCTTGAATATGATATATCTATTCTTTTATTGCATATAGGTAAACCAATTAAGCAAACCAGTCTTAGTTTTCCGTCAGTAGCATCTCAACTGTCTTGTTCAAAGTACGAGGTACAACGACCACCATTAAACAACCATCTACTGTTTTTATTCCATTCTGTGGGAGCAATTACTTAATAGCTTTATTTAAAAATAATATGTATTTAGGACAGTGGTTGTCAACCTTCCTAATGCCTTGACCCCTTAATCCATTTCCTCATGTTGTGGTGAACCCCAAGATACAAAATTATTTTTCTTGCTACTTCACAACTGTAAGTTTGCTCCTGTTATGAATCGTAATGTAAATATCTGATATGCAGGATGTATTTTCATTCACTGGACCAAATTGGGCACAAATACGCTCAAATCAGAATACTGGTGGGGTTGAGGGGGATTGATTTTGTCATTTGGGAGTTGCAGCTGCTGGGATTTATAGTTCACCTACAACCGAAGAGCATTCTAAACTCTGCCAACGATGGAATAGACCCAAACTTGGCACACCGAACTCCCATGACCAACAGAAAATACTGGAAGGGTTTGGTGGGCATTGGCCTTGAGTTTGGACCCAGCTCATTCTGAGGATGGAGGGCAGGCCGGAGTCCGCCCCCCGATAATTTCCAGCATTGCCTCGAAGCCGTTACTGGATGGCTGCGAGCCAGTAGGTTGAGGGTGAATCCGGCGAAGACGGAGATCTTGTGGCTGGGCCGCCCGGGCGGGTGGATGTCTGGCTTCCGACCCTGACGGCGGCGCTGGATGCAGCGCCGTCTGTGAAGAGCCTGGGTGTCCATCTGGACTCCCAGATGTCCATGGAGGCTCAGGTCTCCATGGTCAGCAAGGCTGCTTTCTTCCATCTCCGCCAGGCAAGGAGGCTGGCCCCCTACCTCTCCCGAGCGACCTGGCCACGGTGATCCAAGCAACGGTCATCTCGAGGCTAGATTACTGTAACGCGCTCTACGTTGGCCTTCCTATGTCGGCGATCCGGAAGCTCAAGCTGGTGCAGAACGCTGCCGCCCGGCTTCTGTCTGGGGCTCCAGCAGGTTGCCGTATAACACCAATCTTGCAGGATCTGCACTGGCTGCCTATCGAGCACCGGATCGCCTTCAAAGTGTTGGTTCTTACCTTTAAGGCCTTATACGGCCTGGGGCCAGCGTATCTGAAGGACCGCCTCACCCCTTATTGCCCTTCGAGACTACTCCGATCCGAAGATGCCAATCTTTTGGTAATACCAACAATAAAGTCGGCACACCTGACAGCAACCCGCCGGAGGGCGTTCTCGGTTATAGCTCCTACGCTATGGAACGCCCTGCCGGCCGGCACCAGGGCCTTGAGGGACTTACTCCAATTTAGACGGGCCTGCAAAACCCACCTATTTAGGCAGGCCTTCAATGAGTAAGCCCTCCGACATGCTGCTTCGTCTGTTCGGTGTGATGCTGCTTCATTATCTGTTTTATGCTGTATTTTAATGTATTTTAATGCTATTGCTGCTGTTTAATTGTCATGTTGATATTGATGTTTTTAACCCTGCTGTAAGCCGCCGCGAGCCCTCGGGAGTCGGCGGCCTAAAAGCTGCAATAATAAATAATAAATGAATAAATAAATAAATAAATGACCAACAGACAATACTGTGTTTTCCGATGGTCTTTGGTGACCCCTCTGACACCTCCTTGCGACCCCTCCAGGGGTCCCGACCCCCAGGTTGAGAAAAGCTGATTTAGGATAACAACATTATTTATTTATTCAGTTTTGTATGCCGTCTTTCCCCGAGGGCTCAGGACGGCTTACAGAGAGTATAAAAACACACTTTTAAACAACTGAAAAAATTAAACTCTTAGTTTTAAAAAACTATAAAACTATTTACAACTGGTTAACCAAATCAGACCCCGAAAGCCAGCTGAAATAGAAACGTCTTGCCCGCTCTGCGGAACTTTGTTAGATCTCTCAAGGCTCGCACATCTTCCGGCAGAGCGTTCCAAAGAGTTGGCGCTATGACCGTGAAGGCTCGCTGTCTTGTCGATGTCAGCCGATATGAGCGGCAGCTAGGAATCATCAAAAGATTTTGGTCAATGGAGCGCAGTGACCTCTGGGGCTGATATGGGGTGAGACGGTCCCTCAGGTACAACGGCCCCTGACCATATAAGGCTTTGAAGGTGATAATCAACACTTTGAAGGAGACCCGGTGCGCCACTGGTAGCCAGTGCAGCAATATTGGTGTTATGTTACAGACCTTCTTACCATGCATGAGTGCTTTCGCCACCCAATGTGGAATATACATTATGGATGAGGCTTTCTAATTTGTATATGTTGATGGGCCTTGATAAAGACTCAATCCGAGTCGAAACGAGTGAAGGAGTCCCGTATAAAATAGTCCTCGTCGGCCGTTTCAACTCCTCAATGTTTACACTTTGGATTATAATTACACTAATTTGAGTGATTTATTTTTGCCTTTCATCGGAGGACACAGTATACCTACAATTGTGCCATCCATTGTTTCTTTGGCGCACTCTGACATTGGTTTTTGTTACATTTGATTGATATTACGGACTTTCAGTCGGACTTGCCAGCGGGAGCTAACATCGGACTAACACACACTATATATATATACTTACCTGCGTCTGGACTATACTCATATGGTATCTACATAGTGAACTTGTATTATATGTATGGATACATGTCCGTGGTATGTCTCCGATCTGATAAGTACCCATGTGGGGATTAATGATGTTAAGAATATAATTGTTATTAACTAATTTGATTTACGGTGTGTTTCCCTTCCATCACCGTCAGTTATGTGAGCTCTCCCCGGCGTACCAGTGAGAAGCCTGATCATACGAGGGCGGGTCAATAAGTCTGTGACTTTTTGAATGAAACACAGGTTTTTGGATAAAAAAATCATTTTATTTTTCAACATAGTCTCCTTTGAGCTCTATACACTTTGTCCAACATTTCTCCAATGTTTATATCCCTTCCAAAAATAAGATTTGTCAAGGTCATCAAAATAGGTATTTGTTTGTGAGATGATTTCATTGTTGAGTCAGATCTCTATCTGCCGAGCCATTTCTTCAGGTTTGGAAACAAGAAATAGCCACTCGGGGCTAAATCCGGAGAATAGGGCAGATGAGGGAGCAATTCGTATCCCAATTCATGGATTGTTGCCATGGCAACTGTACATGTGTGCACCCTTGCATTGCCCTGGTCCCTTCTTGCGGAAAGCTTTCTCATACCCAAGTGATCATTTAAAATTGAAACCACTGAGCCGCGTGAGATGCCTATGGCTTCCACAATCTCTCGCACTTCCAATCTCCGATCGGCCAACACTATGTCGTGAATTTTTTCAATTGTTTCGGGTGTAGAGACCTCATCTGAGCGTCCAGAATGTTTGGCATCTTCCGTGCTTATACGGCCACAACGAAATTCAGTAAACCACTTTTTACCATTGAAATTGATGGTGCAGAGTCCCCATAGTATTTATCAAGCTTAGCCTTGATTTGAATGATGGTTTCGTTCCCAAAAAAATAATGTTTAATGAGCACACAAAATTCACTTTTTTCCATTTTCTCCTCAAATATGCAATGGTGCAAGAAAATGGTGCTTGTACGTCCACAATGAAATTCAGTAAATCACTTTTTTGCAATTGAAATGGATGGTGCAGAGTCCCCATCGTGTTTATCAAGCTTAGCCTTGGTTTGAGTGATGGGTTTCCCCCGCGAAAAATAATACTTAATGAGCACACAAAATTCACTTTTTTCCATTTTCTCCTCAAATATGCAATGGTGCAAGAAAATGACGCTTGCACGGCCACAACGAAATTCAGTAAATCACTTTTTTACCATTGAAATGGATGGTGCAGAGTCCCCATCGTGTTTATCAAGCTTAGCCTTGGTTTGAGTGATGGTTTTTCCCCCGCGAAAAATAATACTTAATGAGCACACAAAATTCACTTTTTCCATTTTCTCCTCAAATATGCAATGGTGCAAGAAAATGGTGCTTGCACGGCCATAATGAAATTCAGTAAATCAATTTTTTCCATTGAAATGGATGGTGCAGAGTCCCCATCGTGTTTATCAAGCTTAGCCTTGGTTTGAGTGATGGTTTTTTCCCCGCGAAAAATAATACTTAATGAGCACACAAAATTCACTTTTTTTCCATTTTCTCCTCAAATATGCAATGGTGCAAGAAAACGGTGCTTGCACGGCCACAATGAAATTCAGTAAATCACTTTTTTACCATTGAAATGGATGGTGCAGAGTCCCCATCGTGTTTATCAAGCTTAGCCTTGGTTTGAGTGATGGTTTTTTCCCCGTGAAAAATAATACTTAATGAGCACACAAAATTCACTTTTTTCCATTTTCTCCTCAAATATGCAATGGTGCAAGAAAATGGCGCTTGCACGGCCACAACGAAATTCAGTAAATCACTTTTTTACCATTGAAATGGATGGTGCAGAGTCCCCATCGTGTTTATCAAGCTTAGCCTTGGTTGGAGTGATGGTTTTACCCCCGCGACAAATAATACTTAATGAGCACACAAAATTCACTTTTTCCATTTTCTCCTCAAATATGCAATGGTGCAAGAAAATGGCGCTTGCACGGCCACAATGAAATTCAGTAAATCACTTTTTGCAATTGAAATGGATGGTGCAGAGTCCACATCGTGTTTATCAAGCTTAGCCTTGGTTTGAGTGTTGGTTTTTTCCCCGCGAAAAATAATACTTAAGGAGCACACAAAATTCACTTTTTCCATTTTCTCCTCAAATATGCAATGGTGCAAGAAAATGGCGCTTGCACGGCCACAACGAAATTCAGTAAACCACTTTTTACCATTGAAATGGATGGTGCAGAGTCCCCATCGTGTTTATCAAGCTTAGCCTTGGTTTGAGTGATGGGTTTTTCCCGCAAAAAAAAAAAAGCTTAATGAGCACACGAAATTAACTTTTTTTCCATTTTCTCCTCAAATATGCAATGGTGCAAGAAAATGGTGCTTGCACGACCACAATGAAATTCAGTAAATCGCTTTTTACCATTGGAATGGATGGTGCAGAGTCCCCATCGTGTTTATCAAGCTTCGCCTTGGTTTGAGTGATGGTTTTTTTCTTGCGAAAAATAATACTTAATGAGCACACAAAATTCACTTTTTTCCATTTTCTCCTCAAATATACAATGATGCAAGAAAATGGTGCTTGTACAGCCACAACAAAATTCAGTAAATCGCTTTTTTACCATTGGAATGGATGGTGCAGAGTCCCCATCGTGTTTATCAAGCTTAGCCTTGGTTTGAGTGATGGTTTTTCCCCATGAAAAATAATACTTAATGAGCACACAAAATTCACTTTTTTTCCATTTTCTCCTCAAATATGCAATGGTGCAAGAAAATGGCGCTTGCACGGCCACAATGAAATTCAGTAAATCACTTTTTTACCATTGAAATGGATGGTGCAGAGTCCCCATCGTGTTTATCAAGCTTAGCCTTGGTTTGAGTGATGGTTTTTTCCCCGCGAAAAATAATACTTAATGAGCACACAAAATTCACTTTTTTCCCATTTTCTCCTCAAATATGCAATGGTGCAAGAAAATGGCGCTTGCTGACCACAACGAAATTCAGTAAATCACTTTTTACCATTGAAATGGATGGTGCAGAGTCCCCATCGTGTTTATCAAGCTTCGCCTTGGTTTGAGTGATGGTTCCCCCCCCCCCCGCGAAAAATAATACTTAATGAGCACACAAAATTCACTTTTTTCCATTTTCTCCTCAAATATGCAATGGTGCAAGAAAATGGTGCTTGCACGGCCACAATGAAATTCAGTAAATGACTTTTTTACAATTGAAATGGATGGTGCAGAGTCCCCATCGTGTTTATCAAGCTTAGCCTTGGTTTGAGTGATGGGTTTTTTTCCGCAAAAAAAAAAAGCTTATTGAGCACACGAAATCCACTTTTTCCATTTTCTCCTCAAGTCACGCGGTAGTCTGCTATCAATGGCTGTCAAACACAAACTAAATGGCGCAGCTTGTTCAAATTTTGACAGGAGTCAACTGACAGGTGCCTGTTGACAGGAGCAGTGTCGCCCTTTCAGTTAAGAGCCGGGAAATTCAATAAGTCACGGACTTATTGACCCGCCCTCGTAGATGGCGGCAGGGCAGATAACACGCTCTCTTCCCATAATTGTTTTGAATTAATAGAATACTGTTATTCATCATTGTTACTCTCAGATATTTAATCTGCCTTTTCCACCACTTGCGTTGCTTATTTATAGAGATGTAGATATTGTTGTTATGCAACGGCTATTAGATCTAGCCTTCCCTGCCGAGCTTCCCTCCTCTCTTCTGTCTTGGGAAGAAGCAGGAAGCAAGGGAGTCCAGACTTGGGAGGAATATTCAGAATCTGTTTGAGAACTGGTGAAAAATTATGGTGAAAAAAAGGCTTTTATGAGGATCCTGAACACTTTTCATCCCCTTAAGTGAGTATTATCTCCATGGATCTGTCTTTCGTTATTGCAAGTAAATATACATTGGGATCATTGTTAACAACCAGAGGGATGAATGCCAAAAAGGAAACCGAACAACCCAGAATCTGAATAAACAAGAAGAGGGTTACCAAAGTTTTTTCCTTGCTGACTAAACAGGAAGAGAGAAGCACTAACCTACTTGAGAAGCATTTACTGGATGAGTAAAGGTTACTGAAGTGCAAACACTAAGAATTTTAGATATTTGAGTACAGAAGCTGTCAGATGGAGATGGAAAGGTAATAAATGCCTCACCGTGCGTTTAGGTGTGACTTTCGTGTTTCACATATATTTAAGCCTATGTTGCTAAAAGGAATGGTAAGGTGAATGATGATAATAATAATAATACATTTTTACTTCTAACTCACCCCTCTCTCCCGAAGGGACTCAGGGAAACTTGAGAAATATGTGTATTACTAGCTGAGGACCGGCGGTGTCCGGGCTATTTGAAGAAGGCATTGTGTGCCAAGTTGGTTCCTATTAGATCAGTGGTTCTCAACCTGTGGGTCCCCAGATGTTTTGGCCTCCAACTCCCAGAAACCCTAACAGCTGGTAAACTGGCTCGGAATTCTGGGAGTTGTAGGCCAAAACACCTGGGGACCCACAGGTTGAGAACCACTGTATTAGATGTTTATGTGGCTTGCAGTGGTCTCAGGAACTTAGCGAAGGCACTGCAAGTCCCATTGGTCCATCCTCCTCCAAAAAGCACCAGAATGTACTGTAGAGTGGGTCATGGGGGCTGTGTGTGTCATATTTGGTCTTGATCATTCTCTTGGATGAGGGTTGCAGTGGCCTCTGGAAGTGAGGGAAGGTACTGGAAGTCCCATCATCCATGGTCCCCCATTCTCCAAACGGCACCAGGATGTAGAGTGTGTCATGGGGCTCTGTGTGCCAAGTGTGGTCTAGATCAGTCATTGGATGAGGGTCGCAGCAGTCTCAGAAAGTGAGTGAACGTACTTCAACTCCCATCATCCGTGGTCCGTCCAACTCAAAACTGCAGCAGGATGTAGAGTGGGTCATAGGTACTCTGTGTGCCAAGTTTGGGCCAGGTCTCTGATTTGTAGGGGCTGCAATGTTCTGTGGGGAATAAATTGGGTGACGGTACTGCAAATCCCATCATTTGTGAGCCATCATGCCGTAAACCGCAGCAGGTTTGTAAAGTGGGCCATTGGGCCTCTGTGTGCCAAGTTTGGTCTTGATTTGTCATTGGTGTGGACCACAGTGCTCTAAGGAAGTGAATTAAAGTACTGCAAGTCCCATCATCCATGGTCCATCCTCCCTCAAGCTGCACCAGCATCTAGGGTGCATCTTCGGGGGTCTGTGTGCCAAGTTTGGTCTTGTTCTGTCATTGTGGGGGGCCTAGTCAGGAAAATCAAGTTGAGGAAGCCTTGCTGTCAATTTTGTGCCTCGTCTGTGATTTCTAGGGGCTACAGTGTTGTTTGGGAAGTGAATGAGGTGAAGGTACTGCAAATCCCATCATTCGTGACCCATCCTACCCTAAACCACACCAGGTTGTGAAGTGGGCCATTGGGCCCCTGTGTGCCAAGTTTGGTCCTGATCCGTCATTGCTGTAGGCCGCAGTGGCTGACAGCCTGAGGCCTTTCCTTTCCCCTCTGAGTCGCCTTAGAATGTTGGAATGTGGATGGACAATCGGAGTCCTTTATGCAAATACCATTTCAGTGGCAACCAATCCCCTCTGTCTGGGGCCATAGAATGTTGGAGTTCTGAGGCTGGCCAATCAGAGCCCTTTATGCAAATAACCCCACAGTGGCAACCAATCGAAATGCTAGCACATATTCCTGCCTCCGCATCACCGCACCACCACCCGCAAACACTGACTTTTATTATATACATAAATAGATGAAGAAAATTAATACAAAAATATATTTATTTATTATTTCGATTTCTATACCGCTCCTTCCCACAGGCTCGGGGCGGTTTGCACAAGTTAAAACAACGTATAATCATAAAACATAAAATCAGCAAAATATCAACAGTTATAAGATGTTAATTTTTTTCTTATTGGAGAAACAGACACATGGCAACTATCCCAGGGATGCCTGCTTGCAAAAATGTGCGCAGCATGAAACATTCCATGTAAGAGAAAATATTTGAAAATTTCTCACAAATGCATTTGAATTTTCAGGCAGACTTTAAGGAAGTTTCAGGCGAGTATAGAAATGGTATGCAAGGAGACGAAGGCTTGGCAGGTGCCATACGAAGAAGAGAGCAAACCCATCCCTATGAAAATGGAGGATGTGGGGCAAGAAGACACCGGGGGAAATGGCAGAGTATTTTGATACATGTTGTGGAAGGGAGTTATTTTGAAGAGAAGGGTGAATACTAGTGTTGTTGTACATCACTGGATCTAAAATGCACAGAATATGCAAACTATATGCAAACTTGTGAAAGCACAATTATGTTTTGCATGCT